>JAXCLR010000073.1:3216941-3243989 GCA_035584095.1 Annona squamosa
TCGGCTAGGGTTTACAGCAAGGGGCTTCGCCGATTCGGGCGTCGGCTGCTGATCGATCCTTCCGTCCATTTTTTTTTTATACATATATTTTATTATTTGTTTTTACTACGAACCTGTTGAACCCGGTTGAACCAGTCACTGCGGTTCGACCGCCGGTTCACCGGTTCGGGTGGTTTTTTGCTTTTGAACCGAACCGTGGGATTCGAACCGGACTTGGACTGGTTCCCGGTCCGACCGGCCGGTCCGGTCCAGTTTTAATAATATTGGTTTTGGCCTCAAGCTTCGGATCCAAATGGGGAAGGAGACGGGGGAGGTAAGCACGTTCGTGGGAAACCAGGCAGGAAGCGTCTTCTCGTGGGCCACAACGGGCTCCGGCAATTCTTATTGCCGCAAGTATGGGACCTAGACGGGACAGATGAGACCGTGGAGCACACGCTGAGAGGTGCGACAAGCGGGCGGGGTTGCCATTGCTGGGGTTTCCGGCGGTTTCGTTCTCCTTTTTCGTCGTCCTCCCTTAGGCGATGGATTGAGGATGCAGTGATGGTGGCTAGACAAACGACCGACGACGAGGACAATTGCTTCTCCAGTGCGAGGCGTGTTGAGGGCGATGCAGTCAGTGCGACGATGGCCTACAGTGATAAGTCATTTTTCGACAGCGACAGCCTGTGGGCATGTTGAATGGGTTTCTCTTGCATGTTTCCGTGCTCGCGTCGATGCCTCCTGAGTGGAGCCGACGCTCCCTTATCCCCTTGCCCTACGTAATGAGGAAGAGAATGGCCGGGGGTACTTCATCGGCCTTCTTGGCGCAACCGTCGCCGTTGAATTCACCGCAAACCATCTTCATGCTCCTGAGCAGCTCCTTCTGCATGGTGTCGTTGCTGTTGGTGTTGGGAAAGGGTCGACGTCGCGGTGCTCTACAGCCCAAATATCTTCAAGAAGGCCAACATCAAATCTTCCTGGGGGCAATTGTCGCCAACGAATTCACCAAAATTGTTGCTCGTCTTCTTCTATTTCGACTCGCAGAAAAACGTCTGCAGCTACAAGGCACGAGCTTGACGGAGTGGGAAGGAGGGGAGGGTGGAGCTGTTGCGTGAGAGAGTATTTTTGTAAATCAAATAATTTATCGACGGTCTTATAGCCTTGCATTTGACGGGAATTGTTAACGTTGTGAGAATTATCTGCAATTTTTGTGTGAAACTACAGAGGGTAATGTAAAATTCGCAAAAATATACAGATATATTTACATATACAGATTATGCTAATTATTTTTGAGAAAACAGCGGCGGATAGGAATAGGATGGAGGAAATTGTGCGGTGGCAGCTGCAGCTGCACCGGGAGCCACAGCGGCGGTGGCAGTGCCATCTGCCATGGACGGTCCCGCACGTGTATCAAAAAATATATACATATCTTCAAAAATAATAAAACTTAATATATATATATATATATTAAATACACCTAGATTAGTAATTATATAAAAAAATTTCAAGAAAACACTTTTAAAAATGAATTTTACACTCAATGCATTGAATCACCGCTCTAAATAGAACGTTTTGAATCGTATAAATTTAATTAATCGAATGGGCTACGTGAATTTTTTGAATCGGACGAAACTAAATCAAATTTTCATATACGCAGAACCCTTTAAGTGATTGATTCGCTAAATCCAATTTTACTTTGTTACGACCTTATCATCATCAAATTTTTTTTAGTCACCTCTATGGCTGCATTGGACCAATTATTTTTTCAACCTTATGACATCTTGGGTAGAATACTTTTTCTTTTTATTTACAGGCTAATATTTTCGAGGAATCCGAACCAACCGTCATTTCACTTAATTTATAATAATTAAGCAAATTCAAAATTTACTGTGTTCGCATAATCGCATCAAGATAAAACTGATATTAGAATAGGCATTAAATAAGCTTTGATCTGGTCCAAATATAAAGCATAGGCTCAAAACGGCCAGGCTAGGTAAAGAAAAACTTGTTTTCAATCGTAACGCAACAACATTAGTATTTTTCATATTTAAATGGAATACCAAGGTGAATCCATCTAAGATATTTAACATTGTTTACTTAGCTAGAATGGAATCCAATCATAACCCTCTTAAAAGTATAACCATGAGTTTTAGGATTTTGTGAATTTGGGCAGGAAAAGAGGGTTGGACGTGCGTCAATTAATTTGGAGGTAACCACTTCTGACAAGACAACCGGTAAAAATTCAATAGAAAGGTTTTCCTGATCACAAAGGGGGAGGGGGGGAGGGGGGAAAGAAAAAGAAAGGTTTTCATAGAATGAATCTCCAAGTAAATACATGCGTGAATTGGTAGACCAAGCAACCAATATATATCTATAAAGAATTTAAGGGGAAAAAATGTCAACATACAAGCTAAAACACAGCACAGATACACAGGCGATAACAACACTCATGGGCAAAAAGGCCAAAGAGAGAAGAAATACAACTGAAAAATTATATGGATCCAAGTGCATCGCCAGCCATCCATCACCATTGCAATTCCCGCAGCATTTCAGCTGTTTATGCTAATCCTTCTCACCTAGTCCAAGCGACAGAATCGATTTCATCCCTAGCAGACTTGTATAGTTCAAGCCTCTTGGCACATTGTAGCCTGCGCTCCATCAGTGCTGGATCCTCATCCAGCAGCTGAGACAGCTGCTTGCCCTGCAGACAAATCGAAACACAATATTCACAGCTTAGACATCAGATCCTCAACACTTGCAGGTATCTGAAAGCTCGAATGACAAAGGAGAAATCTGAATCAATCTGCACTCATCATTTCTAGGTTATATCAATACAAACTAAGAAATTAGACGGAATAGCAAAACATACAAAGATGACAGCGTAGATAAGGTGCTGCTGGAATGCAAAAGCATGCCAGCATTATGGCCATAACAAAGAAGGAACGAATGAGCGACATAGTACCTCTTTCTTTCCCAGTTGGGTATAGAAGTTGGTTAGCAATGATCGCTTGGCCTCTCGAACTTGACAGTAAACAACTGCTTTAGGGATGGTGTTCCTCAACGTCTCTGATACCATGCCGATGTAGGAAGAAACATTTGATCCTATCCTCCTGAAATGGTTGTCTGTGTATCTATCGGCATTGGGACCAGCAGGGTTTCCACCCTTCTCCAAACCCCCCCTCTCCACTTCCTGTGGAAGCTTCCTGAAGAAGTCCACAGTCAAATATGAAGACTCCATTTCTACCAATCTCAAGGTTGTCTTGCGGCCATCATCACGGAATCTTTCTAGAGCTTCATTTGCAGCAGCGGCTAGCTCAGCTTGGAATGAAGGGAAACGTTTCAATTCCTAGCAAGTCAAAAGCATTTTAAATATCATGTAAGCAGGAAGGAAATGCATAATCATAGTTTTCTTTATACAATTACCCACATAATCATAGTTTTCTTTATGCAATTACCCAATCATTATGTAATCAGCTAAGTGTGTCTGACAAGCAATCCACATGCAGATTCTGGTGGCATATATCCAAAAGATAATAGATCCAGATCAAATCACCCAAGACCACCACATCAAATCACCAGGATCCTCTCCCAACTCTGTTAATTTCTAAGCAATTCCAATCCACGGAGAACTAGTAAAATAAATGTTCTACCACAAGCAAACAAAGACTTCGATGGAATTGTAAACTTAAAAATCAGTGAACTTTGTTGAGGCTCAGCAGTCCTGGCTTTATGAGAAATCATAAACCATAAAGTAGCATATTTAAATTAATTACCTGAGTTTCACCAATTGACTTCCGAACAAGGTCTTTCAGAACAAAGTGAACCTGAAAAAATGTTTCCAAATACATAAATAAACAAAGCCTATTCAACCATACCTAAAAATGACTGGGTTTGTTATATACTTTTTATTATTTCAAGAAACAACAAAACAAACAAATTATAAGTTTGATAACATGTGCCGCCATCGTCTAGCATTGTGAATGATAATATAGAATGAAAATTCATTATCGAAATGATGAAATTGATAGGAAAGGAACATATTGAAATTGGACAGCTTACAGCATCTACTGACGCTTCAGCTGGACCTCTGAAATAATTTAGGGCACCCTCGATTAGACGCCGATAACCCTGCTCAGGAGCAATCAGGTGTGGCTGATAACCATCAGCTTCAGAAACCACCTTCCTCACATTCTGCATGGAGAGATGCCTATCAAATGGCAGCTTTTTCAATGCAGCAGGAAGCTGGTTGTCAAAAACCCCATAGATCCTGTCTCCACCAGGTCGCCTGTACTCAAGGAAACAAGTCAAAGATCAATATGTCTAGACCAGAAACCTTACTGTGTTCTGAAATTAAATTACACGCACTGATAAAAACTGACTTTAACATCAGATGGCTCTGCCACAAAATTCAACAACTCAAAGACCAGTGAAGTGAAGTTCTAATCCTTTTTCTTCCGAAGCATTTCTTGTTTAAAAAAAAATTAACAGACAAGTCAAAAACATGAACTGATGCGCGAAAGTCAAAAACTCACTGGAAAAGTAGCACTAAAAACCCCAGTCTATTCTCCATAGCATTGCAGTATAACTAAATGTATTTATTTATTCAAGAAACTTACAGACAAATATCTCCCAAGCCAAACAACCTAATGAACTAGTACTATAATGCAGGGAGGCATGGTTCCCCCTTAAGCGATACAGCAACTATAATGGATTCACATATAAGGATATCCTTGACCCATATTCATCAAGGTAGCAACAAGAAAGCTGTGGTTTTTACCCTCCATCAAGATGCTCTTTAAATACTCGGTCAAATGCACGGCAGAGCTCTAAAATAGTATACAACTGGGCCTGAAATATATGAAAATAGATCTTATTAGATTCACATCCAATTATGAAATCACTGCCTGCTAAGAGACTGAAAAATAAGCAACTCACTCCAGCATCAAGAGCAATAGGTCTACCAAGGTGGTCCATCTCTGATTCAAGCTCATCAATTGTTTTGTTTATTAAGGATGTAATACTTGGTATTCTTGCCTTAATAACAGATTCCAAGTGCTGAAACAATGGATGAATGAGTAAGAAAAGCTGAACAGCCTGGAAATTTGTAAAGCACAATATTGATTCAAGTAATCAAAACACGTTACCCGTGACAGAAGCTTTGCCAGATATTCAGAACCCATTTTATTAGCCAAATGACCATAATCAGGACTTGATGCAAAGTACTCCCGTTCTTTCCTCCTGGCAACAATCATATCAACATTCTTATTGATATCAGCTTGTGAACGGTTAACGATTCCAACCCAAGGGTGCTGTAGCCGATAAGACCTTCCTTCGAGAACCTAAAACAAGCGAAGCGAAATTTTAAGATTAGGTCAACTGAAAAAAAAAAAAAAGTACTTCCAGAAGAATCCAAAAGGTCCACACCCGCCACATAATGGTATTCATGGTCAATTCCTATCATATAGTAAAACAAACTTTCCTGATTGAAGCTAAGCACTGTGCAAAATGATTAGCGCAGATGTTAAATGCATTTCAAACAAAAGCTACATAATCAACAGTACTTACATCCAGGGCGTTGGTTCCTTTATCCATCAAATCTAATTTTGTCAGGACCCCAAATGTCCTCTCACCTAAGCACAGTTAAATACACCATACAAGGGTCAACAGAAGTTTACAAAATATAGCAAACATATATTCAGAAATTGGAAACAGATGATACCAGATGGATCAACTTCTCTAGCAAGTTTGATGGCATCTGACGTTGCTATATCTTGATTGGCAGGAGAAATTGCCAGTATAATGCAGTTAGGCTACAAAGCAAGACAAGTAACCATTTTAATAGCAGTCAAAAAGGTGGAAAATTTCATATTGTGGCAACAAAAATAGGCAAATTGTTACACATGTATTCAGCAAATTCTGAAAATTATCGCCAACCAGAATGCAACATAAACAGAGTACAATTCAAATTAATCAGCCAAGAAGTCCTCCTTCTGTCATTCAGAAGGATATTCCATCACTACCTTTTCAACATAAGTGCGGACCATGTTCTCAATGTCCTGAACAATACTCTCTGGCTGTCCCTCTGCACAAAAAACAGTAATGAATAAGATACATTTAAAAGATAAAGGAAACAATTAGTGAAAAATGATAGTTATTTCAAAGAGGCATTACCTACAGCAACCTTTGTCAATCCAGGCAAATCAATTAACGTCAGGTTCACGACTGTAGAAAAATAAACCAGGAACCAATGTTAATTTTAGTGTACAAACAATCAAACAAATGGGAACATCATAAAAATGCATAAGGGCAAAATTGATAACAATTTTGATAATGAAAATTTTTTTAAAAAAAAAAAGAAAGAAAGAAATTGGTGGGCAAAACAAAGAAAGCAAAAGAAGCAAATTCGTGGAAATATCTACACAACAAAACAGTGCAACACATAAATAAATAGCAAAAATTCATTTGGACTTTCATAATATCAACTAAATTTTCTGAAGCACAAAAAAACAACATGAAGAGAAAGCAAAAGGGACATCTAGATTCACTAAATTTCCCAGCAGGTAAATGCTAGCATTTTCCCCACATGACAAGGATAATTTTGTACCAGGCAAACAAGTCAACAAAACCAGGACACTGCACTGCACAAAAAATCCACTCGGAAATAAGGACCATTAGACGATGTAAAGCATTGGCGACAACAATAACAACACATCTCTACTGGTTTCGGTTGTCAGCGGCACAATAAGTTACCAAAAACAAGCGGCAGAAATCACTCAGTAGCATTAAAATAAACTACCAGAAAGTGAACATATTCTCACCATTTGGAGAATATATGCTGAGATGAATAGGAACTGGAGATATCTGTTTGTTTCTTCCAGTCATTCTGTCGGTTTCATCTTGAATTTCCTTGCGCACCACCGCTGCACAGCAGATGACATAATCAGACGACAAAAAATAAGACATCAAGAACAGGCGGAAAAAAAAATCCAGAATGATTGGAAGCGTTTAAATCTTCCCCTAATAATTCAGTCGTGAAACGACATAAACATAAATGGATCAGCAAACAAATATGCGCGAAAATAAGTTTTCTTTCAAAATTTCAATTCTCTACAAATTTGGGTTCTTCCCGTTCTTCAAAGTCATAAAAATTCCGAAGTATCTTTCTCCCAGTGTTAATTTCCCAAAAGACGGAAGCCATAAAGATGAATAACTATATTCACTTCCAAAAATTATCTACCAGTGTTCAAGTACGCAACCCCAGAAATCAGTAAGGACAGCAAACCCGAACAGGTTAGAGAATTCAGAATACTGGGAGCAAGACAGGAATACAGGAGAATCAAATGAAGAATCCACAAAGCAGCAGAAATGCTATACCTACCAAAATCTGAAAATCTCCTCTTGGGCAAGTGAAGGAACTCAGCGTACTCCGGCTGTCCATCCTCCGTCTTGTGCAGCTGAAGAACCAATGGCCGCCTCGTCACAATACCTGCAAAAAAACCACCGGATCGACAAAAGAAACAAATAAAAGCAATCAACAAGAAGATCAAAACAACAAAATCTTCAGATCCCCAACCAGATCCTCGCGGAAGAAAATCCCGGCCAACGATGCTCTCCAGCACAGAAGATTTTCCAGAGCTCTGCAACGGGCAGAAACGGGGTAAAAATCCCTGGACGAATAACAAAACCATGAAGAAGAGATAGATCAAGAAGCTGATGACCTGTCCGCCGACGACGGCGACAGAAGGAAGGGCTTCCCAGAGGGTCGGCAGAGCACCGCTGTCGCCGCCATGGTCACCGAGGACCGTACAGGCCCTCTGGATCCGGTTAACAAGTCCAATCAAGCTCTCCATCGTCGTCATCTTGGCAAAACAAACCCTAGATTTACTCCGTAGACCACCCTCCCAGTAATTCAATGAGAGAGAGAGAGAGGGCGAGGGGCACTTGGAAAGAAAGAAAGCTAGTGTTTTGCAGTTGGAAGGTTCCTTTGCCGTTTTTATTTTCTTATTTATTTTTATTTTTGATGGTATTCCTTTTTTTAAAAAAAAAAAAAAATTCTTTTCTCCGTGTTTTTTCAGGTCCCCAACATATGCGCGTAGGATTGTGGACTCTAAGTCACTCAGCACGCATCGAGATAATTTTTCCTTCCACGCCTACCGCGATGATAATTTTACATTCATACCAGCCAAATACAGCTTATAAAGCTAGAACTAATTTACCTAGTTACCTTTTTATTTAAAATTGTATACTTTAGAACAATTATAAATGTGCCTATCAATCTTCATACTCACATCTTTGTTAACGACCTAGTGATGCACTTGGATGAATGCACAAATAGGCATTAATGGGTGTGTTGTTTACCCAACTTTTGATATATTTTTATTTATTTGGTCATAAAAGCAAAATACCAATTATGACTCATGTATAATTAATTATAATTTTTGGATTTTTAAATCATTTATCCTTATTTTTATGTACTGATATCATAATGCATACTAATAATTATGTTTTTTAAAATTCGTATGCTATAAGTTTTCCAGCATATTCCATAAAAAAAAAAAAAAGTTTTCCAGCATACTACACATGCTAATGTCCACTTATTTCAAACAAACATTCTTTTGAATAAAAATCGGACCTCTCCTAAGAAAACTAATAATTTAAATTTGAAAAAATACTTCTTATAAGAAAAGCGGTAGTTGCAAATTTGTTCTAGAACCTAAAAGCTTAAAAATTGGACCTCTTATTGGGAAAAACAAACATTACGAAAAAAAAATTAAGATATAAATTTATTCAGATTTCTTGATCATGTTAGTAGTTTTTTTTTTTTTTTTTTTCTGAAGTAGATCTTGTCAATAGTTTTAAAATACCGATCGAATTAGAAATCCCACGCACATTTCATATGGACCGTTTACCGGTTGTGTGTGTGTGTGTGTGTTGCGAGTGGAAATACTCGCATGTAAAAGGGCTTGTTGCTGGCTTGCCCGTTGACGGTGGGGCAATGAAAGGTGACTGGGACGAAGAGAGTTCGTGATTGCTGTTCGGCTTGTACTGCGGACACAGACCACTTCCTCCACTTTCCACGTTCAAATTTCAAATCCACCACAGTCAATTTCTCTCTTTCTCCGTATGCGTCATGTGTCAGCAGCTGGCCCGAGGATCGAGGAGATATTCCGACCGTTGCTATTGGCCCCACCTGATTGAGTAGGAATTTTTCTAGCCGAATGCGATCGTCCGTTGATCCGATGCGCTCGAGACCGTTGTTGAAAGTTGGAGCCGAGACGCAATAGATTTCCCCCAAGTTACCAAACACACGGAGAACTTCTAACTTTTGGTGTATAATAGTTCAAATTAATACGGTCGTTCTTTAATTGTTTGAATTCCAAAATTCTGCACGACACACACACAAAAATAAATAAATAAAAATTCTGCGTTGATCGGTGAAGTGAACATATCGGTTATGACATCCGAATTGAAGTTTAAAAGGTTCTATGTGAATGGCATTTAGTAATTTTCTTGTTTTTTTATGAAATATTTTTTTCAAAGTGTATTTAATTTATATATAAAATTTTGCCATATTTGAATATGTATGTATATTTATTTATTTATTTATTTTCAAAAATTAAAAATATACCTTTTTAATTTGACAAGAAATAGTTTATATTTCAATTAAAAATTAGTTTATATTAGTTCCAAAACATTGAACTTCAATGCCCACAAGAGCATAGATCCGGGTTCGGCTAATGAGATCATAACCCCAATTAGGAATTAGGATCAGGATATGAACAATAAATCCTTGGAAACATTATCACTGCATCTGGTACGTGCAAATGCTTATTCTGTGCCTGCTAATTTCATTTAATTAAATCCAAACCACACATCACGTCTAATATATTATATTTAGTCAGAAAATATAAACATTTGCCGCTAAGGCATTGCCTTTGTGATAATCCGGTGTGGCACATCTGCTGCCCACCCGGTTTTAATTTTTACCAGTTGCAGGTGTACAGTCTTTCCTCGTAATTTGGGTATTTACAATTGTCTTCCTTGCATGTGGAGATATTTACAAAAATATTCTTTTATAGTGAGGGTTGTGAAAATGTCTGATTTGCAATACCAGATGTCGAAGCGTATATAATACCAATGGAAAAAAAGAAAGTATAAAATTTTTCACTATAATATAATTGTAATATACCATAAAGTTATTTGCCAATATATGAATCTGTTAAAAAATTTCATCAATAAGTATGCATGTATATATTTTTAAATTTTTTTTTTGATGAGTATTCATATAATACAATCTCAACTGGTATTACAATTAAATTCTGAGACATTCTTACAATTTGCTAATAATTATCTACTACTTCTAAACTTTCCCACCGGTGGACGGCTCCCACAAACTTGAGGAGACTTGCAACGCCACCACTTCAGAAATGCTGCGGGGGAGATTTGAACCCAGGATCACCTTTGTGAGGTCATGTCCTGCACCACTGAGGCACAACCTCTTAAGTAGGAAGTTATATTTTGTTTTTTATAAATTAGATCCCTACGTTACTAATCGTAAATTGGAACTTTTTTGCATATTTTCAAATAAGTTTGTGATCGTACATTTTACAAAATAGATGCTGCAATTAACACACCGTTAAGTTATGTTAACAAATTACTTCAAAAAAAAAAAGTTTTGTTAAGCTTCAAAACTTATAATCTAATTTGCAAACAAGCAAAATATGAGATCCAATTTGCAAATATGAATATCTGGAGCGTCTAATCTGCGAGTAGGCTGCTTGCAGATGTATCCATTTATGTACTTCGTGTAACCTTAATTGTTTTTAATTCGTTCGGATTCAACCATGTTAAATGGAATTTGATTATTTTAGTGAGAAATCCTAAATGTATCCATTTGATCTAAATTCCAAATGTACTCACACACATAAAATTCAAAAATGTCAAATTTGCAGAAAACTTTTGTCGAGTATTTTAGATGCCCTCATGCTTTTTACATTCCGAAGATGCCATTGTTAAACTTTAAAAAAGTGACCAAATAGGCTATTAAAAAAAGCTTTAAATATTAAATAATAACTTCAGCCGCTAAATAAGTCTTCAAATAGCATTTTAGATTGTCCAAGTTGTGCTTAAACACACTTCAATCATAGCCTTGAAACACTTTTAGCAAAGTATTCGATCTTACTTGTGGCTGTTTGTAAAAATTTATGGTAATGGAAAAAAAATTTCAAGCTAAAATTTTTTACTATCGATAATTATTTTATTTTTTAATCATTTTTTCACATTTTCTTATACAATTATCCATACAGCTAACCTATCTGTTTTAACTTTATTTTATTTACTTCTTATCATATCACATTATTCCTTTCAAATTTAAAAACTTTCAAATCAAAAGCTTCTCATTTAAATATTTTATCTAAAAAAAATGTCATAAAGTTATAAGAAGCACCATTCGAAATAATGTGATCCCATTTGGCTAAAATTGTAAAAATATATTTCTTCATTTTAAAACTTGTTAAGAGTATGGAGTACAACTTAGGTAGAGTACTCATAGTACACACAAAACAACCCATTTTTGGATAGGCTATGTTCCAAAAAAATTAACTATAGAGGGGATGCAAATAATAGCCCACTTTTTATTTAGTCTAGGGTAAATCCTACATAACGGATACATGCAATGGACCCAAGTGGGTACCCTATGCCAGACATGTATAGATTTTTATATGTAATATTATTCATATGAATGTCATTTTTATTTTGGACTTTTTCCAAATATACTAATTATATCTAACCCTAATCCCAAATATATTCATTGCATTTTCGAAATCTCAAATATTCTTACTACGTTTGCAATTAACCCAAAAAATGCCCATTCCGTTAAAAACCATTACTTAAATTTTTGTAAATACATGAAATGCCCTTATTATAAAAAATAAAAAATAAAAATAAAATAGTAACAAAATAAAATTAGAGCTATTCAAATTTAGAGCTCATGTACAACTAGGGCGCTAATGAGTTATAGCATTCATTTTTTGAATTATATTCAAAATTTGATATGAACATTAGTAATTTCACATGTTAACTAACAAAATTTAACTCACGGATTTCGTGGTTTGAGAATTAACCATAAACATAGTAGGCATATCTAAAATTTTAAAAATATAATAGATATATTTAAGATTAGAATCAAACGTAATTGTAGCTCAAATCCTTTTTTTTTTACTTTTGTTTTCCTTACTCTCCAAAGAGATTTGCCTTTTTTTCTCTCATATCCCCTTTGGGAGGAAACTGGAAATCTGGCTTCCTTGACTCATGTGATGCTGAAATTCTAACCCGCATTAGACATTTTGGCCAATGGGCAATGCTAACGCTCGGGATTGCGGAGTGCCACTGTCTGCATTAAATAATTCATTGTCACTAAAATAATAATAATAATAATAATAAGATATTTATTTTGATATTAACGGCCACTGACAGCTAGGGCCAGTAGAGCAAGCGGGCGGCGAGGACGAGTGCATGCAGCTGGCACCCAACTAACGAACGATATGAACACTGCTTACGTTGGGAGTACCACCCAACGCCACTTCTGTCCTTCTCACGACCACGATCTCCGGTGGGTCACCTGACATGTAGGTGATTGTTCATGACTTAGATAATTTGAAAAATTAGAGATTCTGTTCCATCATAAACCGAGGATCATCTCATCTAAGCTATGAACGAAAGAGGAAAGATGGCAGAAAGAAAGCGAGCTGACACGTCTGGAACCTGATGATACCAAATCATGATAGATGGGCTAGCTCGAGGCTGGAAAATGCTACATGGCAGAGCCCATGGGATTGTAAGATCAGATCACGCGATACCCAACCCACCTGAACCCAGCCATTCATCAGAAGCCAAAATCATCCATAGTTGCTCACGATTGCATCTACATCGTGAACGACTACACATCAGTTTCCAAAACAATTTTTCTTGCCTCTGATAAGAAAGCAATCTGGAAAACATGAAACAGACCCAAAAGACTGATCAAGCAACTTATTGAGATTTGATCGATACAGAAATGAGAGTGCCATACATTCATCGATTGAACTGTTGAACTGCTGACCTGCCACCAGATGTGAGCTCAAAAACTTTCAAGTATACATGCTACGCTTGATTGGATTACATGTTACAAAATGAAAAAGGAGATGATCAAGACAGGAGAACAGCCATAGAGAAAAAATATTACAGAGTTTGGATTAACTATCTTTGATAACGGAACCATCTGTGGCTTAATCTCCTCTCAACTATTTCTGGGCAATGGAAAAAAAAAATGCTAGGGTTTACTCCTGCTTGTACACTACAGTAGGGTAGTTGGGACTCCACATGTTGTTCTTCACGTATTGTACAGTTTCCTCCTTAAACACGCAAAAACAGCAGATGTTAGAAAAACAATAGATGATGCAACAACGGGCAAGTACAACAAGATATCTTCCAAGCTGTAGACACCTTGCTTAGCTTTTCAAGCTCTCGGGCATCCATTTCACGATATCCCTCTGCTAGATCTTCCACAACAGCTTCTCTCACCACCGCAGCAGCTATCTCTTTGGTTATATCACGTATGCTGCAGGCACAACAAATCAATGTAATAATTGAAACAGCTAAAAGACAATTAAATCGATAGGTTCTATACCTGGCTATTGAAGGATAAATGATGCCTTTTACAACCTCTTCCTCTGTCATGTATGAGGCCAAGCTGCCAGGTTTCAAGATGACAGAAATGGAGAGTTAAAATATCTGTAAAAAGTAATATAAGTCAGTGGGATTAGGGTGCAAGTTGGTTGGGTCATCTCGCAACCCATTTTAAATAAGGTTAGGTTGGGTTGGGAAGAACTTAAATTTGAAGATGAATAGGTCTTCAGTCGAAAATTGGGTTTCTTTCAGCCCATTTTGGAACTCACTTCATTTTTTTTTCCAAAAAAAAATAAAAAAGAAAAAAAACTATGCAGCTTCGCACTCATTTTCGTCACCAGTCCCCTCCATTTTTGTTACCAGCACCCCTGTCCCACATCCTTTTCCGCCTTGATTGGAGTTGTGGAAAAGGATTAACCCAACATCAGTGCAGATAAAACACACAAGTTCATCTGCCCCAAAGTGCCATCACCACTGCCCTTTTCTTCATTACTCCCATCCCAAACAGCCCACTGCCATTGCCATCCTCACTTTCTTCAAACTTGCATCAGACGGAGACAAAATCTTCACCATCCATCAAGACAATCGGCAGCAGTGTCAAGCCAGAGCTGCTAACCTCCCTTGCATTTCCTGCCATCCCAGTGTCAAAACAGGTGGTGAATGTGAGGCACAGGCAAAGCATGTGGAATGAGGAAGGCCGGATAGGCGGATACAGGGCAACTCCGAGTACGCCTTGCACCCACGGAAAGGGAAAGCTCAGGTGGTGCTCCTTACAGACACTTTCCTGCCGGGGTGGAATTTTATTTTCTTTTAATTTTTTTTATAAAAAGAAAAAAATGGTAATGCAACAACATTCCATGCCTGCTGAGGACACCTTCTGGGAAAAAAAATTTCAACTTATGGGTCTAGGTTTGGGTTGAAAGTTGGGTCATGGGGAGTTAGGTTGAAAGTGGGGTCGTGTTCTCAGCTCAATTTTTAGTAGTCAGCTTCAGTTAGGACGGAGTGGATTTTGGTTGGGTTCGGTCAGGGGAGGCTTAAGAAATTGGATTTGGTTGGGTTGGGATTGAATTGAGTTGGATTAATAGAAACCAAACCCACTTGCACCCCCAGATGGGCAAGAGTTTACCATTCCGATGCAGCTTGCAGCATGCCATCAGAGATCACTCGGGCACCAGAAAGAAGAGTGCCAAGGCCTATTCTGCATGATCAAAGAAGAAAATTAGTAAGAGATTCTTGAAGCTGTTATACTTGGACAACACGGACTGAAAGAACAGAACTGACCCAGGAAAGAGGTACATGTTGTTTCCCTGGTTGCTGTGGCCGATATGACCATTTCCTGAGACAATCAGCAGTTTTGAAAACGAGACCCAAACAACAATAGAAAATTTATCATGCATATGCTATAATTCAGTAAAGAGGGCGAGAGTGCCAATTCCAGGCATTTTCCTGAGGCCAAAGATTAATTACTGAATAATTCATGTAGGGCATACAAAACCACAGCACAAATTCTGCATGCAAGATTTTCATATTTGAATTAGGAACCAATAGTGCATCGAGAAGCTTCTCTCTACTTTTTCAATTAATTTTTTGTGCTTTGCTATCCTTAAAGTTGCTTTCCTTTTATATTTTCCATTTTTTTCTGTTGTACTCTCAACAATCACGTGTAACATCAAAATGGCAATCATGACAACTTTAATATTGTAGTAATAGGTTAGCAGGGATAAACAACATTAACAGATTCACCGCAGAAGAATCCACAAAAAGTTGGAGTTAAAATATTGGAAAACATTTACTTGCGTTGAGTCATAAAACACAAGAATCCAAAAAAAAAAAAAAAGCAAGTAAAAGAAAAGGACAGAAAGGGAGGGGAAGTTCCCTTAAAGTGAATCATATTTATGCACGTGCTGTGATGCAGAACATTATCACGTTTTGCATCTAAATTAAGATCTATTCATTTTTAAGGATATTGTTTGAGATTTTATCAAAAAAAAAAAAAAAGGATATTGTTTGAGATTTTAGATATTTTATTATTGAATTTAGAAATTTGCTGTATGCACCAAGTGATCAAAACACATAAATCAACTTGCTGAATGATTTAGACTAGCATTTTCTACTTTGTTGTTTATGCCTAGTCCCCTTAAGAGGATTCTTCCCTTTTGTCTAATTTCTTCCCCATCTCATGCTACATCATGCTGCTTCTGAGAATAAGTTTGGGTAAGATGGAAAAGAGGAAACCTCTTGTTTTTCCAGCTTTATTGAACAAGACACTGTTCTAATCAACCATAGATCTTCCACAGAAAAGCCTTCTCCGGCTTTTATTCACTACTTCAATGACAACATCTTCTCTCATTCCAAATTAATTGTTTCATGTACATTTCCATTTAAAATCCTTAATTATCAACAAAGCAAGCAAAGTAGTTTAGAAATGGTGTGATTCTTCCTAACATGTATATACATGCAGCCTACATGTAATCATTGCAACCCTAACGCGCACACGCGCAACCCGCACCTAACATGCATAAGTGCAACGCATACCTAATAACCACACATTAAGTATGCAAAAGTCATTCAGCGTATTTCAAGAGCATTAAAGCCCCACATCCAAATGCCCTCTTTCTTCATAGTGTTTTGTAACTATTCTCCAGGCCTTCATCTTCTATTACAAAAAGCATATTGTCACTGGAAAAAATCCGCGAGTGGAAATACCTAGATCCACGTCATTGAATGGGCTTCCACTTGCAAATATGATGTTGTCACCCACAACTGAAAAAGCTTCTTCAGGAGTGCATTCAGCTGTGACAAGAAGCATGCAGAGAAGAAAATTAGTACCATGACAAATATGCAAGCTCAGGCTATAGTTCGGTTGTGAAGTACCATTCTTCGTAGGATTTGACATTGCAAAAATGGCTGGCCTTGTAGAAGTTGAATCTTTAAGGGCCTCTAAAACCTATCAGAAGTCAAAATGAAAAATAGCAATATCAACCACAAGTACCAAAGTTTACAATACTCATTTGAGTAAGACTATAAGTACCTCATTAGAGAACAGTCCCCCTACTGCAGACAACCCAAGAAGGACATCAGGCTTTACTTTTTTAACCTGATTGACACAAAATTATATCAGCTTTCCAGAAATGGTTAAAGGTTTGGAATTAGAAACACATAACAGCCTCAGATGTTTTTAGACAAAGCAGGGTTCTCATCCAATTCAGCTTGTAAGATAAATTTGTTGGTAATATGAATTTTGTTTGCTTCATACAGTCAGTTGATTGGATGGTCCATAGTTGACAAGTAGAATGCCAAAATCCAGATGACAAGGAAAATCTGCATACCAGATGTGCTTTCTTATTAAGACCAAAAAAAAAAAAAACTCCATGAAAAGAAACCCATCACAAAAGAGAGTGAAAAAAAAATGAACTGGCAAGGGTGGGAAATAAAATTTACTGTTAATCAGCAATTTATGTTGCCTAATTTTTGGACTATAGGAGAGGTATATCTTAGATTAATGCCCATAGTATGCTAGAAGTAAAAAAAAAAACAAATTAGCATTCCAAGGGTCCTTTATTGCATTTTCGACCAATCACAGATTCACAAATAACCATTATGTTCTACATTCATATGATGTGACACGAGTTCACAGCCAGAAAGTAAACGCACCACTTCAGCTAGGCTTGCTCCTTCTGTTAAACCTTGCCGTCCAACTTCTTTTAGCTTTCTTGCGAATGGCAGGGCATCCGGATCAATATTATTCCGCTCCTCTGTTATCAGACCCTGTGATTCCAAAACAAAATACTGTGAAGTTCGAAAAATTAAAATTTATACACAAAAAAGGAAGGAATCCAGAACAAAAGAATGACCTTATGAATTCATCATCAAATTTTATTTAACGGTGTGCTTGAAAAGTGATAAAACTTTTGGATGAAAAGTTTTTTGTGAAAGTTTTTGAACTGGTAGAAAAATGATGTGATATGGTAGGGGTAATAATGATGTGTAAAGAGAATAAAGTTCAAATAGATAGGTTAATTGTATGGGCAATTTTGTAGAAATAATTAAAAAATAGGGTGGTAGTATAAGAAAATGAGAAGAAATAATTTTAAATATGGTAGTTATAAAGAGTAAAAAGTTCTAGTTTGAAAACTTTTTGTTGAAAACAAACATGCCTTATGAAAAAAGAAAGAAGAGAAATTTCAACTTAGTGCATTGTGACATGAATATGTATTGCATAAATGGGAAGCTTTCTATCCTAATACTAACATTGGCATCCACAACCCAGAACTGTCTCCGAGCACTGTCAAATGCAATCTCATTATTTCCCAACATCCTGGCCATCGTTTTCCTTGCAGCATTGAGAACTCCTATTCCCGCACTGTAAAATATCACATGTTAAAAAATTATATATCAAAATACCCTACCATACTAGTGGAGCTAAAAGCATATTTCAAGATAGCACCTGCATCTTATAGCAGTTGGCTAGAAACAGGCTAGAAATAGAGTGCTTTATCCTGGCCCTCAACACTTGCTATCATTTCAGAATTTAATATGTTAAGGAAGTTTTAGTATTTCTGTTGACTCAAACAAAGTGAATTAGATGTTTCAGCCCAGCGTTTCACACTTCATTTTAAAAATTCAAAAGAAGCATCTAGATGAGCCCCAAAAATTTGAAAATATTTATATAGATTCATCTAAGTGGAGCTCATAGATGTGCAGGAAAATTTTCAAAAATAAATCATATGTAGGGCTTACATCATTGCAATGTAAGTTAACTAACTTACGCACTATGTATATAATCATATCCCTTCAATGAATCAGCCGAAAAGGATACCCAATGAACAGAGGGCCAATCGGAGCATGCAGCATCACCTCACATAAGATGTTGCTTATTGGAATGAATAAATAGAAGATTGATATATAACAATGCAGTTTCTTTTCCTTTTTGTGATTCTCAACAACTTTTCAATTTTCGATACAGCTTCGAATGCAGAACACGGGACAGGATCAAACCTTCCGGCACCAGCAACGACAATTTTTAGCTTTGGGAAGTCTATCATTGGCATTCCTTGTGCTCTGACAGCTCCCAGGAGACCAGCTACTGCAACACCAGCAGTTCCCTGTCAAGAGTAAATAGAACCATATAATAACTCAAAGAAAATATCCCAATCAAATGCTGAACTAGTTATCCATGCAAAATTCCTTCAAACAGTTTATTTCAAACTTCAAGGTCATACATTTCCAATGAACTAGAAAGAAAAAACAACAGCAGCTATCACAAGAATCACTGAAGAATTTCCGAGGCACCCTATGTACTTGCACCAACAAAAATAAGACATCTATCAATAAAACTCACAAATGTTAAAGCTGCAAACAATAGAACACCCAGTATGAGTAAGCCATAATTGTAGTAGTTTTAAGAACACAAGAATAATAGTATCAAGAAAGACTACAATAACAGTAATGTGGATAACAAACCACTCAAAAAGGCTAAGATGGTAAAATAAAGCCATGACAAATGATGCGTAGTGGAAATTAGACAGCCACAGATGTAAAAAAACACAGTGCTTTACCTGAACATCATCATTAAACATCCTATAGTCATTCCGGTACCGCTGCAATAATTTGAAAGCCCACTTGCTCTGAAAATCTTCAAACTGCATACAAGCTAAATCTGGTCATGCCATCTTCACTAGTCATAACAGCTGTTCCAAGGAACAATAAATGGTGTGATTTCAATTTCATATGAAAATGAGAATGTACAAAACTGTGCCAAGGTACCTGTACAATGACATGTGGCCAACGTGTAAAAACAGCTTCCATAAATTCATCAATAACTGCTAAGTACTCATCCCCATCAAGACGATGCTGTTGCAGCCCCAAGTCTACAAACATCAACAGCAAATAGATGTAATCGGAAATAGAGTAAATGAAATAAGCCCAGAAATCCAAACAGATCATAGTACCTTGAGGGTGATTATTCATTGAAACATAAAAAAGAAGAATTCAATACAAAGGACTGCAGCAAACATTAGAAACAGGATAGTGAATAAGATGGCAAAGAAATAACAGTCGGGAATTTTTAAAAAACAAAAACAACAATAGATCAAGGATGACTTGGAATGGATCTCCACAACAAATAAGGATTGTTTTTAAGCATCAAAAGGGTGGCATCTTAAGAATCAGAAAAAGAAATGAATGAATGGCAAAGATAATGGGAAATTGATACAAGTGTGGGATATAAATGCATGATAGAACAGAGATTTCTTGAATGACTAAAACCAATAGGCAAGAAAATGAGTAGGCACAGCTCGACAGAGTCCAGATTGAAGTGAGAACATCTCACTTACTTGTCTAACATAGATCCAATTGCTCAGTGAAACAGCTTGATGGATTGAAGCCACCATCAGTTTGTCTAAATGGATCTAATGGCAGGGGTGTGATGTTATATCACTGTTTGCAATGCTCGACTCTTGAGCAACTGCAGATTCAATGGCTTTGACATTTCATCAAATATATTCAGTGGTAAACTTTCTAAAGGGGGCGTTGACGTAAACATAGCAACAAAATGATCTTCGAAGAGATAGTACTAGCAAAAGGAAAATTGGAGGAAAATATTGGCTGATGATCTGCTTAGGCAAAAATTAAAGATGTTTATCAAGAAATCAACAAACGGCAAAAACGCTCATTCTTTTCTACTAGAACACTTTTTCTACTAGAATTGTCTAGAAAACACTTAACTTTGCATAAGTAGCAACCTTGCCCCAGCAATTGGCTGTCTTGATGGAAGGACTGCCCCCTATTTGTATATAAATTTTTTTTCCTGATTATGCCTGAAATTAAGTACGATCTCCCAGACCATTGCCTGCCTTTCATAAATAAGGGCGACCGACTGATGGACAAAAGCAATGTAAACACATTGTTATATTTTATTTATACTTATTTCAGGCACAAGCACAGATAGTTTATCTATCTCAGCCCATTAATTTTGAAAATTTTAATTCGAAATTTGCGTAATATTTCACTTCATAGTGAATTAGGGATTAATTTAGAATTTCCTACTTTAGAAGTTTATTTATAGTTCAGCTTAGGGGTTCAACCTAAACCGAAGCAACCCAACCCATTTTAGAAAGGGGTGAGAATCTAGGAGTGCAACTCAGTACATTTAGACTAAGTCAAGAATTCCTAATCTAAATTGTAAAACCTCTACCCCAATCTTATACACCACCATAGAAAAAATCATTAATGGCATTCTATCAAAAGTATTTATCATATTAATAAATACTACAAAAGCGCATCCGATATTGGTAATCATTTTTTTTCATTATACATGCACCGGATATACAATCTGGGGGATTGCCCTCCATACAACTTCAAACTCATACAACAATGTTGGTAATCATTGAACATGGTATTTGGAGTCCATTTGGCAAGATCTAGAAAAGATTTTTTTTTTTATAAAAAAACCACTCTCCCACTCTTTCCTATACACCTTCTAATATAATTTAACGTCTTAAATGCCTAGCTACCCTACTTTTTTCTAATAGTACTTCTACATTTCAATCTATTTTCACATCTTTCTAGACAATTACCAAATCTATTTAATCTTTATTCTCTGTACACCTAATCATTACTCCTATCATATTATATTATTTTCTCAATTTTTTTTAAAATTCTCCCTCCATTTTTTCGTCATACCAAACAAACCCTTAAATAATGCCATAGGTAATCACTCAATATATGGATTTCCTACTTAATTAAAACAAATATCTAAGACAATGAAATTAAGAAGTATTTTAAATGAGCATTAAATTTGTAGTTTATAATAAAATATAACTCATCTAAGTATATAAGCAAAGCCAGCACGACAGATAATATCATATTATTGTTTATGTTATAACATATCTAAAAATATATAAAACATTCAACTTATTTAATTTAAGATATTTTGTACAGATTATTTGGACTCAGGATAGGTGGCCCAACATGACCAATGAAAACCAGATTTATAGACTTTAATATACACATGTATATAGAATAAAACTACATTCAAAATGCCTTGGTGGCAATCTACAAGAATAAAACATATATTCAAAGTTGTAATTATATTCAAAATGGTGCTGATCATCACAAAGCGTTGGGAATGAGTGTACAGCAAAGGTTAAGACATGAAACAGAACTTCAAAAAATCAATTTGATTTTGTGCTAGGAGGGCAATCATTGAAGCCATTTTCTCACTTAGAGGCAACTAATGGAGATATATAAAGAGTACGTGAAACCTTCAAATGATCTTCATTGATCTGGAAAACCCATGGGAAACAGTTTTCAGGGACATAATGTGGCAGCTATTTGTCAAGAAAATAGCTAACAGTGGATATCTCTATGTCATTACAGATATTTATGACGTACATATAATGAATGTGAGATCCAAGAGTAACCATCATCATCATTGTCATAAGTCATTTCCCACCAAGGTGAGGTCAGCTGCATGGATTCTGTTGCGCTATTCTTGACAATTTGAGACTAAATTTTAAGTAATCTAATGTGAGATCCAAGAATAACCCAAAAAAAAAAAAAAAAAGTGAATTCCTGATTGCAATATGCTTACATTAAGACTCAACCATAAGTCCTGATCCCTTTCCTCTAGTCATCAATGAGATCACTAGACATTTACAATAAGTGGAACCTTAGTGTTTGTTATTTATAAACAAAATTGATCTAATGGACTTATAGATGGAACAAATGTTACATAGGTCAAAAAGGTGCATCCTCACTGAATACTAGTAACAGAAATCTTACATAGAGGATCTGTAAGAAGCTTCTCATTGTTGGTTCCAACATCAATCATCACAGGAAGCACCTATATTGAAAAGGAAGTTAGAACTTCCAGGACTGAGAAATCTAGCAGAATAATTAGAATGCATGAGACCATAACGGGAAAAATGGCTGTTAATCAGTGTGTAACATTTGCATGACCGCTAGAAATAAAAAGGGACAGGCAAAGCATATTTTTGTCAATGTGAGAATGTGCAGCTTTCAAAAACTCCAGTTGAAACAAAATTCACAAATTACCCTCTGTGGATTTATGCCTGCAGCTGCAACGTATAAATCCAGCTTCCCAATCGCTATCCCAATACCCTGAACTCCAAGATCTCCAAGGCCCAAAATTCTACTCCCATCTGTCACAACAATCATATCGACCTGTAACATACATTTGAGTTACAATTATTATATACTTAGCAGAGAAAAAGAAAAGAAAAAAATCTTAAACTGATTTAAGAATCACTGAAATTAAGAACAGAAAGTATGGAGAAATTTTTGGTGAATGATAATCCCTCAACATATGCGTGTTCACCTCATTGTGCACAAAATGACATACCAGTTTATAACTTTGCAGGGCAAATAAAACAAAAATTTCAAAATAAATTGACTATTAGTATTCCAATGCAAGTGTCATGATCAGTGCTAGTAAGTAAATCATGAATAAACAAACTGCGAAGCAATACTACAGAAATAGAGGTGCACTACGAATTGTATGTCACATGCTTAGCATGGATATTGCTCGAAAAAAGCACTTGATTGAGCCAGTCTATGTAGTTTTGTTGACAAACTGATTTCATAACTTCTGCGAATGAAGAACATCTAGTCAGAATGTGAGATGCTTCTGTAATTTGTGGAAGTAACTTCACAGAAAGTAAACCATGAATCAATGATATAAAATTTTACGCGGAAGGTATTGCTTCCTTCCAGGTTTTTCCCCACAGACCATTTTCAAACCCTCCCAAGAACCGTTTCCCAATTTAAGGATTCATGTTGACTTTGGAGATGGTTGAAAGGAAATTTTCTCCAGCAGGCAACGCTCATCTCCAGCAACTAAATGAATTAAAGCAAAAGCAAAAACAACCACAATGGCAATTAGCTTTTACATCTATTTTAATTTTTTCTGAAATGGAAATTAGATCTGCAGTTGATCATACCCCAATTCAGATTTTTATATCTTGAAAAATCAATAAAGTATGGTGAGACAAATCATGCACCACAGATTTCACATGTCTAAGAAAATAATCAGAAATATTGGAAAACTTTCAATAGCTCAAGCAGGGTACTACAACATCCAGAGCTGCCCTATAACACCATAACAGACAAAATTCTAACCATCAGTGTGTAAGGGCTGTCAAACGGTGGTTGTCAAATGCCATGCTAGAAATGCTTCAATAACATGAACTACAAAACTGATCAAAGAAAAAAAAAAAAAAAAAAAAACCTAGTTATTGATGATGGATTTAACTAGAAATGATCCTCAAGTTATTGACAATTGACTTGCTGGCTAGTAAAATTGTAAAAAGTCTAAATCAACTGTATAATTAACTTACTAAATGTTAATATAAAAAAAAAAAAACTTCCCAAAGGATTACAAAAGAAGATTCTTTAAAAAGTACAGTTGGAGGACATGAGAATAACAACATCCCAATGCAAGCAGGAAAGAAAATGTGAACTGCAGACCACTGTGGCATGCCATTTCCACTGAGATAAATGTTGTTAACTTGACATATTAGAAAGAAGTTGAGAGGAAGTTAGAAACCAGCTGTTTCTATTCAGTATAGGTGGAATTAACATGCATCAACATCTTAATCAAGCACTGGGAGTATTTTTTTTTTTTATTATTATTTTTTTTGAAGTTGAAATTAGGCTACAAGCATGCCTTCCAATTTTTTTTTTTTTTTTTATGGAATCCATTCAAAGTTGATAACCTGCTAACACTCAAAAAAAAAAAAAAAAGTTGATAACCTGCTCAGCTGGCCAGTTATAGACCATAGACATCATTTCTCCACGATCCTCTGCACTGAAATACATTCCCCTTGGCCTTCTGAACAAACCACTGTAGTTCTGGCAAACAAGCCCAACAGTAGGAGTGTATACAATAGGTGCATATTCCTCAATTTTGTCAATCAAAACCTGCCAAGGATCAAGTCACCATGTAAGAAAAAGAAAATGGAGCAATCACTGTTTTCGATGAAAAGAAATGGAATCCTGAACGTGCAATATGACAAAGAAATCACCTTGTAGTACATTGTTTCGTTTCTGTCATGCAACCTGTTAAGGATTCGCCACTTTGCCAAGGAGATTGTGTCAGTTGGTCCATCTCTAGCATGCACTTCTAGCCTTTTCAAGTCAACCACTGGCAAAACAAATTTCAATTACGGTTTTGAAGACATGAAAACATATGCAAACATGGAAGAATGGAGGAAGATGAACTGAAGAATCTGTCTTCTTGAAACATGACCACCAGGAATCTGGATCATCTCTGATCCTATCCATCTAAACAAGGCTGTCCTACCAAGACAGAGCCTAATATATGCCATTCTTTTCTGATGAAGAAACATATATGGCTATTCTTACTTGTTATGCATTTCTTGAATTTGAGCGGCCTATGAAAATTTAATTTCCATTCCTCTTTCCCAGTAAGAAAATGACTGCAACCAGTAAAGAAAATGACAGACCTGCGATTGTCACTACACTACTGCACAATGTGAACTCATTTAAGTGGCAATCGGTGTGCAGTATTAGAAATGCGTGTTTCAAATACATACTAACATCAACAAAAAGCTTTTTATGGAAATAGGATGACGATATAGGCAAGACAAGAAAATGTAATAAGATTGCTGAAAGTAGTTAAGGTGTTACATCAGTGAAAAATATCCAGAAATATAGGCAAGACAAGAAAATGTAATAAGATTGCTGAAAGTAGTTAAGGTGTTACATCGGTGAAAAAATATCCAGAAGGCCTGCAATATGTCGATTGCCCACTCTTGTTCAGCACAATAAATGAATCGTCGCGAAAGTATAATTAAATAGAAACTTTTAGTTTTCTTTCCTTAATCTCTTGCGCAACGAATTTCATCTACAAAGCAAAATTGGCAAAGTAATGAAGATACTAAGGCTCTTTTCAGACCCAGATGCAGCGAGCAGGCCCTGGTGATGACAGTGACCAAAAAGAAAATATTTCTCCGAAAACGCATTCGTAATTCAACTCTTCGTACGGCCCGAATGCGAAGAAAGCACCAGACGGATGTGCCAACCAGCAGGCGCACTTCACAAAGAAATTTCAAGCAGAAATTCCAGCAACGACGGGCCTACTGTCGCGTCTGCTGATTATAGTACTAAGACAGAGAAATTCAAACTTACTGAACCGGTCTATCTGCTGCTGGGGAGTCATGACATTGGGAGGAAGAAGTCCGCGGAGATCGAGGCGATCGCGTTCCGTCATGGAGAACGCCGTTCCCTGCAGACGCAACCAGGAGGCGTCAGAGCTGAGATCTAACAAAGCGACGTCCGGGATTCAGAAGATCGTACCTTGTTGAACCATGGATCGTGGAGAATGTCGAGGCTGCGCTTGTGGATGATGGCCGGCCGCGATCCTTCGGTGGTGGTAAAGGATCTTCGAGCCCCGTCAATCGCAGCCGTCCGATGCCTGAGGCGTCTGAGGAGGGAAGAGAGGCAGAGCTGATGCGAGGGATTCGGCATTTAGCAGGAGGTGGAAAAGACGGCAAAGAGCGATGATAGAGGAAGAAGCGATAAGTAAGAACAGAAAAAGAGAAGAAACTGAGGAAAAAAGGAGATGAAACGACTCCTGTAATTCCTGTTGCTCGCGCGCGGCGGTTAAGAACTGGGAAGTGAGTGTAAACAGAAAATAATGCCCGCGAGACACAACAGAGAATAGGGGTGCAACTCGGGCTCATGAAACTCACCTTAACCTTAACCCTAATCCTATTTGTAAAACTTCAACCCTAACCCTAACCCTAACCCTAACCCTATTTGTAAATCTCAACCCTAACCCTATTTTTGAAATTCGGGCTCGGGTTGAGTTTCGGGTTGAGTTTCGCCTATTAATATGTCTTTGTTATTCATCATATATATATAGTTTTTATCACAAACCTATTGTATAAAAAGTTAAAAAAATAATTTATTACACGAAAGCAAGAAATATTCAAATACCGCTTAAGAGTAGAAGAAAAACCTGTTTTGAGCCTTCTCTTTGCATCAAGTAGAATAATTGCTGTATTTTGGTGAATGTAGAAGTACAACCACTTTTCATTCTGCAATTTAATACCAATATCACAACAATATACATTAATATTATCATCCAATTATAAGATAAATTTTATCATATCAATAAAATAAAATCATTCAAAAAAGCACAAAATATCAAATCCAATAAGATTATATTAACTCAAGCATCAAACTCTAAATCACAATATCCAAGTTAACCCCAAGTCATGGAAATAAAAATGGTGATCAGCAGTTGCTATTGCCCGCAGCATATATAATAATAAAAAAAGTAGAAACTACCCAAACAAGAAGAAAAGAGAAAATGGCGTCCATACTTGAATAAAAAATCGAATGGCTTGAAAGTTTGTT
>JAXCLR010000073.1:3248828-3272599 GCA_035584095.1 Annona squamosa
ACTTCTAAACTTTCCCACCGGTGGACGGCTCCCACAAACTTGAGGAGACTTGCAACACCACCACTTCAGAAATGCTGCGGGGGAAATTTGAACCCAGGACCACCTACTTGTGATGCCATGTCCTGCACCACTGAGACACAACCTCGGTGGCGTGCTATTTGATTAGTTGACAAGAAGAGTTATATGCAAGGTTACCCCTAATGAGAAGATGAAATATCAAATCGGAGTATGATCAACATCAAAACTCAAGAATGATTCCTCTGTCAAATTGGAGAGAGAGAGAGAAAAAATACTCTACGAGTAATAATGAAAATTTGTAGAATTTAGAATTTTCTAATAATTTCATGTTTGGAGATAATTCATTTAAGTTTTAGGTATTAATTATTTTATTTTGATTTTGGTTTAACTTTCAAGTCATCTAAATAAAAATTAACTAATAGATTGTTTAGATTAGTTTGAATTATTTTTATTATTTGGGATCAATATTTATGGAAATGGCATTAGTTTTTTTTTTTTTTTTGGTCTTGTTCTTATTGAGTTAATATTAGGATAAATAGTTCTCATTGTGTGAGCATTAGGATTAGCAAATTTTTTTCTATAAGTAGGGAATATTGTTAATTAGTTTCGTGGAACTTCTTGTAGATGTTGATTGGGTGCTTTCGCTTGCAAGCTTCCTAAAATCTCTTTCTCAAGGTTTGTTTGGGAATGCGTATAGAAGTGACTTTTGCTTCCGATATTATCCATAAGCGTTAATGCTTCTACGTATACTGCTTCTACATATAAAAATTAGCTACAAAAAGCACAATAGATGAAAAGGCCATCCTAACAAATCTCTATTTTATCGCAGCGTGTCTATGAAAAGTGCTTGAGTGCTTCGAATAAGCTCCGCTGAACGGAGCCATCAATCTTCTATTCTTCTTCTGTTTCACCCCTTCTCATCCTTTTTCGCTCCCTGATGCTACGTTAGTATTAATGAATCATTGTGTTGCACAAAAGTTACTAATAAAAAATAATTTCGTGGTGCTTTAAAGAATAGTTGTTGGATGCCTACGTGTCGCATGTTATTTTTACATGCTACGAAGGCCCAACTTTTTAAGATGCACGCAATACAAAATATTGACTATTGTTGTATTACTCATCAATTTATCCAAAGGAAATATTTTAATTTTTCGATGCAATCGTTTGCACCCACCAAAATTTCTATATAGTCTTGCCACTTGACCTCGTCATGAACTTGAGGTCAATGAAACCTGTTAGAAAATGTTCACCATATGATTTAGATAATGGATTATGTTCCCGGCAATGAATTGATTTTTATTTTTTTAATTTAAAAATTTTTTGTCGTAATTATTTGAGATTTCAAATGCACATATTCCTTTCAAAGTTTGACGGTGATGCTCCCAAGTGATCTTGAATTTTCAGAACACATATTACAATCATAGGAATTTTTGAAATATTAAAATAACTATATAATGATGAATGACTATTATTACTGGTGGGGATTTGATAAAATAGTTATCTGAAATTTTAAAAAAAAATCAACCTCTTCCATGAAGTAGATTGCACGGAATGAAAATTTATGATTTAGGTAATTTGTGATGATAATCTTTAAACTAATTTCAACCATAAAACGGAGAAATGTACATTCTCCTCCATCATAATTTCAATTGGCACAGCCAATTCTAATCTAAAACTTTAAAAATTTTGATGATCAGATAAAGAAAACATGTTTAAATTTTAAGATCGTATACTATAAACATAGGTGTACAACTGCCCTCTAAAGGAGGGCGCCATTATTCCCTTTATGTGCGCCGCTGGTGGCAGCGAAAGATGCATGAAAAGTTGAAAACCTGGAATTCTCATTTATTATTTATTTATTTCCCAGGCAAGAGAAAGCGATGGGACGAAAACCCGCCGCATTGACCTCTTTTTACCCTCTTAACGCGTCGCATTTTGCAACGAAGGGTGGCGATGTGAAGCCGCTTGAGGCAGGGCCAGGAGGCTAGCAAGACTACTTTCTTGGCTGTTGAACATGTTAGCGCTGATTTTCTAAATTATACATACAGGCATAATTTTTTTAGCACGTACTAGAAAATTTATTTAAATTTATTTATTTTTCTTTATAAACTTGTTAATTTAGATGTATTTATTATGATTGTGTTTGGAAATTGATAAAATTTTTGAACGAAAATTTTTTTATGTAGAAATTTTTGAATAAGGAGAACATAATATAATATTATAAAGATAAGATGCGAAGTAAATAAATTAGTCGTGTGGCCAGTTGTGTAAAAATAATTTAGAGATAGGATAAATGTAGAAATATATAAAAATAATTAAAATATGATAAATGTGGAGAGTGAAAAATCTTAGATTGAAAAGTTTTGGTTTGAAAAATTTTATATTAAATAAACATACTTATAAACCAAATTTTACTATTTTTGGAGATGCGTATATATAGTTTTTAGATTTTTAAACATGTAGTTATTTTAATATTTTTTAATAATTAAAAATGGCTAAAATATTCATATGTTTAAAAATATAAAAATATATATTTTTAAAAAATGATAAAACTTAATTTATACATTAAATACACATATATTAACAAGTTTATGAAAATTAAAAATAAAATTAATTTATTGATGTGAGCTTAGTAAATCATTAATTATCTTCAATTACTTACCCGGACTAATAACATCATGCCTCCGTGATTCCATTCAATGCCATACTAGGCAAAAATAAATTTATTGGTCGTGTGTATTTATGATTTGTGGAAATTCAAAATCAATTGAGAGTGACGTGTAACAATGAAAAGTGAATACATACTGTATGAAATTTAAAGTCATACAAGATTGCATAGCAAACCTCTAAGGGCTCCTTTTTTATGTAATTCTCTTAATTTTTAAGATTTTAATTCTTAACAGAAAATCTAATTCATTCATTATATTTAATATTATTTATTTATTTAGAAGATCAAGTTTCATCTAGATTAAGTATAATTATTGACCATGTTTGTTGAAATATATATATTTATGTGTAAATTATGAAAAACGATTAGATCCATTTACGCATGAATTAGAATGTAGTAATATTTTATATAATTACTTACCTATATAGAAATGATATTTTAGACGGTTTAGACGTTGAGAATACAACTTTAAAATTGATACTTAACATTTATTTATTTTATTATGTTGATTTTTAATGGGACTCTGCAAAGTGTTATTGGACAAATAAAAGAATTTTTAAAATATTATAAAGAAGGTTAAACATAATAGATGAAATATATTTTTATCAATTATAAATATATTAAAAATGGATTGGGTCATGTTAAAAAAGGAGTTATCTAAAAGTGGGACTGTACTTGCAAAACCTAAAGAGTACAAGTTTGCCAAATATGAGCAAGCACGCATGCTTTGACGTCAATTTAATCTAGAATCGATTGCGTCGACCAAGTAAATTGACTTGGCTCATTCCGTCACCGTTGACAGAGAAAGTTAAGCATGTGAATTTGCATATTTCCATCTTCAGTTTGTGAAATTTATACTTTTAAACCTTAAATTTCATATTTACATTAAAATATTCAAGTTTCGTTAATTTCCGTTAGTGGTCCCTTCAGCTAGATGAAGCTTTAATATAATATTAAATAATTGATATAGGACGCATGATATATGAATTCCTCGAGTGGGCGCTATTTTTAAAATGCAAAGCGCAGACGTACATACGCAATAAAAATGAAGATAACTTTTGATCCGAGTTAAGTTGTAAAAGCCGCAAGATATCAAGGAAAAGATATTTTCGATCCTAACATTATGACATCTTTTAATAATTCTGATTTTTGTTAATTTTTATTTTTACTATTTTTAGTAAATTTCGTCTTTACTGTTTTTAGTAAATCGTTTAGAAACTTATGCAATTTTTCATAATTCTATTTGCGTAAAATTTTCTTATCCATTAAATAATATTCCAAAAATTTTCCTAAATTTTATATTTGACATTCGGTGTTGAAACTTGTTTATCAACCTTCAAAGCCTAGTCTCTTACTCGCATGTTTTTACGCTTGCCTAGCAATGTCAATGACCAAAGTGTCATTTTAATATTCTACAGTATTTGGAAGACAAAATTTGCATCTAGTTATATGCAGCTTAATTTTGCTAGAGATAATATTATGTATGGCAAAATAAATTAAGAAAATATATTTGGTTAGGTGGTTGTATTATTAGTACTTTTCTCAATTTTCACATTACTTTAGAATCGAAAAATGCATTTTTTTTATAGAACATGTAGTTTACAAACTCAACCTAATTACAATTTCCCTATCCCCATCTTATGTAGAACAAGGGGTGTACAAGGAAGGCAAACTCACACATTTTAATAAAAGAGATATGGTTATAATAATTAACCAAGGCAGACATAGCCACACAATCCAACCCAAGGAATTGTTTCCTAAAAAACAAATCACTTCATTTATTACATTTTGGCATCATTTATAATGTTATGTAAACCTTATCATTTGACCGATATTATTATGCATGAGTTTCACATACGAATGTGCAAAATAAATATAATAAAATAGTGTGACACTACATATCAATTTTAAAGTTGTATTTTGAATATCTAAATCATTTAAAATATTATTATTGTATGGAAAGATAATTCTATGAAATTTTGTTATATTATAGATAAATATATCTAAATATTTTTCTTAATTAACACATGAAAATATATTTAAGAAATTGTGGTCAATGTAATCTTTGATTTAGATAAATTTAGTCTTTTAACTAAATAAATAATGTTAAATACAGTAAATGAAGTGGATTTTAAATTAACGGTGGAGTTGGAAAATAAAGAGAATCACATGAAACCATTGGGATTGGTTTTTTTATATGAATGGAAACTATCACCTTAGTTTAAAAGTGAAATTGAGACCATCGTGCGTGTAGCGCCACTGATAACTCAGGCTGCCATCAATCCACATGTGGATGCGAGTTCAAATGATGTCTCTCCCATTTGGTGCAGGAGTATAGGTTACGTGTTCTTTGGGAATAAAGATATTTACAGTTATCCTACCAAAGTGCAGATGGTTTTTCGAATGTATCTCTCTAATAAAGGGTCTGATTTGTAATATCAAATATTATAGTGTGTATGATACTAATAAAAAAAGTGAAGTTGAAACATTACTCGGGCACACGTTGATATTAAATAACTTGGCTATGTAAGTGTTGGCTGCGCTTTAATTAGCCGTGAAAAGGCTTCATACCATTGTGTTTAATGAATTGGATGGGATGAGGATGGAATGCTGGTGTAAGATTAAAAAAAATGTTATTATATGTTGAAAATAGAAAAGGTTATATAATAATTGAAAAAAGTAATATGAAATACGGAAAAAATAAGTTATTATTTTTTTTAAATGTGAAATTTCATTATATCCATGTCCCATACTCATCCCATCTTTTGACATATATATATGAAACTTGAGATACTTTTTTATTAGTGTATATTTACATCCATCTTAATATCTATCAAAATGAAGTTCTAATATATCTTTCAATTTAACGTTGAAGAAAATAGACCCTTCCCAAATAAACGAGTAAACCAAAGCTCTCAAATAAATTGGGAGCATCTCCCACAAGCAGCGGCCGGGGGCAATTCCATTCCCCGGTGGTAATTATCAGCCATGCGCATTGATTGATTGAAGGGCCCTGTTGTTGGTCATGAGATGGTGGCAGTTGGTGCCAAATTTAAAGGATTAGTTCACCCTCAAAAGCAACACAAACAATTTTAGAAATAAAGTAGAGCACATCCATTCAAGAGGCAAACAAGAGATGTATTGTTTCAACCTAAAGAATTATTAAATTTTTACCTCTCAAAGAATGTTGATGATGCAAGGAATGATACAAGGAACAATCATTTATGAGCTTTCATAATTTCTAAACGAACATTTATCCTTCTCTCTCTTTTTTTTTTTTTACTTTTCTCAAATATAACCACGACGTTTAACTTTAATCTCAAATATACTTACTATGTTTGCATTTAATCACAAAAATACTTATTTTAGGAGTTAATTTTTAAATGAATATGTAAAATTACTAATTTACCCTTTAAATTAAAGACAACTTTGGAAAAATTAAATTTCACAATTCACTAATCCATAATTGCACATGGGTTTTAAATGTAAAGAGTCCTAGTTTTATTTTCTTTTTGTTTCATTCTATCTTTTATTATTTTACAACAGAAGTATTTTAGGTATTTATAAAAATTTAACTAGGGATTTTTAATAAAATGGACATTTGTGGGATTAAATGCAAGTGTACTGCATACATTTGGGATTTTAAAAATATTATGAGCATATTTAGGATTAGAGTCAAACATTATGAGTACATTCGGAAAAAGTCTTTTTTTTTCCATTTCTTTTTTTTTTTGATGAAAGTGAAAACCTTATCCCCGCTCCCCAACAATTTGGAAGGGAGATTGGATAAGGAGATAAGAGCAATTCATTGCAAAAAAAAAAAAATATTTGTATAGATTTTCTCATGTGTTACATGAGGGGGATTGTCTCACCACACCTGTTGATCCATAACAGAAATAGAAACAAAATCAGCCAATGCATGAGCTATAAAATTCCCTTGCCTAAGAACATGATGCACCGAGATGAAATTGGAAGATTGAAGGATAGCCTTAATTTCATCAATCACCAAACTAGCCGGGAAAGAGATGGGACCCTTCGAAAAGAGGAAGTGTACAAGGAGAAGGGAGTCTGATTCAATCTGGAATTTTGTCAGGTTGAGCTAGAGACCCCATCGTACCCCTAAGAGACAGGCATGTGCCTCCAGGACTAAAAGTTCCATCGAGCCACGTTGTTTCCAACCTTTAGCCGCGATGAAAGAGCCTCTGGAATCCCTGATAACCGCGGCAAAACCCATTGACGAAGTCCGATCAATAATCCGGACATCAACATTCATTTTGAGAGATCCTTCCGGGGGTTTGGTCCATATGGGAACCAGAATACGACCAATCGCGCCCCCCTGGGTGAGGGGGGCAACCCTGCGGTGTTGCTCCATATATTTCTTGCACCAATCAAAAACTTTGGAAAGGTCCGGTTGGGTCCTTTCAGCCCTTAGAGAATTTCTCAGGTACCAAATCCTTCAACAGCATAGTATGAAGAAGGCGAGGTTGTTTGGCCTATGACACGCCTCCAGGGAAGCGATGAGTTCCTTAACAGTAGCAGGCGAGGAGTACATGTGCCTGGCGGCCCTCAAACAAATCCCCTTGGTTAGAACACATTCAGAGAAAAGATGGTTAGTATCTTCGATACCCGCCCTGCAAAAAAGGTACATGGGACCGACATCAATGCCCCTGTTCCGCAAGTTGAGAAGTGTCGGGAGGCTATCCAAGAAAAGTCTCCAGCTCAAAATGATGATTTTGGACGGGAGCTTTGTTCGCCAAATTGCCTTTATACAGAGGGCTGGGGGGAGAGATCATATCTCAAGCAAAGCGCCCTGTAAGCGGATTTAACAGTGTAGCCACCATGAGGTTCAAACTTCCAGAATCTCTGATCATCTTGTGCAGAGGGGGGGAGGGGAATTTGACATATTGCCCACCACCCATTGTCACTCGCAGCCGTCTAAATGCGCTCCTTAATCTATTACCAACTAGTGTAACGATGATTGGTAGATGCTAATCATGTTAGGTATAGATGATAATCTAATTTTTTTAATAATCATTAATCAAAGAATTTTAAGGGTTTATTCAGAAGCATTTAATGGAATGACATTTGGATAACAACTGCATGAAAATACTTGGTTACTATTGGAAATTAAGAGATTATATTGTGAGTTACCAAGTTAAAAGAGAGAATATGAATAGTAGGGTAGTTGAGCATTGACAGATAAGAGGTTGGACACAAAATAAATTAAAAAGTAATATTAAAAATGAAAAAAAATTATCCCATAGCTACGTTAATTTGGTCTAATAAGCAAATTATTGATTTTGTGAAATTTTGACTGTTCATTGGGTTTAAAATTTCTTTGTTGAGCTATGAATGCAATTATCATTGTAATAAATTTTAATGGATCATAAAACTAAATCACTAAAACATGAATATTTTAACGGTTAACCTACCAAAATTTTTATAAAGATAGTACTTGCATTCGTAGCTAAATAGCATATCCTGGATCCACTCAATGGACAGGTTGGATTTCATCAATCGGTCCTTTTAGGCATAAAGTCAGTGGATTAATTTTAATTTCCTTCCGGGATTCTTAATATAGATGTAACTTGAATGAAATTTTTTTTAAAATTTCCTTCCGAGAGGTCAACATCTTTGTTGGTGTAGGCAGCGTACCAAAAATCAAATTGCATTAAATTGCATTCGCAGACCAAAGTGGATGTAGGACCCACCAGCTGGACGGAGCATTGCCGTGAATGCATGCGCACCGTGCAAGAAGAAGAGGAAGACGGTGATATGGGCAGCTGTGGTCCCTTAAATCCTCAACCAAATCACGGTTGGTTTCAAATGGGCTTTGAATTCAAATGCATTCATCTTCATTAATTCCTTCACTTAAAGATACGTAGACATTCGCTGTGAAAAAAGAATAAAAAACGAAGAAGAAGAAGAAGAAGAATAAAATACGTAGACAATTAGACATTGCTCTGCTGCCATTTTTCGATTCTTTCCTTGTGAATTTATGGATGAAAGAGAGTCTCATTAAACATTTAAACGTCACCGGTCGACCAATCTGTTTCTATGCTCCTTCCAAAAATGTCTTCATGCATGAATCGAATGCATAATAGAGTGTGTGTTTGGCCTGTTCAAGACTTGAGGTGTGTCGGAGAATGTAAATAGGAAGTGGGTAAGTGAAAATGTTTTTACTGATCAAAAGAGTCATGTGATATAAGGAGGTAATGTCTCAATATATAAGGTAATGCTAAAAAAATGAGTAAAATGAGTAAAATGTAAGAGTAAAAATCTTTTTTAAAAAAAAGCAAGATAATTACGGTAGGTAAAATAATTGAAATTGATTGGAAAATGGGTTCCCATCTCACTTCCCTCTCATTTCCTTCCCAAATGGAGCCTTGGATTGCATGCACGTGAAATGGAAAAAATATGCTGTTACTTTCCAGGCATATAAAAAAGTGCTTTGAAGGGAGAAACGCGTGAAAATAATTGCAGTGGAAAATTTTCAAAAATGAAAGAAAGATGTAACAAAAAATAATAATTAAGGATATATGAAATAATTTTTTTTTTTTGATAAAAGAGGATTCACTCTATCCTTATTCCACTTCACCTATAATGGGATTAAGGATAGACTGACCCCAGTTTGACATATCCAAAAAAATGTCTGTACAAATTTTATCATGAATGACCTGGGGGGGATTTCTCCACCAACACAATTGGAACACAGGGGAGTGTATGAAATAATTAGAAGATGAGGAAAGTGACGAGAAGACTTTTTTCCCCTTTTCATCGATTACCAAGCTCACTTCATTGGTGTGTATTTCCTGCTCTTATGAAATAACAAATTAATCAGCAAAATTTGTATAAAATGTGAAATGTTTTTTTTTTAAATCTTTGGATGTGTTTAGTTAAAGATAAAATTTTGATAAAAAGATTTCAAAGCCAAAGTTGTCAAGTTCATAGAAAATGATGTGATATGATAGAAGTAATGATAAGATATAAAAAGAATAAAATTAAAATAGATAAGTTAGTTGTATAGGCAGCAGAATATAGACGATTGAAAAATAAAGTAGTTTGTATAGAAAAATATGAAAAAATATGAAAAAGTAATTAAAAAAATAAGATAATTATAAATAATTAAAAGTTTTAGATTAAAAATTTTTTGGTTAACATTTTTTGTATCCAACCGCATGGATGAAAAAAGGATTTAGTATCGGTGTAGACAAATTGTAAAAAATGTCGTTTTCTCCTTCCTTCCTAAGTAAGAAGAAAATTTAGGACTACGATAAATCAGGAACATTTTAATGCAAGCAATTATTTAAAAAATCTAGATAGCTAGATATACAGAGCTTTAAACAGCTTCTAACGAAATTCGAAATGAATGTATTTTTTTGAGTAAGAAAAGGAAATTCAAAAATCAAAAAACACGCTTCTGCTAAAAATTAACGTACGAATCTTAAACATCATAAAGTTGAATTAACTTCATCCTTATCGTGATCTTATCTTTACCTTGAATTTAAATCAATCATCCTCTGCTCTTAATCTTAATCTAATGCCTAATTATCCATTCATTGTAATTAACTTTATTTCAGATTTGTTGACTAAACATCATTCAGATTTCCTAAATCGCCGGTGCGAATTTTGTTCGAATGCCTTCACTTCCATTCCAGGCAAATCCAGAAGCTGGACCTTTTTTCTGCTTCCGGCTGTGCAGTCAGTGATGGTTGCACTCGTACGTTCTGTTCACACGATGGGCTCTTTGCACCAACGGGATGGATGAGAAGAGATTCTTTTTCTTGTATAAAAAAAATATTTATTTTTTTTCTTTTATCATTTTTCATTTCTTAATACAATCTTTTTCGTTTTTCAATACAATTCTTTTTATTCTTAATATTACCTTTCCATCTTTTTACAATTTCTTATTTCTTAATTCAACCTTTCATTTTTCAACGTGATCACCCATTTATTAATATATAATATAGCATACCTTTTTCCATTGTCGATAACTAAATCCAATAATTTTGACCAGAACAGGCCTTTCGATGGCCCTTTTCGAAAATGGAGGATTCAACGTCAGTCTCTACTCTCTGCAGCCAAATAACCCATTTTAAAATTTTTTTAATCAAAACTGTTCAAGCATGCCATTTACTTTATAATTCAAGTTTGGGTCTAACATGAGATTATTTCACATATATTTATAATCTTTCATGCAATCACATATATATATATATACACATTCTTATGCGTTTAATATATACTCTTAAGATAATTTTCAATTTATATGTAAATTAATCATTACAAATGTTTATTATAAGTTATTTATTTTTAATAATCTTGAATGACTAATGCAATAATTTCATTTTTTTAAATATTTTCATTAAAGATGAATTCAAAATTATATATAATATTATTTACATTTTAAAAAAATATTGGGCATATACTTATTGCATTTAAAATTATTTATTTAACTTAACATTGTAAATGAAAGGTATATGTAACCTTGCTATGGAAAAAGATATGTGCAACCCTATTTAATAAATGTGTAAAATTAACATGATCAAATTTTTAAATTTTCAATCCAACATTGGATTATCTATAAAATATTGTAATATTCCACTACATTTAATAGATATTCTACCATCAAAAAATAGATACACATGTTTTTTCATAATTGATATATAATTATATATTAGAAAAGCGTAGCTAAACCAAGACTTTGATTAAAATGATTTTTATTATCATACTAAAACATTTTTAAAAAATGATGGATCAAATTTCAGTTTAATCATCAAATTGGGTTGCAAATGGGGTAACACACTAAAATCTTTAGTGATATTAGAGTATTTCTTACTTTCCATCCCTTTTCATTAAAAGTAAAGAAAATTTTTCTTGTTCTCATAACATTTATCCACAATTTCTTATATACCTACAATGTTTTATAATTTCCTCTCGTACTTATAACATTTTATCATAAATTTCTTTTATGTTCATGTTATCAATACAACCGTTATTTGCCACAATAAAAAATGATTTTGCTCATTTGAAATTTCTTAATTTAGACAATTTAACCACAATATAACTAAATCGATAATAGTAAGTCATCAATATGTTGCATTAAATGATTCAAAAATCATATTAAAGTTTAATTATTTTAATTAAAAATTTTAAAGAGGTAAAATTGTCTTTTCAATGGATAGATAATGGTTGTATTAACGACATAGATGAAACAAAAATTTAGGATTAAATGTTATGGGCATAAGAAAAATTAATAAAAATTTATGTGTATATTAAGATTTAGGTGCAAATGTTATAGGTATAAAAAGAATTTTTCTTTAAAAATGTATCATATTTTGTCTTTATTATTTAAATCCAAATCCTTTTCCTCAATATTGTATCCAAGCTCTCTCATTTTTTTTTCTTTTTTTACCCCCTTTTTTAGGATAAAAGTTTCATCCTTTTTTTAACATTACCAATCGCAAAAAGAGAAAATTTCCATAAAAGTGTTAGACAATCATGTATTGTAGTATTGATATTCCGAGTGACCAGAAGCCATAGAAAGGCAGGAGAGTTGATAGGAAATAGGATAGCGCAGTGCCAACTTGAGTTGTTGGTCAAACTTGTGAGGTGGAGTGCAACTGAGCAAGAAGTGAGAGACCGGCAAAGTGAGAGGGAGGCATTTGAAGAGAGTTATTGACTGACCGAGCCAAAGGCACGAGAGAGAGAGTTATTGACTGACCAAGCCCAAGGCACGAGAGAGAGAGAGAGCTATTGATTTCATTCACGTGTCGGTTGATTTTTCAAGGAAACATGTACATATGTACCAGGCCTCTAAATTTATCCAATGTAATAAAATAGGCATGTAAGGCCTCTAAACTTATCCAGTGTAATAAAATGTGTATATGATCTAATGCACTTTGGTGCACACCAGTGCAAAAAAAAACTATTTTTAGTATTTTTTAATAAAATAGTTAATTTAAGTATATTTAATTTATAAATTAATTTTTATTACTTTCAGAACTTGTAGATATTTTTTTATTAAAAAACAGGGCTATTTTTGAAAAATAAATAATATGTGCAAGTTTTCAAAAATAATAAAACTTAATACATAGGTTGAATACACTCGGATTAATAATTTTATAGAAATTTTAAAAATTTTAAAAATAAGTTTTTGAACTGAGTGTGCCGAAACTAAGTACACCCGATATATAAGATTTAAGCCCAACACATCTATTTTTTCTTGAATGGTTTAATCCCAATTATTAGAGTCACACAGGAATAAAAGAATATACATTCTCCTTTCAGCTCAAGCATTTTTTTTTTTTTTGATGAGTATTCATACATTACAATCTCAACTGGTATTACAATTAAATTCCGAGACATTCTTACAATTTTGCTAATAATTATCTACTATTTCTAAACTTTCCCACCGGTGGACGGCTCCCACAAACTTGGGGAGACTTGCAACGCCACCACTTCAAAAATGTTGCTGGGGAGATTCGAAGTCAGGACCACCTGCTTGTGAGGCCATGTCCTGTACCACTGAGGTGGCGCTCAAGCATTGAATTGTCATGTGTAAAACCCGTTTTTTGTTGTTGTATTCGGAATATTACTTTACAACGTATTAATTGTCTATCTAATTTTATAAATCAAGCTTACGAATCCTAACAAATTTACTTACAAATCAAGCTATCTCCTCATACAGCAGATTACAGCCCCCACATGGGGATGGCAAAGCTCCCACTATCAAAACCCTGATTAGAAGGCCCAACTGCAACACGCTGATCGATTGAGCTAAACTTGATTGGCTTAACTTTAATTTCTGAAAATTAGAAAAATAATTGATGAAAAGGTATTTCTTTCCCTTCTACCATATTTCTATGCTAATGAAACGAGGTGGCATTTTAGCTGCCTAACAATTAAATTTTTTTGAAATTATTGATGAGGTCTAAAATGCCTAAGATTGTGGTAATGAAATGATGTCTTGGATATGCGGAAACAGAGCGAGCCGCTCAGAGGCAAACCGATAGTAATTCTTGGTAAGTGTCAAATGCATACGACAGAGCCCGACGTCGATGAGCCAGCTACATTAATTATTTTATTTTCTAAATTTATTTGAAGTGTTTTATTTAAAATATTTAAGCATTGCTATAAGAAACTCTTTTTTCATTATTAGCATTTAAAAATTATATGAGTCCCCAAAAATATAATTAAGTGCATGCGACCAATATTTTATTCCATGTAAGGATTATTCAACCTGTATCCCCTAAACCATTATGCAATAATTTCAACGGCTAAATTTATTGCAAAAATAAAATTTACTATACTAAATTATTGTACATGCGAATTAAAAAAAATTAAGGATGTATTTGTTTACACACAAAAGTTTTCATTTTATAATTTAAAATTTTTCATTTTCCATGACTGTTTTATTTTTTATTTATTTCTTTACATCTTCATATGTAATTACCATACTTTTCAATTATTTCTATATAACTATTCATTATCTATAGAATTAACCTACTTATTTTAATTTTATTTTTTTACTCTTCATGACTAATATTAATTATTTTATCTCAATTCAGAAATTTCTACTGCAAAAATTTTTCGTCTAAAAATTTTATTATTTCTCAAACATGTCCTGACAGTACATTTTTCTTTCCATTTTTCAAAGCCTGGAACGCTGGATTAGTTAAAAGCCCGTCTCTACTTAGAAGTTAAGTGCCCCGCAATGCAAGCCTAATAATTCCAAGCTTCGCTGGTTTGAGGTGGATTGTCTTTAAGAAAAATTAATGCAGTCGTTAAGTGGTGTTCGTTGGGAGATTAATGTCGATGACACAAACATAGGCGGATGGCATGCAACAGCTGCAATCGTAACGGTCACCCACGTGCTAATATCCGTACAAATGTACAATCTGAATGTTGGGTTTTATTATGTCTTAATTCATTAGTTGATTGCTTGGGATTAAAGATCATATTAATTTTAACAATTGCATAAAAGAGAGCAATTACACATTTTTCCTACGGATAACCTATACAAACCACGTGCCTTTTTTTTCATAGATATTTATATACGTTACAATGACTCATATTACATTCAAATACATTCATAATTCTCACAAAATGAAAGAAAATTTTTCATAGAAAAATTCCCATGGCTTTTATTCAATGCACCTTGGTGCACTTAGCTTTAGTGCACCTGGGTGTATTTAACTCATTTTTTAATTTTTTAAAATTTTTTTATAAAATTATTAATCTAAGTGTATTAAACATGAGTACCAATTTTTACTAATTTTAGAAATTTGAAGATATTTTTTTAGATTTTTAAAAATTAGAGATATTTTTATTAATTTAATTTTAAATACACTTAAATTAACAATCGTGTAAAAAAATTTAAAAAAATTAAAAAAAATATTTGCCTTGAGGGTGTACCAAAGCTTAAGTGCACTTGAATGCACAAGATTGTAATTCAACTCTCGCATAATCTAAATAGGGGAAGAGAAAGTTAGATTCACAACTAGCATGAGTTACTAGTTACTACCAAAATATACCCTTAATGGCTAAGTATCTTGTTTGACTTAAAAGATACATGGCATAGCACAATTAGTGCTCATGCCCAAAAGTCACAAGTTCAACTATTGGGATAGTTCTTTTTGAAAAAAAAATTCCAATAATATATTTAACTAAAGTCAATCATCTTTTTTAATTGCCTATCCTGATTTTTTTAAAATAACTTATTTATTTCATTTTTGTCTAGCTTATATTGAATAAGAAGTAATTGAAAGGCAAATATATTTTAAAGAATCATGATTATATCTGATGTATGCATGTTAGCCCACTACGTGATGCATTATTATATTTATTTATTTTTAAAAATTTTGGATAATTCGCATATATACCCGCTTAGTTTGATCACAATTATAAATATATCAATATAGTTTCATAGATTATAAATAACCCTCATACAATTTAGCTATAATTGCAAATAACCTCATGCAATTATAACACCATTATGATATGAGTATATTTGTAAAAATATTCAAACTACGTAGGTGCATTTGCAATTTAGAAATTAAATAATATATTTAATTTTCGCAAATAACTTCCACATCGTTTAATCATAATTGCAAATAACTCACACGCCATGACAATACAGTAAAGATATCATATTGTAATTTTTAAACTACACAGGTATATTTACAATTTTATCTAACTAAGTGGGTATTTTACAAATTATCCACAATTGTTCATAAACATGTTTTTATAAGTATATTTTTACTAAGTTTTGTCATTTTACAATACTTTTATATTTATATTTTTACTTTTTGAGAATCAAGTTTTTAAGGGATAAAATGACTTAATTGCCCATGGAATTAATGTTTTTAAAAATAAAAAATAAATTATTAAAATATTGTAAATTGGTTAAACATGGTCTCTGGGTTAAAAATGCATCTAGAAACATATGTTTATGAAAGGCCAACATTCATATAATCATAGTTCTATCTCAAAAAGTTTAAATAAGATAAAAATCGTATAAAAATTAAAATTATATTGCTTGATATTTTTTTCTTCTCCGTCTTGTTGTTCTTCTCTTTCTTCTCCGTGCACGACTTGACCTTCTGTACATATATATAGTTGGATGATTAAAATTTAGAGCGCTAACCAAATTAGAATAATAGAGGTCTTTTTAAAACTTAAAAGGGTAAGAAAGGTTAAGGCTCTGATAGAATTAGGATTGTTTAAAAGGCTTGGAATTCTTATCGAACTAAGGCACACCGTATTGGACTTGTGAGTTGGCGCACGCCGATCCACACTTCGAATTTTTTAAAAAAAAAATGGATAAAATTATACAATAATTATGATTTTTGTTTGAGATCTTACGTGTGCAATTTTTCGAAGTTTTGAGGGGGTTGATTGAAGAATTTCTTATGCTGCCGCCAAAGTGGACCCCAGAAGACCTTCGGCCGTTGAACAGCCGGGCCGAACTCATCCCTCCTCCCCGCGTGTCGCCCCGTCCAAAGAAACAGTCCTCCGCTCTCCCCCAACCCACCCGCGCTTTTGGCCCCTCAAGAAGTAAATCGTCGGTCGTTTTCGGCCGTCCATTCCCTGTGGGTCCCATCTGCTCTTCACTTTTCTTTTCTTCCGCTGCCCCCTACTACACTAATTCGCAGTTTCACGCTACTACAAGCGCATAGCTTTTTCCGGTTGACCAAAATACCTCCCTCACCCTCATTCTGGCCGCTCTGAATCCGGCTGGGTCGACTCAATCCAACCGTAACCTTACCACATCAAGGAACCTGATGCCAATCTTATTTTGAAACTTACGGCCTAATCTCCCTCGGAAATTCAAAATGAATTTATGATCCATTCAGATTCACTTTTTGAAATTACGATTGCAAATTAGATTAGCACGAATAGGAGTGATCTAATGCAATTGGCTTTTTATTTATTTTATTATTGTGTAAAATAATCTATTTATCGTATCCATGCACTTGTGTCACTTATTATTCCGAAACTTTTGTATGGCATGCATTTATTTCATTTACACTCGAATGATATTAAATTTTCGCAACATAAAATTCTGATTGAAGTGAATCTTAATATTATAATTCAAAACATTAATCAAAATTACAGCAATTTAAACTAAAAATGAAAAGTATAAAAAATAACTGCTTGCATAGAGCTACAGTCATAGTACTAATTGCATTGAACCACCCTCTTTTTAGATTCATTTTACAAATATTTGACACCGAATTTAATATAAAAAGAACTAAGAAATGCTGCCAACGTTAAAATAGGTGAAAAAGAGAGCGTCAGCCAAAACGAAGGTGTGTTTGTTAATGTCTAAAACTTTTCATTTTCCACAACTATTCTATTTTTAATTAATTATTCATTTTTCCCTATATAACTATTCTTTTTTAATCATTTTTGTACTACTACTCATACATCTAATCTATCTATTTTAACATTATTTTTTAACTCTTTATTATTATTCATACTATATCATAATATTTTCTCACATTTTAAAAATTTTTACACAAAAAATTTTCCATTAAAATTTTTATCACTTCTCAAACATACCCTAAATTAAAAATTTATAAAAAGGCACAAGAAGAAAAAATGATGTGAATATTATAAAAGATCAATAGTATAAAATAAAATAAATAGGGAAATAATAGATGTTTTGTAAAAATTATCTTTTAAATATTAAAAATACTTATTATGTGAGTAGCAGCATAATTAAGACATCTAATCATATTTTTAAAAGTAAAACATATTGATAAAGGAATTACTTAGTGAGAGAGGCCAAGAGGTAGGCAAAATTTTCACATCTCTCCGTACATTTTTCATAAAGTGATTGATAATTTCACTACTTAAATACTTTGCTTTTTTTTTCATGAGATGTTTGGTAAATGAGCTGAGTAGGATGGGATGGGGTGGGAAATATCTTATCCTTCTCATCTCCCCACAAATCATTTTTTTCATTTAATAACTCTATTTTTCTAATTTTACTCTTTTATTCAAATAATTTTTTATAATTATTTCTCAACGACCTTATTTATTCCAACTTTACCTTTATCATTTCATATCAATGATGAATTATAGAAATATCAAAGTATTCTATTTTCCATTATCCATCCCACAATCCCACAAAAAAATACATTACAAAACATTCTCAAAGTTAAAATAAATACATTAATTTTGTTCGTAGTTGTATAAAAAATAAAAATAATTAAAAAATAAGAAAAATTTTGTGTCATACCTCCTTAAGTTTGCGTATTAGCATTTTAAACACCGATGTTTGTGTATTGGTAAATTAGACCTTAATAAGTTTCATCTTTTGCATTTTAAACCTTTCACCCTAACGTCGTTTGTCACGCATCGTCTTGTTATGTGCAACGTCAAAAACATTCATTAATAAAAATAAAAGCACAGCCATAACTAGTACAAACATTAATGTAAAAAATGAAAATCTTGAAATAGAAGATAATATAAGCAACAAACATTCGTAAGAAAATGCATGTTGAGGGGTGTATTTTGTTTTTATTAATTGGTAATTTCATTATTACACATGACTAGACGGTGTATTGCAGATGGTGTTAGGGTAGAGGATTTAAAATGCAAAAGATAAAACTTATCAGGTCGAATATATTACTACGCAATCATTGATATCTAAAATGTTAATTTGAAAACTTAGAAAGTGGACGGTGCAAATTCTCTTAAAAATAAGGTAATTATATAAAAAAGTATAAATAAATAATTAAAAATTCAGATAATTACAAAGAAGGAAAAATTTTAGTTAAACATTTTGTTTTTTCCCCCCCCGCTTATTGCCAACATAACCTTTTTTTTTTTTTTTTTTGCCAACATAACCTTTTATTGCCAACATAACCTAGAGATCTGCTTTTACACTGCAAGTGTGCCAATCTAATCATATCTGAAATCGTGTAAAAGTAAATTGGGTTGCCATCCACTCCACCGTACCAACCAAACCCATGTAGAAATCACATCAAGTTTTCAAAGAGCTCGAGTTTCACATCAACTCAACTCACAGTCACACCCGCATTCAGGTTGGAATAGGTAGGTTGTTGTTGAGGGGCAGTCTGGTCATTTCATCAGGTGGGAGATAAACGCCACCAAGCCTATTTACAGCGCCAGCTCTGACTCTTGCGCCAGGCGCTGGCTCTCGAACTCTCGCTCCCCTGCTATGTGTTGAGAAGTGTTGACCTTTGGCTTGAAGACGGGCGGAATAAACACCCAGCAATGACCAAAGCATCATCGTCGAGAGCGCTCGCGCCCAATGCTTGTTCCTGCTTCTTGCCTGCCAAGAGAATGACTGCAGCAGCCGCAGCGGGAGCAGTCATTTCGTCGAACGAATGAAGTGCAAACGGCATCCTTTCGAACAGGGCGTGGGCGTCTGCGCTTCCTGCCTTCGCGAGCGTCTCCTCGCCCTCATCGAAGCCCAGTCCAGGGATTCCCGTCGGAAATCCGACCCCCAGCCGCCGCCGCCCGCTGCCGCCGCCCAGGCCCCCCCTCCTCTCTCCTTCCCCCGCTCTGTCTCCCCCTACATCTGTCGCCGATCCGACGCCTGGCAGCACCAGCACAGCTTCCACAGCCACCAACTCTTCTACAGTACGCCCCAGGTTGGCCCGGCCTCCCGCGCCAGCAAGAAGAAGAGCCGCTTCTCAGTCCTCTCCTCCCTCTTCGGCGGCCACCATCACTCCAGATCTGACTACGCCGACCGCGATCCCGCCGCCCCCATACCCTCTACCTCCTCCTCCTGGTTCTCCGCCTTCCGCAAGAAAAAATCACGCCTTTTCTCCCTCGAGGATGACACCGGCGGCGTCGGAGGCCGCCGATCATGCCACGCAACGGACCGGGGCATGTCGCCGCGGGCGTTAGACGACGAGTCTCCGATCCCGAGCGGGATCTCGTCGGGATCGTCGCCGGGGTGGAGAAAGTCGGCCTCATCCGTCCTTTCGGCGCCGCCGAGGAGGTCGCAGCACGCCCGCAACGTCTCGGGCTTCGCCTTCTGCCTCAGTCCGCTCGTCAGGCCGAGCCCCAGTCGACACCGGCCGGAGTCGGGCTTTTCCGACGAGCTGCGTAGCGCGAATCGCCACCACCTATCGACGGCCGCATCCATGTGCGCGAATCGGTCGAGGAAGCTCGCGGACATCGGAAGGTACCCTTGAAAATTTTTTCTGACGCTTTTGTCCTCGTCTCGTGTGCGTATTTACTTCCATTTTTTTTTCTCTCTTTCAAACTCCTGCCTCTTGTGGTAGATACTCGGGTAGATCTCCTTGTACGGTTAAAACAGGAATCACAGTGATGGAAAAAAAAATCTGGCTGTATAGATAAGGTGGGGAATGAATGAAGGACATGAACGATGCCACAGAGCCTTAAATGTTTGCATTCAAAAATACCAATTTGCCCTTTGTTTATTTTTTCTTGATTTTGGTGGCCCGCATATGCAAAGTTGTACCAATCTTTACCGTCCATTTTGAATGAATCAACATGCCCAAATTCCAACATTTTTTCTTTGGGGCTGTTGTTGAGTGACGCATGCAGATTCGAGGACATGCGTAATGAGTTTTTACGAATCGGAGATTAGGATGGTAATCTTTTTAAAATATGGGAATCAATTTCCATGTTAATTTTGGAAATTAATGGTGGACAAAGTAGATGCGCCTACGAAATCAATTCTGGAAATTGACGGGGACAGAATTCTTTTCTCCGCGACGAGAAGAGAGAGAGAGAGAGAGAGAGAGATAGAGTGAGTGAGTGGGAATTAATTTCGGAATGGTATTTTTTCGTAGTGTGGGATTTCCACACCGAGTTACCAATATGATTTTATGGTTGAAGAAAAGTAGACCATCCACGCAATTGATTTTGGAAATTGATGGGGATAAAATCCTTCTCTACAAGATTTGGCGAAAAAAATTGGTTGAAAAAAAGTTAGACGGGAAGAAAGAGACTGATGATTAAAAAAGATCCACTGTTTTTCTTATGATTCCTGGGGCGCCAGCAAGGCTTGTAGGCGCACAGCTGCAAATTTAGCTGTGCCACCCAATCAGACATACTCACAACAATCCAAACACCGCAAAATAATTGGTTGTTTAATTCGTGTTCTTTGACCCAAATTTTGTACTGATTAGAGGCTTCCAGTTGGTGGCCGTAATCCGATCCCCCATTAATTATCGCTCTAGGTGCAATAGTCTTCTTCTATAGGGGGTGAATGCATGTCATCTCTGCCCGTCTCTTTTTCTTCCATCTTGTTTGTGATTATTTTTTTTTTTAGAATGTGTTATTTTAATTTGATATTTATCATTGGGAAATATTTTAATGAAGTTTCAGTATCATGAGTACTTTAAAATGTGATCTTATGATATGTTGATCTGTTCAAAGCCAATCACTACACTTTTTTTTTTTTTTTTTTTTTTATCTTTTGTTTACAAAATTTTAAATTTAACCTCATCAAATGCTTGATTTTTATGCAAACGTGAATAAATAATATCGCTATTTTTATATATATAAAAAAAGAAATCCTATCCCCTTTGGCCAGGTAACAGATCGGAGGCTCTAGGGGAAGGGGAATGTGGCAATTTGAACTTTTATAGGTCCCACTATACACATTTTCAATTTACTCATGTGAACTAGTTGGTCATGTAACTGATGACATAATATGGCCGGTTTTGATCTAATTGAAATATAATATCGAATGAAGGTAGTGAAATATTTCCCTAGGTTTCTTGGTCACTACCCAATCGCAAATGTGAGTTACATGGAGACGTTTACAGCTCACGTACTCATGTATCCGCAAATATCTTAGTGTCGTGGCCGATGTACTAGCTGACACGCATGTCCATCTAGCTTGACACAGACAGCATTTGAGCAGCTTCCTTTGATGATTTGATCTGTGGGCCAATTTCAATCGATGCCGGCCGCTTGGTGGCCAACAGTTGCAGCAGCTCAGTAGAAACCGGCACATGTTTTTGATCTTCCCTCCTCCGGTTTAGCATTTTTGTTCTTTAAAAAAATTTCTTTTTAGTGCTGCAAGTACGAGAGGATAACGTCACGAACTGCCGTCAAACCGTTGCTACCGATGACTGATGTGTGTGCCCATTTCGTGGGGGCCGCTGCATGAACTCATTCTCACTTCTGTGGAAGACCGCCATCCGATGGAATGGGATGTGGGACCCTGATGTAATTAGATTTGTATTATTTTTACTCTTTTCGATGTCATTATCGATATTCCTCATTTGCTCTCTTGTCAGTACATAACGATCTTCTTTCACATTCTTCCCTTGCATGTCTAGTGTTCCAATTGACCGCCACTCAGTCATCCAAGTCTAAATTTCCTTTTTTCTTCCTGTAGAGAGAGGGGAAAAAGTTAACAGAAATTTTTTTTTTCCCCCCTGACTTGAAGTAGTTGCATAAATATTATAATAATTCTATTTTAATTGGTACTTATTTAGTTCATAGACAACGTTTATTTGTTTTATGGTTGGCCTCATCTTTTACATTCCGCTACTAGTCTACTATGGAGTATGGAGAAGCATTGAGGCGGAAAAAATTAATATAAAAGGAGATCGAAGATAATAGGGTCTATTTATTATCTTCATAAAGTGGTTTCACAGAAGTACAGGCCATTTTCATAAACTTGTAAAATGAAGCTAATCATGAAAAAAATTTATAGTATGTGGTCGTAGAAGAAAAAAATCATAGATTGAAAGATGGGGGTTTTAAGATTATAGCAGCGTTGAAAAATAAAACAGATGATCTGGTCTTTCTAATTCGGGTTGAAAATATCCCTCACCCCTCCTCTCCCAAAAAAAAAAAAAAAAAGTTCCTGGAGTGCCGATTTATGGTTGAAAAGTATAAGCACGACTTAATGAAATGTGAACAATTCTCCGTTTAAATTTCCACACGGCCGGCCCGATGCTGTATTATCTCCTAGTTTGCTGCCGACAGGAGTGGCAGTGGATGGGGCTTATGCGTGGAGTAATCATGGATGGTCTGGTCCCTAGTTATCCACTTGCCATTGATTTCTCAGGACGACCAGGCGCATCCCCATTTGACGCTCATCCAGCCCCTCTTTATTATTATTATTATTATTATTTAAAAAATTAATAAAATAAAATAATATAAAAAGGTTTTGGCCCACCCATCTTCTGGTCAGACACCTTTTTTGCACGGACATTGCAGTCAACTCGGATTCATTAATTAATTATTCAACGCCAATAAAATACTAATCTGAAAAGATCTGGTGCTGATTTTCAAGGACGGACTCTTCTGCATTTTCATCGCTCCTATTGTTTCTTATAATTACAAGATCTAAATCTTGAATCTCTTTTATAAATTCATAAATTTCACTTTATATGCTTTTGGCCTTTTCTCCTGTTGAGGTAGCAGGGTGAAAATTTTTTTTTAAAATATTTTATTTACAAATTTTTCAGTTTTGTTGTTTCTCTTTCCCCCTTCTCGTCTCCTTCAAAGTTCAAACCAAGGGTGTGTTTGGGAAATTGTAAAACTTTTGATGAAAAGTTTTGTATGTAAAAGTTGTCAAATCAGTAGAAAATGATGTGATATTGTAGGGGTA
>JAXCLR010000073.1:3293080-3306282 GCA_035584095.1 Annona squamosa
GGCTGGTGTAGATGTCGTCGAGGAGGCAGCCGGCCTAGGATGGAAGCCAAGCCTTTACTCTCTCCGCGTCAGACGCGATGTTCGGACAGAGTGTTTTACGCACCCCGCCGACTGGAAAGTGGGCCTTCCGCCGCCGTCCCGGTTATTCTTACTCCGTACAACAGCCCACAGATTCCGGTACCCGATTTTATTTTATCTGGGAAAATTGCCGCGTACCTACAACATTTGTTCATTATTTATCTTATACCCCTAATATTTCAAAAATTCCTTCAACACCCATAATTCACCCAATGCCCATATCTCCAATGCCCACGCCGTTATATTCTATTAGTTAAAGCTAATGGACCCAATGGATACGTGATGAAATTGCCCACGTATCGTTGTTTCTGTTGCCTTTCTTCTTCCACTTCACTTGTTCTATAGTAAATTTGCGTTATACCCTCTCTAAGTTTGTGTATTAGTATTTTAGATCCCGATGTTTGCATATTAGCATATTAAACCCCAATAAGTTTAATGATTTGTATTTTAAACCCCCCGCCTTAACGCAGTTTATTACGCACCGTCTAGTCGTCTGCAATGACAAAAATACCCTCAATAAAAATGATATCACGCAGCTAACTCATCCTCTTTACAGCGTGAACTAGCATTCTTCACTCCGCCCTAAAGCCGCCCTTTTTCCTCTTCGACTCTCTCTCTCTCTTAGTGATGTAAAATACATTTCTCTCATATCTTCGCCGCAAAACTATGGGCAATGATGATCCTCTTCCCCTGCCTTCTACCACATCCACACACTTCGGCGCCACGGAGCCCTCTTCGTCCTCCTCCCTCGAGATCTCCCCATTTGAACTCATTTGAACAATATCAAGCATGTGAGGCCGCAAGGAAGGCCCTGATCACCGTACATAAGCCGACGCACTAGAAACAGCTAGAAACAGCCTGCGAAGATGGTTGAGGCAAGTTCTTGCGAAGTGCGGGGAGAAGGAAAATGATGCCCTTGATTTGAAAGTCGCCACAACCAACACCGAAAACAAATATGGTCTGTTCAAATTCGGGGGCAGAATCGACGGTCCTGATGATGATTCACTACTCCTCTCAGAAACAGACAGCTCGGGCAGTCTGTTGCTGACTTATCTCATTTGTGCGACACGTTGGGGAGAGGAGACATGTACGCAGGAACGAATTTGCACTAGAGCAGCGGCGGCCGCTCTTCAGTCGGCTTTTGTGAAATCGCATGGGTAACCACACCTGTCTTTTATACGTGGTCCGTCGTCCCATCCGCATCCTGCACCACCATTTTAGGTTCTGTCCATTTTCTATCGTTTACTTATTATCTGATTGACGGACAGAAAATGATCGAGTAAACACACGATACATGTGCCAACTGTGAACTGACATATGGTGTTCACCAACGAGTATTTTTTCAGCCATTACTCGTGTTTCAAGTCTAGAAAATTTTCTCCTATCACAGGACCAATACGTTATTGTCTGTTTATACGACGAAATGGGAAAAATAAGTTTTAAGGACAGTGGTAGGTTGGACACAGAACGGCAGACACAGATTCTTGGAAAGCATACATTGGGCGTTTAGTGTGGTCGGCATAAGCTCCACTCCTTTGTCCTTAACGGCCCTCTCGAAGGCTCTATGCACCAGCTAGCACAAAGCGTGCGGATGTGGCAGAAGGCGGGGGAAGAGGATCATCACTGCCCATAGTTTTGCGGGGTTGGAATCTGAATTGAGAAGGTTGGATCGATATAATGACAGAAAAAGAAAGAGTCAAAAAGGAAGAAAGGGTAGTAGTAGAGGATTTGCCGCGAGGTACAGACGTGGTGGGGACATTGTAAAGAAGATGAGTTACCTATTCTGATTTTGTTTTTATTGAAAGGTATTTTCGTCATTGCACACGATTAGATGGTCCATGATAGGCGGCGTTAAGGCGGAGGGTTTAAAATGCTAATGATAAAATTCATTAAGGTCTAATATGCTAATACGCAAACATCAGGGTTTAAAATGCTAATACGCGAACTTAGAGAGGATATGGCGCAAATTAGAATATTGTATATTCTGGAGAGGAATTTTGGAAAAGGGGAAACACGGGTGAATCTGTTTCGTTGGGGATGATAACTAAAGATGGACCAAAATGTTAATTCACGCTGCGGGTGATGCTTGTTTATACATTTTGAAATGACGTTGGCATTGGAGGAATTGTAGGTGAAACGTGATGAGTGTCTAGACAAATTTTAAAACGTTGTGGGGATAAGAGTAATAATGAGCAAAAGTTTTAGGTACATGGAGAATTTTTCCTATTATTTTCAACGAATTCGAGTCTACCCACGAATTTTACTTAAATTTGGCTTATACTGGTAAAATTTCAAAAATTTGTCTTTAATCCAAACTCCACTTTTACCTACACTGTTAGGAATTCATTAAAGAGACCGTTACTTTTTGAAAAATGATAGATATACTGGTCCGTAATATTAATTTTATAGCTCAAAATTCATATTAGAAAAAATTCCTCTAATGCTCATGTATTTGCTCCTAATTCCTTATATACGCGTAATATTTTATAAATTTCTTCTATATCATAGCAGTTTATCCTAAATTCCTCCCATGCTTATGCCGTCAATACAACCGTTATCTATTCTATTGAAAAGACAATTTTTATTCATTCAAAAATTTTAATTCAAGACAACTTAACATTAATATAACTTACTTAATGATAGTAAATCATTAATATATGATATTAAATAATTTAAGAGTCATTTTAAAATTGAATTATTTTTATTATAAAAATTTTTAAATGGCTAAAACTTTTTTTCAACGGGATAGATAATGGTCGTGTTAATATCGTGAGTATAATAGGAATTTAGAGTGAAATGCTATGAGTATAAAAGAAATTTGCAAAATGTTATAAGTATATTAGGAATTAGGTACAAATGAGTTGGGGGTATAAAAGAAATTCTTCATTCATATCATAATGAATTTTTAGTAATTCGAAACTATAAGATCATATATTGTTTGAAAATGAACCTTTAACTTTAAGCAAAACAACAATAAATTATATTAGAAATTGAGCATATTCATCATTTTATAAGGAATTAATAGTTTATTTAAGGGATCCCTAACGTCGTGAGTACAAGTAAACTTAGGATGAAAATTCATAGATATGAGAAGAACTTTTGAAAATTCACAAGTATAAATGGAATTAGGAGTATATATGAAATTTACCTTTTTACTTAATAAAATTACACCTCTAATCTTTGTAATTAGACATTAAGGGTATGTTTGAAAAATAATAAAATTTTTTATGAAAATTTTTAGTATAAAATTTTTGAATAGTAAGAAAATAATATAATATGATAAAAAAATGATGATGAGTAAAAAGAATAAAGTTAAAGTAAAGAGGTTAATTGTATGTATAGTTATATAGAAATGATTAAAAAATATAGTAATTATACAAAAAAATATAAAAAAATGATTAAAATATACCGTAGTTATGAATAGCCAAAAGTAAAATATACAGTAGTTATAAATTGCGAAAAGTAAAATATATAAATTACGAAGAGTTTTAGATTGAAAAATTAACATGCACTAAACAAGTTAGACCCTTTAATCTTTCTGCTTTGAATCCTCTATAGTCATATTTACATAAGTAAATAATTCTATTAAATTAAACAGTATAATTTGCTACAATGGGTGTTTAGCTTGAAAAATAAAAGTTATCATAGAAACAGGAAAAATAGTGTTTGCTAACACGTAAAAAATTTCATTCTTTGCCGTATGCTTTTCTATGATTCAACATTTTAATTATTTTATTATCTTAATTTTCTATTATTACATCTATATTTTAAATATTCTTTTCACCGTTATTTATACAATTATTTTATTTTCTTTATTGTCAGATGTGCAACTTAAGTTGAATAGGAGAGGTCGAGCCCACTATTATTTTGTTTTAATAATTCGTGCTTGACTCTATTTTAAATCAAGTTGACAGGAGATCTACATTATTTTATTTTTTTGAGTTACAGAAGGTTTTAATTTTGGATCTAAGTTGATTATTTAAAATGGTTTTCATCAATAAAAACTTATAATCAATACTACAATAAGTGATTTTCAAATATATTTATTAAGTGCAATAAACAACAGATAAATTAAACAAGTTTTTATATCTTAAAACATAATATCTTTACAAATGTAATTATATATGTATATATATACATACCGGTCATTCAAGTAATTTTTGAACACCTGAACTTAGCCAAATGATCTACACTAATTAAACTGAGTATTTGTTTTATTATACTTACCTTACGAGTAAAAAAGTTGGATACTAGTTTACCCATCTTGGGGTACGTGATAGGCCGACCCAGGGCACCGCATTTGAGTTGCATCCTTAACTACGCATATCATATTAGGGCCATGTATTATCGTTTTTGAAGGAAAATTCTCAAATTTTTTTAATACCTCTTTCCCGACCCTTATGTTAGTTGAAAATACAAGTGTGGCCAGAATTTTTTATTATTTTTTTGAAGGCTCAGAGTAAAACGACTCATTTTTATTGAGAAAGAGGTTGTTTTGTAAGTATGTATACTTACATTCTAAAATGTGTTCTTACATCTTATTAAGTAAAACTTCAATGTTTTGAAACATTGCTTCATGAACAATATGGTTTACATACATATAAAAAAGAAACAACTGAATGAAAGCGTTATAAACTTTTCTGCAATGCATTAAAGTACCCCCAAAAGATAATAGCTGTTTAGAACATTCTTCTTCCCCTGTGCCGGAAACTACCGAAAGTGATGTCCAAGGTTTTTGCGAAAGGGTAATGATTCAGTACTCTTGATTTTCCCAGTTAAAATAATTTTTTAAAACCTAACCTATTGTCATGTCTGTCCCACATGTTGGACATGATAAATAGTTTAAATTTTAAAATTAAAAAAATAATGGGCAAGCATGGAGCCAAGTTGTGATACTGAATCATTACTCTTCGAGGAAAACGTCCATGAAAATAATGCGATGATTGACCATTCCTCTCACCGAGCTTTGGTTTGGTTTTTATAAATTTAAGGGTGTGTTGGGATAAAATGAAAAAATTTTAAATCTAAACTTTTTTATTTAAAATTTTTCATTCTTTATAATTATTATTTTTTAAGTATTTACTAACACATTTTTATACAACTAATTTATCTATTTTAAGTTTATTATATTTACTTATCATTATTACTCGTATCATATCATTTTATCCCATTTCAACTAACTTTTTTTCAAAAATTTTATGACTTCTCAGACAAATTCTAAGATAGTGTTTCATGATATAGTTGTAGGAAAAAAGTTATGAAAAGTGAAAAGTGAATATTTTTAAAAGTAGATGAATGATATGATATGATAGGAAAAGGATAAAGTTGGAAACTTCGAATAAATAGAGTAATTATAAAGACAAAATTGAAAAAAGTAAGATTATTAAATAGTAAAAATGTCAAATCATTTATAGGAGAATATAAATGACTCTTAGAAACTTATACATGTAAAACTTTTTCAACTTCATAATTATATTATTTTTCAATCATTTATCTACTTTTTTTTTACATAACCAATACATTTTTCAATCATTTCTTTACAAATTTTTATAACTATTATAGTATTTTAACTTTATTGTCTTCATCCTCATCATTAATCCTACCATATCATGTAATTTTCTTATATTAAAAAAGATTTTTAATAAATGATATATTTGAGAAGTGATAAAACTTTTGGAAGAAAACTTTTTATGTAAAAGTCTATGAAATCGGAGAAAATAATAAGATATGATAGAGATAATGATGAAGAGTAAAGAAAATAAAATTAAAATAGATACGTTTGTTGTATAGATAATTACATAAAAATAATTAAAAATAGGGGTAGTTATATTGAAATACATGAATAAATGATAAAAATAGGGTATTAGTAGAGAGTAATATTGAAAAGTTTTACATGCATGATATGTTTGTTTATACAACAAAATTGTCAAACTAAAACTTTGTATTCATGATAATTATCCTATTTTTAATTATTTCTTCATATTTTTATATATTACTACCTTATTTTTTAATCATTTTTACACAATCATGCAATTAATTTATCTATTTTAACTATTCTCTATACTATCATATCATATCGTTTCCTCATATTTCAAAAAGATAGTATGTTTGGGATGTAATAAAATTTTTGATGAAATTTATAATATAAAAGTTTTTGAAACATGAGAAAATGATCTGATATAATAAGAGTAATGATAAAGAGTAAAAAAATAAAGTTAAAATAGATAAATAAGATGTACAAGTAGTTATATAGAATTGATTAAAAAATAATGCAATTGAATGAGAAGAAGCGAAAAATAATTAAAAATAAGATAGTTATTGAGGGTGAAAAATTTTAGATTGAAAAGTTTTACACATTAATAAATACAAACACAATGGTATTTAAACATACTAATGGTGTGTTTAGTTAAGGGTAAATATTTTTGATGAAAAATTTTTGAAATAAAATTTGTCAAATTAATAAAAAATATAATGTGATATGATAAGAGTAACGATGAAGTCTAAAAAGAATAAAGTTAAAATAAATAGTTTATTTGTATAGAAATGATTGAAAGTTATAATATTTTGTACAGGAAAATGTGGAAAAATAATTTAAAAATAAGATAATTATAAAAAGTAAAAAAATTTTAATTGAAAAATTTCCATGGACATTGTTTTAGCCCAGCCATACGCCCCTTAAAAAAATTTATTTTCCAAAAGTTTTACCAAATAACGCCCCTGACATCTTTAAATGCCCAGTCAAGTCCCATCTTAAATTATTTTTTGATAATAGTCCCATCTTAAATTATTGATCAGTTTAGATTCGGAACATTCCATTTTACCAGTACGGGCGGCCCGATAGTCATTCATGTTGCTTTCGGAAACAGCTGCAGACGCTGGACGATTTATTTTTATCCATCGGATTTGGTGGGCGCGATGATGGACCGTCACCAAAGAAAAGATGCCATCATAGCGAACAGTCCGGATGACGTGGGCCAACCCACCACAGCAGGAAACACCAGGGAAACGCTCCATTTCCTTCGAACATAAGAAAGAAGTATTCGGCGTTTGAAAATTTCATTCGGACCATAGAAAAATCCAAATTGACAAAAGCGCGTCAGAGATCATCATACCCGAGCGTTAGAGAAAAAACACACGGACGGTCCAAAATGACAAATAATTTTTGCAGCCCGCTTATCAGCAGTCCTAAGGTTGTAGCCGCCTGAGTATCGTGACACCGTCGTCGCTCTCCACGGGCGAAAGCCGCGAAACTATAAACACGGCGCGAAACAGATCAGCAGTGAACCACGACTCCACTCCTCGCTCTCGCTCGCGCGCTTTTTCGCTCTCAGAGTCCGGGGAGGATCGAATTCGAGAAAGTTCTTGGTGTGTGGTTGGTTGGTCGTTTCCCTTTTTGCTGATTTGCGTGTGGTAATTTCTTTAGATTGTCTGATCTTCTTATTCTCCTTGTTCTTGAATTCAAGAAAGCTTGAATCTGTGGACCACCTGCTTTAGTTATGAATCACGAAATGGTATTGTTTTATCGTTCTGGATCTTGAATCCATAGCCATTGCATTTTTTTTGTTCTTGTAATTGGATCTTTCTTGGGTGACTTACTGAGAAATGGCCGGTGGATGGCTGCAATGTTAAGGATTGCTTGTTCAGAAAATCAGACTCCTGCGTTTGGTTGGTGGGCTGTGCCTGCATTTTCTGAGATTGACAGTTAATTGGCTGTCTGTTGGTTTCGTTTGTGTTGCTCAATCCATCATCAATAGCAGCTTGATCTGGGTGATGCCCAAAATCAAAACGATGAGAATCTGTAATAGCGAAGTAGAATGTTACCTCTGATTATGTGTTATCTCACACTCTTTTGCTCACATGCCTGACGTTGGCTGATCATGGGGTTTATTTTCGACCGTCCGTGTCCAAGTTTTCCGGATAGTCGGACTTGGGCGCCTTATTTGCGCAGGCTAGATTTACTACATACGGGTATGGATCTTTTCTTAACAATCAGCTGAATGCACTTTGTATGTCCTGTATTCTGTGAGATTAATCAAGTGCGGAATCGGAAGTTTGAGTAATCTTGGGGAAAGCTATCTTAGTATTCTTTTTCTTGGAAGTCCGTGTAATTTATATGAGATTTCATTAATTCATGCTGTATTTTGTGATGTTTTATTGATGGGAGCGTATAAATCAGTTTAATGCTTAAAGAAGTGATCGATGCGATATGTTCTTGCATTGTATATTTGGCACGATCTTATTTCAGTTTGTTGATAGCCCGTTCTTGCAAGTTCTGTTGCTTTACTTTATCTAGAAAAGTCAGATTCCTTGGCTTCGTTTGGTTGGGCGGTAGGCGCCCAATACCTGTACTTCTTCCAATGGTGCTTAGCATGACTATTTTATGCATGGGATTTGGTACAGTGTTTTTCATCCAAACAGAAATTTTAAAAGCACTCTTAATGGCCAAATGGAGCCTTAGTAAATTTATTAAGTTCTTTATCAATTTTATCTTAATGTCTTAAGTGTGCTTAGTAATTTGGAGTATCAACCTATGTAGGCGAAATATGATTTTTTAATTGCTTTGGATCAAAGAAACGGTGGTCGGTGGCTGTTGAAAAAGATCATACTTAGGTACTCGTAGCATATTCCTTGTATGGCTTTGCTTGATCATTCATAAACTATCTTCTCCATGGCGCTAGGTCTGTCAATCTGATAGACATACCCATATCAGTTTATTGGTCTTTTGTTTCATTCCTATTGCTAATGTCTTTTCCCCTGTTGATTCTTACTGCATTAGGAAGTCCTTAAGTGGTATATTATGGATGCATTTATCAGTTGGATCAATCTGGTCTCCAGCATAGATTTTTTAATCATTTTGAGGAATCATGGACTGTTTGTAACTCCTCCAGTAATATTGCCACTTTCAAATGATTAATTTGATATATACTCCATTTTCTCCTGCAGCCAGTGATATTCATACATTTGCTTCTAGCTCTGTTGAAAAGTCTGCAAGATGGTGTCTTTTGAGATGAATGACCGCAAAAGTATGTTATCTTGCACCTTGTAGTTTTTTTTTTTCCCACGAGGATCTCCATTCAGCTCACTTTCTTTTTCTTTCTTTTTTTTTCTGGTGACCAAAGCATTTAAACGCATGCTTGCACAGTTGCTCAGAGTGCCCTATCATTTGATGATGATTCTTAACAAGCTCCTATTAGGGACAGGCTTAGAAATGAATGAATCAATCCTACTACTGATGCCTTAACCTGGGTTATCTGTCTGTGCTTATTAAAGAAGAAAACAAAACAGAAGTGGAAGCCTTTCATCATTTTAAAAGAAGAATCCTTTTCCAGTAGTTTCTTCTTGTATTTTTCTGATACAGTGAGATACTGATTATGAACTGCTTTTGTGTTGGTGATTGTTTCTACTGAGATCACCCTGAACTCAATAAGATGATGATTTCTTAACAGCAAACTTGTGATTGCATCTGCTTTCTCTCATCTTAATAAAAATACTGTGGATGGGATCAAGTTAGACAGGAAGATGCTATATGAATTATTCCTAGACCTAACAAGGGGGTAATTATTTAATGTACCCAGGTATATTATTTAGTTCTTTTTTTTTTTCCCTGTTTTGAGGGGCGTATATATCTAGTTGTTGTGACTGATGATATTTGGATAAGAACGAAACCAACGTTTCTACTTATTTGGTTACAATTAAAACTTGTTGTTTGCAAGCAATTTTTCAATGTTGAAGCTTGCATGGATTTCTGATTGAAATAATCTTCATTGACTTTAAATTAACTATACTAAGAATGATGATTGGTTTTTTGGATTTTACTAAAATATGATTGTTTGTGGGGGGAAAAAATAAAGAATACATGGTATAACATGTCAAATTGAATTATTATCCAAAGAAAGATCTGTGCTTGCTTTTACTGTTGGGTGCTTGCTTTATGAAAAGGAAATGGGTTGACCTTGCGTCTCATTTCTAAGCCTTCACCTAATGACACAGTTGATAGTTGGAAGTTCAGGATAAGGCTCACTCCCTTCATACAACATGAAGGTCAACCATGATAATGCATCCATTTTAAGCTTGATATTTGTATCGCACAATACCAGAAGTGAGCCTAGAAATGTTAATGCACTTGAGCTCATCTTCTTTGATGCTTAAATTAGCACCAATCCTTTTCACCCTCAGCTATTATGAGCAGGGGGGAATTCTTATGTAAAACTTTCCAAATTACTATAATTTGAAATGACTTTTTGAATTCCAAGGAGGTTTAAATCATTTTCAAATTTTGATTCAAGGCACTTGCCCCATGCTCAGCTACATGTATATTTGCCCATTATTATGGGGAAGATGGGGAAGAACGGAATTCCTGATAGATAGATAATTTCATCTCTCTCTCTCTCTCTCTCTCTCTCAGACAGACACACACACGCACGCACATGCTTGCATAATAAAATCGGCTTGCGTGGAAATGCTTTAAAGCAGGCGTGACTGTTATCTCTTCTCTGAAGATACAGACTCATGAAACCAGAATTGATATTCTCACTTTTGTTAAATACCTACATTCCTTTGTTTTGTTTTGGGCCTGTTTGTATTCATTTTAACTTGTTCTGGTATGGAGTTTGACAGTGTTCATATGAAAGTGCCTTCCAATCTTTCAAAATTTCTTGCGATTCTCCATCTTCAACATTATATATTTTTGCTAACCATGATGCTGAAATACAAACAGAGATTGGACTAGGATTGACGGGATTTGGTGTTTTTTTCTCATTCCTGGGGATTATTTTCTTCTTTGACAAGGGTTTTCTTGCCATGGGAAATGTAAGCAAAGATAAAACTCTTTACCATTGGTTGCTCTTTTTTTACCAATTTCTTTTGACTTGACATATCCTGCATTGAGCCTTTTCCTTTCTCTGTGAAAATCAGATTCTCTTCTTGTCAGGAGTGATGTTAACCATCGGCTTGAAATCCACCATTCAGTTCTTTCTAAAACGTCAAAATTACAAGGTTTGACCCTCTTTTAAAGGCCTCCATTCTTTTGTCATTTCCTTTTCTCACTAGTGCTTTTCCTGTGTGGTTGAACAGGGCACATATTCCTTAGGTTCTGGCTTCTTTTTAGTCCTTGTGGGCTGGCCAATTATAGGCATGATGTTGGAAGCTTATGGATTCGTTGTACTCTTCAGGTTTGAGGTTTGAGAATTTTCTGTTTGATGTTTGTTCTTGGTACAAAATTACTTTGCTACTGAATGTTTCTCCTCTTATTGCTTTTGTTGTGCAGTGGCTTTTGGCCGACTCTGTCAGTGTTTCTTCAAAGAATACCCGTCATTGGTTGGGTGTTCCAACAACCTTTTGTGACATCTGTAAGGAATCCTGAAAACTCTTTTTTTAATGCTTCCAACTTCATATGTTTTGGGGGACCCTTAATTTTTTTTTTTTTTTCCCACCCGTGCAGTTCTTTGACCGCAACAGACCTAGACGGGTGCCAGTGTAAATCATTTCAACTGCTAGGAACCAGCAATGATACATCCATGATACAAGACGGATGATAGCATCTGCTCATGATGCTCATTCTTTCAATTTTTTTTTTCCCCCTTTTTTGCTTGTATCGAAAGTTTTCACATGGCTGATGTATGAACGACCTTTGCTGCATAAATCATTGATTGTTTTGGACATTTCATGGCTATCATGGTCACTTTTAGGTGCCTTTTATGAGCAACTTGCATTCTCAATTCTCTTCCTGTGTTTTTTCTTTCTTTTTTTCTTTTTTTTTTTTTTTTAAAAAAAGAGAACTGTAAAAAGTTAAGAAGTCGTGTGGCTTACATGGAGGCTAATGATTTCATGCATTTTCTGCTACATGATACTCGTGTCTGAGCCATTGGCAAAAGCCATACTTTTTTTGGCGGATTTCACGTGAGGAGAAACCCAAGAACCGTGAAGAAGCAAATGCTGACGTCTAAGAAAGCCTATACATCCAACAAATGTAAGTGAGAGAGAGAGAGAGTCAAGCAAGATGGGTGATAGCTAAAGCTATAGCACAAAGTTGGGAGATATCTTGATTCTCCTTCGTCAATGGAGACACAACACCTTCCTTCTCCTTGAACCCGTCTTCACACGTCCCACAATCATCCATAGCAGCACTAAGATGCACGTTCGCATCCTTGTAGCTGCTGCAGGAGAAGGCCTTGATAGAATCCTCCAGACTTGACACTGCATCCGAATAAAGTTCCAGGCATGTCTCCAAGCATCGCTTGGTGAACAAATCCATTTCTTGAGCGTGCAGCTCTGCAACTCGATGCTCTGCATGCGTTGTATTCAGCACAGCTAGCTTCGAGGATATGATTCCAAGGCCATTCAAGTCTGCAGTGTAGCTCTCTGGCACAGCCTCAAGGGATGCCACGCAGAAATCGTAACTCAAGAGGGGGTCAGTCCCGGCAGATTTGTTGCATATTTCTTGGATAAATTGGATTTGGCTAGAGCCACGTTGACAATAGAAGCAGAAAAGGATGAGGAGGAAGAAAGAGGGAGGGGCGATGATAGAAGAAGATGGCCTGCTACTAGTATTGCTCATTCTTCTCATGGGTTCATCCACTCATGTGGCAGAAGGCTTGTGACAGGCTTGCAAATGTATATGCATGCTTGAATGAGAAAGGAAGTAAATGAGAGTGGAGAAGTGATGGGCAGGCAACAACAATTGTGTCTCTTGTGGTTTCAAATGGGGGTGGTGGTGGTGAATTTCTCTCCTGGTATTAAAAGGAAAATTGGTTAATGGGTTTTCGCATGTGGGTACCTCAAGTTTGCAAATTTGCACCTGTTTCATCCTTGAGTCTTCACATTTATAGTAGGTTGCTTCAAGTTTCAAAAATTTGCAGGTATAGTCCCTCGACTAAAGTGAAGAGATAGAAATGCCCCTTCAATATTTTACATAATTTAAAGTTTAAAATAGTCTTTTCTCCAAGGAAATTCAGTAAAAAAATGGTCTAGAAAGAAACTCAACTATTATACATTTTGGATTTCGAAGGCATAATTATGATCTCTTTACCTCAAAAATCAACCGCGGGATTATGTCATCTACTGCAAATATGATAGTCATGGGTTAAAAGTGCAAGTTTGCAAACTTGAGGGATCTATATGCAAAG
>JAXCLR010000073.1:3306316-3334743 GCA_035584095.1 Annona squamosa
GGAAAAATTTTCAGAGTCACCCAAAATTTATCTGGAACTTCATATACCGTACGAGGGAGTCCAAATATACATGTGGATAGTAGGTGCTAAGTGCCAATCTTTAAAGCTCTTGCCGCCCAAGCACGTTAGTCCCCCACCACGTGCACCCAAGACAAAGGAAGCTGCTGCATGTGGGATCACACCCGCACATGAAGATGAAATTAATTGCATATATGTACATACATATGGTGAAATTGCATTGTTCGAAAACTATTACCGAGATTATGTGTTTTGGGGTTCTTTTTCTATTTCCCCTCCTGATTAATTAGATGAAGAGCCTTTTGCATATAACTACTCTCATACGTATAACAAAGTTGAACCTTCTAGTGCTCAGAAATGTATATTTGCATGGTATGATTATAGGCTTGCTAAATTTTGCATGCAAGATACTTTTATGATGGATCATTGTACATTGTCTGGTTTTTCACAAAACCCACCAGACTTTTTCCTTAAAAATTAAACTGCACTGATCCCAATTTCCTCCGTTGAAACTTGAAATGGAATTTTGGAAAATTCTCGAAAAGTTGTTTTACTCAATCCCTAAAGGTTGGTTAGACAAAGATTGAGCAACCTCATCATGCAGCAGCAGTTTTGGGGCTTGTTGTCGGCCTTCCTTTCCCTCTGTACTGGGTTCTCTGCTTGCTTGAGAAGTGAGAACCTGATTTTGGAGGACCATATAAAAATGAATTATTTATTAAAATACTTTTAAATTTTTAAGAGAATTTTCTTAATTTTCGAAAATTTCTCAAAATGGCATAAAAGGAAAAACATATGTAATCTGGGCTGAAAAGAAAATAGTCTCAATCAAACACAATCTCAGCTAAAATGGTATTTGCATGGGAAAAACACGTTCGCAGTTATTGAAATGGACCAATTTTATCCTGAAATTTTATTCAGAGAAAAAAAAAAACATAATTGATGAGCCGACAGCCGCTTATACCAACGTGGATGGCTACGACCAAAATTAACCTTGGTGTGATTGCCAAGTTGTGTGCTTGTTATATCCAGTTAAAAGACAAATAAAAATATATGCCGATATCGGGGCTGCTTTTATAAAATTCCTATTCTATGTAATTTTTTTAATTTTTAATTTCTTAATAGTTGATTAAAAAAAACTACCCAATCTATTCTATTGAACATAATTACTATTCTCATAGAAACTCTTCTAGAAATAAAGAAAGACATGTCTGTTAACAATTCCAACACATTAATTTGTTATATATATGTATATATATGTGTGTATATATCGCCTTGGGAAATTTGATTTTTGGCCACTATATTTTGTTTGAAGGGCCAAATATTCATTTCTGAAAAAATGGTTGCAAATGTTATGCACATTTCTCCGTAACAAATGACAAAAAATTTCACTGTAAATACATCGATATTTGCTTGACAACAAAATAAAAAAATTTCGTGTAAAAGCTTAAAATAGAACGCGCTTTTTGCCTATAATTATTTTATATGAGTAAAAACATTGGATACTTTAATCATTATGGCAGCCAAGTTTTGGTTGCATATAACCAAAGTCTTTAACTAGATTTGTCATCAATTAAATATGGTTACTAAAAGTCAAACTTTTTGTAGTGACGTATGCAGCAAGGAGAGAGCTGCATGCAAAGTTTGATCTCCTCCCCCACAACCAAATCCCCATCCCTCCTGCATCAGCAATTAAGCAGTTGGCATTGATTCGATTAGGACATTTGTCTTTGTGCATGTGGCGGGGAATCAAATTAAAATGGATATGATCATCCTCCAATGATAAAATTAATTGGTTTAAACACAAATTCCATTCATTCATTTAACGCTGGCAAGTACGTATCAACGGTAATCGTTAGTTTTATCTTCACAATGTTTGATTGGGTTTAAACACAGAGACTGCGAAGAAAGTATTTGGACTATTAAGTTAATTGGATAAGGATCCGATAATGAAATCAACCCATGCGTCCATGCTCCTCTATTGGGTTTTTTTTGAATAATTTATCGCTTTAAGATCTAAACTATCGATAAAATTCATTTACATAGATTTATTTTTTATTTCAAAATTTTACATATATTACAAATTATTTTATATTTAATAATTGCATATTCCTTCTGAAAAGGTGTTAAAATTTTAAAACCTGTAAGTTTTTAATCAAAGTACCAACAAAGATATTTTTTAATAAATGTCAATGAAGATATTACATCATAACCCAACTTAGCTAAATGTTTTCGATTTTTGAACAAGACAGGTTGTATTACATCAAGACCCAAGTTAATTAAGTTTAACATAATTCATGTAGCTAAAACACATAAAGATGTTTCTTCAAAAAATGTTTTAATTAGAAATTCAATGAGAGATAGGATTAAGAAGGGCTAGTATTATCACTGAGGCATTGCCACGGTGGTCGAGAGACGTGCCCAGTTGACAGGCATCTTCTGTTTAATCCGCAGCTCCAGCAAAAAAAAAAAAAAAGCCTATGGTGGCAATAAAGTGTAGTTGCCATTATTTATCTTCCCTAGTTGTGGGAGCATCTGCCTGTGTCCACCAGTTGGGATAAAATTTAGAAAAATTTGAGTTGATTGGTGAGATGGTTGTAAGTTGTTGTTTGGAAGTTATAAGAATATTTCTGGCTTTGTTGTAAGATTAGCTGAGATCATTGTAATATATATGAATAAAAAAAGGAGTAGTATTAAGTTAACTAGGTTTGCAAGTGTGTTGCCCGTGATGCATTAGGCGCCAACGTTCAGACCCTACTAGATGCAGAGCATAAGTGTTTTCTCCTTAATAATGAGGTATTTGCAAAGCTGTCTCCCTCAAGTGTAGGAGAATTTACACAACCTTGATTGTGAGAGTTGTAAATATAGCTGGTTATAATATCAGATATCATGGTGTATATAATGCTAACTAAAAAAAAAAAATGTTTTGTTGAAAATGATTGTGAAACAGTACCATGTATGTCTCCTCTTTATTATTGTTATGGGGAAATTTTCTCCCTTCCTCCCTCTCTTTCCCTCTCTTTCATGTTTTTAACTTGATTAAATATTTTTTCATGAAAATCTTGTGCCTTTATTATTTATGATTGATTATGCGTGAAATGATCTTGTATTCGTGAGTGAGAACTTGATTGGCATTGAAGTTTGTCCCATACATTGTGAAATTTGTACCCGTCCTAAGATGGTAACGCAGTTGCAAGAAGAAGGAACAATATTTTTGTTGGACAAGGTACGTGATGAGAAATTTAAGAAACTGGAGAGTGAATACAGATATCCAAGAAACAGCAAAGAGAAATGCGTAGGAAGGTACCAACATCTAATTGCGAGAGAGGGGGGGGGACTCCCTTCCTCTCTTTCAAGCGAGTTTGGTGATTGCTAATGCAATGGAACACAGTTGTAGGAAATCATTGGATTCCACTGTTAATGGAAACACAACTTGTAAGTCCTGGAATCCACCTTCACAATCCCCAGAATCAGTCATTGCAGCACTAACGAACACATTGGCATCATCACAGCTGCCGAAGGCGAATGCGTCGATGGATTCCTCCAGACTGGTGACGGCATTTGAATACGCTTCTAGACATTGGTCCAATGCTTGGCTGGTACTCGGGTCACGTGTTTGGTTCATCAGCTCTAAAACGAGATGCTGTATGTGTGTTGCATTGAGCAGGGCTAGCTTGGATGAGATGATTCCGAGGCCATTCAGGTCTGCGTAGCAGCTCTCTGGCACCGCCTCAATGGCTTCCAGGCAGAAGTTGTAGCTCAGGTGTGGATTGCCGTGGGCAGATTTGTTGCATGTTTCTTCAATCAATTGGATGTCACATGAACCACCATGAAGTAGGCCTTGACAAGAGAATAAATGGACGAGGAAGAAAAAACGAGGAGTAATAATGGGATTATTAGGCCTACTACTCATCTTCTCTTTCATAAGGCTTATTGGAGGGCAGTGTGTGTATATTATATATAAAGGAAAATGTTCTAGTGCATCCGATTGTACCCTGTGGCTCATGCATAGTGACCCCATTTGATCATGAATGAGAAATCCACGTCACCCATTGTATTTAAAATTGTTCACTTTATTAACATACAAATTTTTATTCAAATCCAACATGTATATGATCTCCATCTTAAAATGGTGTATATATATAGATCCGATCATGTGCAGATGGAATGGTGTAGTCCGCTGTAAATTGAGCTTCACACATATTAGATTGCAATAAAATTTTATACAGTAATTTATTCATATAAAAATCATACTTTAGACGGTTTAAATGTTGAAAATATCACTTTAAACTTGATATTTATGTTAAACTATTTTATTACGTTGATTTTGCACCATTTTAGGATGAAGATCATATACACGTTGGATTTGAATGAAAATTGATATGTTAATAAAGTGAAAAATTCTAAATATAATCGATGACGTGTATTTTCCATTCATGATCGAGCAGGGCTCACAGTGCGGGAACATTTTCCTATATATATATATATACATACGCGCTCCCATCAAGAGAAAAAGAACAGGAAATTAAACGACACCGAGAGTTTGACAGACAACATCCTTGGAGCGTGTGTTGTGGTTGGTTGCAAATCGCAGTGGTGGTTTTGGATTCCCATGTGGTTTCAAATAGGCAGTGGTTAAAGAAAATTTGGGAATCATCCGAAATTCACCTTCATAATGTCAAACGTAAGAGTTAGTGCAGATGTGTACAATACCAACAAGTGTGGCAGAAAGCTTTGTTTGCCCACCAGACACGCAAGTGACCCAACACAAGCGAAGATAAAACTTGCACATCAAGATGACCTTAATAGACTTGGATATAGTTTAGTTTGTAAAATTTCATAGACGAGAAGTTATTACTGGATTGGATTATCATATGTGAATACAAGTTTTGAATAGACCAACGGATGAAGCACGGTTTGATTCGGGGGTGGGGACAGGTAAATGACCACCTCACCTCAAGAACAATTTAAAATTTGGAATTTTAATAAATCAAACAATTTTGGAATGCTTAATTTGTAGATTTGACATTGGCTTCAGTTGAGCTGCAAGCAGAATATTCAAAATAAGAAGTCTCTCTTGGCAACAGAAGCAGTGGAGGCGACGAAGCAACAACTAGTCGGGTAAAAACAGCCCTCAAACAAATTTTCGTAGGCCCATCTGATGTCAGTGTTAGTTTTGCTGGCTCTCTCGTGGGATGGCTGTTACGTGAAGCATGAATCAATCTTTAATTTTCTAAATATAAATTATGCTAGGAAGTACTTAGGTTAATCATCTAAATATAAATTATACTGGGAAACACTTCAGTGATACCTCGGTACCGCTAAAAATTTCAGTGCTGTATCATCCATTAGGGGCTAACGCGATCATTGAATCAAAGTTCAATTTCTTCATTTTGTTTAAAATTATTTACTTTTTCCTGGTATAAAAATCATCATATCTCGTAGGCTCTCGTGGTCAGCTCATACATGAAGCATGAATCAATCTCTAATCTTCCAAGTGTACTTATTGTTGGGAAATATTTCTATGGTGCTCCGTACCGTCCGAAGATTTTAGTGTGCCACCCATTGGGGCTAACCTTGATGATTAAATCAATGTCTAATTAATTCCTTTTGCTTAAAATCATTTATTTTATCATGAAATGAAAACTATTTCAATTAGAGTCTTAAGTAAAGCATTCATGCTTCCATTTCTATATTGTAGGCATTGTCCGTTTTGAGCCGCAGCCCGTACAGTTTTATCTTTTTACTCACTCGGAGCCTTGAATGCCCGTAGTATCCAAAATGCACTTTAACATTGTTATCAATAACTTTTCACTTATAGCCCAGACTCTCTTCTTTAGCCTATCCAATATGGGATATTTCATTACAACAAACACTTTAAGATAGATATAACTTTATAGAATGTTTTGATACTTTATAGAATAAATAATTAGTATAAGAATGATATTTTGCATGGTTTAATGTTGATTAATAACTTTGTAACATAATAACTTTGAAATTAATATATAAATCAAATAATTGTGTTATGTTGATTTCACACCTTGTTTTAAGTGAGCCTCCAATATATTTGACTTGCATGAAACTTGATTTTCTTATTACGTAAATAATTTTAAATGTATCGAGTGAATCGGATTTTGATTTAATCATAGGGTGGCCCTAAAATGAGTTGACACACAGAAATCTTGAGCGGGCAGTATTTCACAACTACATTAATTTCCCAAATATATAAATTATGGGAATGAAAAGAGGCAGGGCTGCCTGTTAATGATTTCAGTTTTATATGAAAATGAAGACGGCCGAAAGGGATGGGAAACGAACAAAGCAGACAAATGACAATGTTTCTTCGCCCTGCAAAACTGCTAACTGAAAAAAAATGATTAAGTCACCTTTTTGCTATTATGTCAGTGATTATTCAGTTGAAAAGCATGGGAATATTTGGCCCTCACTCTACCACAAAGCATGAAGCTTCATATAAGACCTCTTATCATGCATCCACCAGATTTATTTGCTTAGTCCAAGCACAATTATGCATCTGTCATAATAATAGAACAAATTATTAATAAATTATAATGTCTGCAGGTTAGGTTAACTGATTATCTAACAAACGTTTTTTTTAATATATAAAAAAGGATCATTTGACCATACTAGCAGCAGAATTAAAGCAACTGCGGAAGGTAAAAAATCATCTGAAATCACAAACATACTTGGCATCTTATGTTGGACTTGTATTTCCGCTCCCAATCGCCCCAACATATTATATTATGTGGAGGCATGATGGCCTTGGTCAGCCATCATCATCACAGCAGAAAGTCATGACTCTCGGCAGACCAGGCCCTGTAAGTCAATCAAAATTTTCATAATCTGTACGGAGAGGAGAGAGGAGAGAGGAGAGAATGGATTGTATTGGGCTGGTATTAAACGATCGAACAATGGCAGAGCTCCGACTAGAAAATGCCTGATGCATCATATCCCTACACCACAAATTTGAAAAGCCTACATATTAATCAAGATGCATTGTGGGGCAACCGATGCTCATTTTATCAGATTAATGGATCCAACTCTTTTTCAACTGTATAACCGCAGCTAATCCGTGGGCCCTTGGAGAATCAACATTTAGTCGAGAATAGGAACCCCATGGAACCCCATGGTCAGTTAATGAGATGCTCACCCAACATATTCACCCCATGATGTCTCCTTCTGTATTATTGCAACACCTCACTTAGAGATGCCGTAGTATTAACAACTTGCAATGCCACTCCAGAATTCATGAAAAAGATGTGACGGAAATTTCTAATATATTGGCCAACAACCTGACGTGCCAACCCTCTTTTATTTGTCATTACTGCATTTCTCATTATCACGCATATCTATTTTGTTTCCTTTCAAGACTGAAACAACGTGCTATTCGACTGACACTTTCCTCTCCTTCTATACTCGTTTGTTACGATTCAAAGACAGTGGGCTGAGGATTCTTTCATTAGATTGGGGTGGGCATAGATACCAATCTCCAATTGACAAAAATGAATTCCTCTACTACTCAACCACTACATGTTTTCAGCAGGTTCGCTCACGGTCAATCACTAGAGAACTAATGGAACCCAAAAAAAAAAAAAAAAAAGGACACTAAAAAGAGTTAATCACACAGCTAACCAATTCATGATCGTAGCTATATTATTAATCGCATTGTCTAATAAAAAAGCCCATCCTTTCCACTTATAGAAAAAAGTAGTATCACAAACTCCATGGTACCGTCTAACAACAGTTACTAATTCCCCAGGCCACGGAGAGTCCAAGGCAGGTAGCTGTGTCGCCGCCTCTCACCCAACTTATCCACGAGACCCATCGCAACTCGGTACGGGGTGGCGTGGAGATCGAGGGAGAAAATCCCACTGCATTGCGTACAAAGTTGGGCCGTTAACGGATCCAGCCTAGTTTCAGCATAGGTCTTTAATTTCAATGATCAGTAGTCGACTCGTAGTTGAGGCTATGGAATATGTTTCGTTGCCAAGCCCTTTGGGTGGTTGTGTGTAAGAGTTTGTGTATTATAATGGGCATTGTTTCCTTACCACATTGGATTTTTGGACTCTGAAGTCTGATCATGGCCGAAGTATATATTTCTAGTTTTTGATTTTCTATTCATACGGAGGCTCTACATATATGCTTCATCGTATGAAATTTGTCACATATTCAAAAAATGTACTTTGATTCCATTGAATAGAGTATTAGAATATTATAAAATTAAACATATTATTTTATTTGGGACAAACGCTTTAAAAAGTTTAGATGTTTAATTTCAATTTTTTTAACAAGTAAACATATTCTTATGTTAAAATTTAGGTGTCTGATTAAAAAATCATTTCTCATTCACCCACAGCATGGAAAAAGAGTACTCTTAAATTGTCAATACAAAAACTTGGGCTTAAATACATTCTGGCGGATGTTGCCTAATTTTAGAAGTTAAAATTCAATTTCAAATGATTTTTTTAATTTTTATCATCATGAATATTTAATTAGAATAGTTTTTTGGTTTCTAGCTAAGCTAGCTATATATATGTATATACGAAACTAAGAATATTTAACTGGAATACATTCTGGCGAATGTTGCCGAATTTTAATGGCTAAGAGTCCATCTCAAATGATTTTTAATTTCCATCAATATGAATATTTAATTGAAGTATTTTTTTGGTTTCTAGCTATATATATGTAAGAATGAAACTAATAAATGCGTTACATTTTATATAGTCAACAAGATGAAGCCCAAAAAATATAAATACACCAATTCACTTTAGTTCATATGTACTATTAAAGTACTTCCCAAATACAATTCTTTCAAACAAAGGGCGATGTTTATAATTAACTTTATCCCAAGTTTTAATGCATTTTAAAGGGGTTAGACTAAGGTTGAAAATAGGATTGGGTCAATTCGTCACCCATCTCTTCCTACTCTAATTTTACAAAAGATCAGGATAAAGATTTTAATCCCATAAGGTAGGGCAAGTCAAGATTTTAAACCTATATTTCGATTTTAAGGGGCAGGATGGGTCAATCGTGTCCCGGCCCGTAAAGTGTAAATTATTTTTAAAAAATTTTATGACTTCTTATGTGAATGTTGTTTTGTTAGATAAACACGTTTAACTTTATAACTTATTAACGTGAATATGATTTATGTTGAAATATGTTTAACTTTATAACTTATTTATATGAATAAATTTTTTTTTTAATTACATATATGTTGTTCAAGTTATCTCATTCACATGATTTATCAATGAAAAAAATATATTACCCATATTGTTTATATCTTACAAAAATGAATATTATTATTTTGCAATTTAGCAATTTTAATTGTAATTCAAAACTTATATACATGCCTAAATGAAATTATTAAAAAAATTTCCAATACTTTGTGATGACAATTGCGTTTTACTCATTACATAGTAAAATATTAAGTCATCTAACATTTAAATTTATCATTTATATAAGTTTATATTAATACGTATATGAATTGTTAAGCTTTAACTCTCTTTTTCAACTTGATCTATTGTCTCCATATCAGCTTAAAATTTATCTCAAAAAATATAAGAGTCAAGATCGATCTTGTTCTAACCGGATATAAAAAGTAAGATAGAACTGAATTTTTAAATATAAGATCCTAACCTTAACCCGCCGCATTTTCACCCCTAAGTTAGACGTGTTGTTTCAGCATAGATACGACCAATATTTAATTGCATAATCGTGTGTTTAGCAGAACCACTTGGGCAGACTGGATTTCTTTCGTCAGGATATATCTTTGGGTTTTCGAGTCTACTTCTTAAACAAGATCAACGAGAACCCTCTCATTCTCGCTTTTTAAGAAATTCCTGCTTATGTAAACCATCAAAAAATACGACATAAGTGTCGTCGTATTCAATTAATTTAATTTATTTATGGATCCGCTTTAGCGAAACCTAAGTTCCCATGAAAATTAAACATCTTAAATGGAGCCTACGTTAATGTTTAAATTAAAATCCAGCCCATTACATTTTTAAATATTATTTATTTACTAAAGACCAAAAATCATTTTAATTGGAATATTGTGTAACCTTACTAGCTTAAAGATATATATAATTATGTGTAAATGATGAAAAATATTTAAATTCATTTGCAAATGCATTAACATGTTACAGTAATTTGTAGAATTAGCTATTCACCTACAAGTAATATTTTTATAATTTAGACGCATGTTGAATCAGTAGTTTCTAAAATAATTTATAAATTAAATAATTTTATTACGTTGATCTTATATATCTTGAATAATGATCATATTATTTGACTGAAACTTGATTTTTTAACTAAATAAATTATTTTAACTATAAAGAGTAGAATGTATTTAGTATCACCATCAATATATGTCTTTAATATCATCATCAATGTAAGCCAAAACAAGAGTGAGGTTACCGCCAATCTTTTGTGGAAACGGATACGACTGAGTATAACTTACTTTTCAGAATTCAATGAACCCAGTCATCTTAATTTAAAAATGGACCACTTTCATCTAAAATTAAAAAAACCTTGGTCTATTCCCGATCCCAAAAAAAAAATCTGTCTATTCATGAGCTGGTACTTAGGTCATGAAATTCATGCCCAATGACGCAGTTGCTTGTGCCAAATATCATGCAGTTCCGTGTTAAACAGTTAAAGCTGATCATGCGACAATTATATATCCAAAACAAGAAGATGACAGAAGTCTGCCAAAACAATTTTCTGTCTTAAAAAAATAATAATAAAGCAACCTCAGAAAAAACGATGCACGTAGATTGGGGCTTTTTGCAACATAGACAGTCACTTTGCCAAATTGCAATATAGTTCACATGAAGTTTTTGAATGTTTCTAAATGAACCCAGGCACCGACGTGCGTGTGAAAGTTCTAGTTATCTGACTCATGGGATGTGCCCACCACATGGGGTAAATATTAGAAAACTGCATCTATCTCGTCTAATTTGCAATTGAGAAAGGTGTCTATTTTGCAAAGACCCCGTCATAAATGAAGTTTCCTTCTTGCTAATCAAACCATGTATCTTTTTCTGCACAGAAGGTGCCTGTGAATATGCGTGTTACGATGATTGGCGCGCAGACAGAAAGCAAGCAAGCTAGCTAGCTCGTTCGGATGTGGGAAAGATTCAGTGCATGGAGAAGATGTTTTTGGCGAGTCTGACTGTCTGAAGGGCCGATCAGGTGAGAAAATTTGTAATTTTCATTCATGTCTGAGTTTGGCACGTCTCACTTTGGGGTGCGTACGCATGGACTTGGAGGTGGGTCAGAAGACTCGGAACATGAATATTGCAAGTAGCTTACGAGCCTAGTTTTTGAAATGGGGCAGATTCCATGCACTTCTGACGATGTGGAAACCGACAAAGGTTGGTTGAGTGGACCACGCATCCATATACGTGGGCTTAGAAATTTGGAATTTGGAGCCTGGAGGCATGCCAATTTGAGTTTCTCCCCATGTATACTCACTGCCGTAGGAGGAGTGGCTGTTTTCTCTTCTCTCTTTTTTGACAGGAGGGGAGGTATATATATAGTTTTTTTCATACATTACAATCTCAATTGGTATTACAATTAAATTCTGAGACATTCTTACAGTTTGCTAATAATTATCTGTCAATCTCAATTGGTATTATAATTAAATTCTGAGACATTCTTATAATTTGCTAATAATTATCTGCTATTTTTAATATTTTCCCATCGGTTGACGGCTCCCACAAACTTGGAAAGACTTGCAACGCCACCACTTCAAAAATGCTGCTGGGGATATTTGAACCCAGGACCACTAACTTGTGAGGCATGTCCTGTATCACTGAAGCACGACCTCGGTGGCTGGAGGAGAGGTTCTTTGGTTAGTTGCAAATTAAGGAAAATCCCTTTTGGAGAATAATAACCGCAAGAGTGCATGGGGACCAAATGTATTTTTCTAAAAAAAGTTTCTTACGCGTTTGTGGATCCTGATATGTCCACACAAGATTTTTCTTTCAGAATTTTTAGGTTTATCTGAATTTTTTTTTTTGAAATAGAAAAAATTGAGATTCGAAAATTTTTCATTTTAAAAATAAAATACAACACATTTGGCATATGAGAAATCCAAATTTTTTTCATTTCAAAAAATCAAAAAACACATTTAAATAAACTTAAAAATTCTGAAAAAAATTATGTTGACACATCTAAATAGGCCCATAAATAAGTATAGAAATCTTAAAAATTATAATCTGCTTCCCTTAGTCGCACGGTATCATTCTGCTTTCATGTTTTATGATCACAGCCCTTCATGGCATTCCATATGAATAAAACAGATGATATCAATAGATGAAATTCAAATTGATCAAACAAATGGTGCTAGGCTGGTATTTTCGTATAATAGTCGTCAACGTCGGCCTCTAATGGAGAGTTTATGTGAATACGTATTCATTGAACGAGTATTATAAGACTATAAACGTTCTTTGAAAATGGTATATACGGATTCATCATTTCACACTTGTCTTTGCGTGATAAGTGCACCAGGGGGCATTTAATTAATTTTTTTATTTTTTTGAAAATTTTTATACAATTATTAATCTAAATATATTTAATACGTGTATCAATTCTTATTATTTTAGAGTATTTTAGATATTTATTTTGATTTTTAAAAATCATACCTAAAATGCTACTAATTTTTAAAAATAAAAAATAAATATCTAAAGTACTCTAAAAATGATAAAAATTAATACACATATTAAATATATTTATATTAACAGTTTTATACAAAAATTCAAAAGAATATAAAAAATGGGTCAAAGCACTAGTAAGCACTGTGTCAGAGTTCGCAGTCGAGGCGTACAAATTTCCTTTCACACATTTTCATGAAAATGGTATACACGGATTGTCATTTCAAGCTTATTTTTGCGTCCAATTTGGGAGTCCAAATTTCCTTTCACATTTATTTGAAAACGTGTACACCTTTGCACTAGAAATTGCTGTGGCGGTTCAAGAGGTCTGAATGTGAGTCGTGGTCATCTACATACATGGTCTATCGAGCATGATGAATATGGGAAAAAGAAACTTGAAATGTTGGAAAACCATAGAATATTGTATACCTGAAAAGGCGTAAAAATATACATGAAGAATCGTTTAGATATGAAAAAAGAAAATTAAGATAAAATCATTGCAACAAATCTTAATTTTGCCACAAATTTCATCGCCAGTGACGTCGCTAGAAATTTTATTCAGAATTTAAAACAACGTGTCATTAACATACATAGCCATTCACGGCAAAAAAAAAAAAAACAAAAAATAAAAAAAATTTAAATTCACATATGCAGCAACATAAAGCTTTGCAGCATACAGTATTATTTTCCGCGGTTCACGCATTTTAGTTGCATACAATTTTTATAGTTTGCAGCAACTTAACATTATTTTGGTTGCAGTAAATTACATATCACGGTGCAATGTAGCCAACTAGCAGCTAGATGTTCACTGCCTATATCGATAATATGCAATGAATATGTTTACTTCGTAAGTTGATTTTTCTTGTAGAGTTTTGAATAATTCGATGAGGTTCGTGAACTAGTAAAAGTATAAATGATAGGAAAATTTGAGTAAGATACTTAAATCTCACAAGAATAAATGACGAGCTTAAAAATATTTATATTAATTATTTGCTAGACAAAAAGTCCCAATGTTGCATATACAATGATTTTTCATTATTTTTTATCCATTCATAAAAGGGAAAAACTTTTGTACAGCTAACAACCGGAAGATTGTCACCCAATTTTGGATGCACGTTCACGACAATGTGAAATTAATTTTGTCCATCATATCTTCTTAACTACATAATTATATTTCATGCAAATCAAGAGTGTGCATGGGTCTCATTTAATAAAACTATAAAATAACTATATCAAAATTATTTAAATTATATATTTATTTTAAAGCTATTAACGCAACATAAATACAATAAAAAATATTCTTTCCATATTGATAAATTGTTATATAAATTATTATAACATTCTAATAAGATCTAAACATTTTTAAGTTTAATATAGAATTATAAACATTTTAGAGAAGCTATAACCAACACATAGTTTGATAAAAATAACTTTTAGTATGATAGTAAAAAATAATTATGAAGAATATCAATATATTGAATTTCGATTTAATCACAAAATAAAATAGTGTGTACGAAATGCACTTGGAGTGGTGTGTGCGTGGGAGGTGTTTCCATTCGTTGAAAAACTTGGTAGTATTGATGGCACTACAAGAGTATTTTCCTTCGTTTCAATAAATTTATATTTTTATTTTTATTTAATTTTCCGTTGACATCATTTTCCTTTAGTAATCACGTGGATAATAAGGAGATGAAAAGTCACACTTTTGAAAAAATATGAGGGCAATATAATACAAGATAGTAGAGTGAGAATAAATAAGATAATTTGTGATAAAATAATTAAAATATTAGATAAGAATTGAAAAAATGAGATAATTGTATAGTTTAGTAGTTGGGAATTTTTTGAAATACGAGTAGTCGATACTTTTTTTTTTGATTTAGTCTGAGAACTTGGGACGAACGCTATCAGCAGGTCTCCAAGACTCCAACCCATGACCTCGGGCATCTGTACGTGGTTCGCTGACCACGACGCTACAACCACTGGTCGCGGAGTAATTGAGACTTGTGAGAGAAGAAAAGTTTGTTTTTATTTCTAACAATTCTAGTATATGACTAGCAAAATCACTATCTATGTATACGTGCATATATTTGGTTAGATTTTCCATTATAAAATGTTCCATTTTTAATGACCGCTAATTTAGTACTTGCAAGAATTGTATCCACGGGTACATCGTTCCATGTTTATTCCCATGTAGATGTATGAAGGGCATATTAATTTTTCCTGCAAATATATAAAATAATGGGAAATTTTCAAATATACTTATAAAATTTGACCAATATTGTATCCGTGTCTATCAGTTTGCCAAATTGCAAATATGCCCACAATATTTGCACGAAATTATAAATATGCGGCTTTTATTAAGACAACATTAGAATTTTCTATAGAATTGTAATAATGTCTTTTAAACTAAATAATAAACTTGCAATTTTCTAAAATGTTGTAAGCATATCTGCAAAAAATCCAAAGTAATAATATATGTAAATATATATAAAATAATAAAATAGCAAATATGCCTACAATATTTGAAAAAAGTTACAAGTTTATCATTTAGCTTAAAAGACATTATTATTTTTTGATAAACAAGTGTAATAGTGTCCTAACGGAAGTGAAACAGCTGCAATTTTATGCAAATCTTGTAGGAATATTTTGATAAATTTAAAGATACAGATGTAATATAAGTTGATTTAATATTAGTCAATTTTTTAGATATATTCAAAAAAAAAAAACCTATAAAATGGTGTGTAAGAGAATCCGTTTGGATTTTGAAGTCGTGAGTAGGAATGCACATGGCCTGCTTCACGATCAGCTACACATGCCTCTGCTATATGTAGCTAGTGCGTACAGATGTCTTTGGAAATTGGAATCATATATGTTCCTTGAACCAAAAATTAATGCGCAGAAAAGATAACATGCAATGGGCTCTAATTTGATAAGGAAGCGTTTTGCGCTTACATTTTAACTGCCTAATTACAAAATGAACCATTCATAATTGCAAATGCCTGTGTATTTTTAGATATTCATAGAATGGATCATCTAAATTTTACGATGTCGTAAATGGACTTTATTAACTAATCAAGCCTAACTAATTAAGTACGATGATTGAGATTTATGACATGAAAATAGAAATGTTACGGATCTACTTTACAAAAAAAATACTTTATGACTTGAAGAATAAAACTTGTTAATTTTTACATTTTCAAAAAAAAATAAGAAAAGATTTTTTGCGTCTTTTCCTATTACACCCTTTGAATATTTGGACATGAATTAAATATAGAAACTGTAAAAATGTATGACAGGTGCGTATTAGCACTAGCAGGTCAAAATAAAGATAAAACCGAGAAATTATTTTGATAAACAATAAAGGTGATAAGGCTGACTATGTTTGTGCATATGACTAAATGTTTAATTTAAAAGATTCATTATTTTATTTTTGCTTTGTGAATATATTTCCTCGTGTATTTCATCCATACACCAAGAATTTATCAATTTACAATACTTTTACATTTTTATTTTTATTTTTAGAGATTAGTTTTTAAAAGAGTGAAAAATGATTTAAATGCCCCTAAAATTGATGATTTTCAAAAATAAAAAATAAATAGGTAGAAATATTGGAAATGACAAAACTTGGGGTATAGAGTGAATATACTTAAGAATACATATTTATGAAGAAAAATAAAATAAAAAATAATATCACATGTAAAGCATATATACAACTAATTGTATATAATTGGGTCTCAAAGATAATTATTAACAAAGAGATATATTAGGATTCACCCCATTGTATCTAATTAATTGAGCTGCAACTAGTTTAAATGGGCCTTTTTAAGATGAAATCAAAATCTATTCCATCCATTGAATTTAATATCATTTATCTAACTAGGACGCCAAGTTTCATTAAAATCAAATACGTGCATAAACACAATTTAAAAATGTGCAAAATTAATAAATTATATTTATTTACTTTATATATCAATTTTATTATTAATTTTAAAGTTGTCAATATAATATCTAAATGATCTAAAGTGTTTATCCAATACGACATTTTAAATTAATTATAAATATCAATATGGTATATTATAACTAGGACATAGTGTTTTTTTATAGTTCAAATATAATTATAAATATTTAGAAAATGTGGCCTCTCAAAAATTTTGATTGACCTGATTTTTGGTATCATTGTAAAACAAACTATATTCGAACATTTTCTCAGTTGGATTTTAACTTTATTGATGTGGCACATTAACTAGAGCGTAATATGGTATATCCTATTAAAAAATTATAAATATTTTTTAAAAATGAGGATTATAGTGTCACAAATAGGGGTGCAACTTGGGCTCATAAAATTTGAATTCTCTTTAACCCTAACTTTAAGCCTATTTTTAAAATTTCAACCTTAATCACATTTGTAAACTTAAATTCTAACTTTATTTTTGAAATTTATGTTCAAGTAAAGTTTAAGTTACAATTTAAATTGAAAGTCAGTCATCAATATGTATTTGTTATCTCGTATACTTATTTAACTTCATATTCATTTTTAAGAAATCAAAATTGGTAATTTTCTATTTTAAAGAAAAATTCAAGAGTACTTAAGAGTATAAAGAATAAAATCTCATTAAAACATTTTCTTTACATCAAATAAACTAGTAGCATGTTTTGAAAAAAAAAGGTATATCTTTTTTCTATTATACAATATAACATTAATATGGCAACTACAAATATAAATACTAACATCTAATCATAAAAAAAACCTTATAAGTCAATCATAAGAAAAAAATTATCCAACAACCACAATATCTAACCATTAATGTCTGAGTTCAAAAAACCAAACGACAACATCTAGCATAGGTCCTTAATTACAACACCAAATAAAACGTCTCAAGTTTCCGGTATGGTTTTCATTCTCTTTATTTTGAAACTATTACCAAGCTGAACTATTTTTCGAGAAAAAATGTAAAAAGTTATATTATATTATTGGACTTGAAGAGGAATAATGCTTATATATAGGTATTAAATAAATTTGATATATATGGAGGAATGAGATTGGATTTTATATAGGGTTTAAAATAAACATAAAATGCATATGTTATATATAATTTGGGATTAGGTTCACCTCAATCCGGACCTAATTGTTTTCAATTCGTGTTCAGGTTAAACCGAAAAAAGCCGGGTTAGATTCTGTAATGGATAATTTCAACACAGCTCAAATTCAGATTTGGATTGAAGCCGGACCATTGTTACACCCCCTGTTTACAAACCAAAGTCAAATTACACCAACCAAGCTGTTTTTTTGTTTTTTGGTCGGGGAAGTCAGAATTAGGAGTGGTCAATACATACATGCACGTCTCAACAATATCGAGATAATTAGCATTCAACGAGTTGATTTTGGGAAGGCTAGCAACCCACCGAATTCATTGTATCATGCCATCCACCCAATGAGCACCACATTTTTATCATTGTAAATACGCTGAAGATGTCTTATCCACATTTCAAACAAAATCATGGCTAAGATAACATTTGATACTTTTCGACTAAGCTAGCACTGTTAAACTAACAGGTGAGATTACTAAATTTTTCACGATTGAGATATTGGGTTAAAATCCATGCATGTCCTTCACTTCTTCGAGTAGTCAACCCTGATTTTGAAGTTTTGAACCTTGCCCAAATGCAATCAAGTAAAATAAGGGAATGATTCAACTAACATTGCCTGGTGCCACCAATATCTTATTGTCGCCATTGTATTTTAGGCCTACTTGATGTTGTTGCTGTAATCCAAGCCAACCACTGTTCACTTATATAACTTTAGTTGTAACATAAAAAATCGTAAAGAATTAGTTGGGAGTCTGTTGAGGATCTTTTTGAATGCAATATAAATTAAAGAGAATACAACAATCATAGATGTCTTCAAGATCCCTTTTTAGATTGGTTAATATTTTAATCATTATCGTAAGGTATAATTACCGTTTTTCTTATCAATACTTATATCGGGATTTTTTAAAAGTACTCGAGTATACTTAGTTTTCGATGCACTCTGGTGCAAATATCTATTATTTATTTTTGTAAAATTTTTTACGCAATTGTTAATCAAAGTGTATCTAACATGTGTATCAATTTTTACCAGTTTGTTAATTTTTAGATTTTTTGAATTTTTAAAATCACTAGTATCTGTGATAATTTTCAAAAATAGTAAAAATTAAGAAACATGTTAATTACACTTATCTTAACAGTTGCATAAAAAAATTTAATAAATATTTGCACTCGGATGCACTGAAAACTAAGTTCATCTGGGTGTACTTGATTGGGTACCTACTCATATATATATACATATATATTTCTAATTTCGTATAGAATATTTTATTATGCTTTTCTTAATAAATATACTCGGGCAGCGAAGTGAATGAATAAATTTAGTAAATAAATGATGTTAACAATAATAAACAGTTTATATCAATATTGATCTTTTAGAGGTTGTAATTAATCAAAAAGTAACATACGCAAAGATGGCCTTCTTCCAAAAATGAGAATTTCCATGCGGAAAAGGCACTGGACGGCGTAGATTGTGTAGAAACATGACAGAGATAAAGGAGGACAGGCTACGGGGCATTAGGTGGAGATAACGGTGCAAACGGCTAAATAATAAATACAAGCATTTAGCTATGAATCTGACAGGCAACATCCGCCACAAGCAAAGCAGACTTCATTTATCCTTCGTTCCGACTCTTCAGACAGCGTTGGCCGACCTAATAAATCCCTTGTCCTAAACCCTTCTTTCTCGCTTCCCACTCCCCTCTAAAACAATTTTTTTTTTTTTTTTGAAAAAATACCGAAAATATCCGCACCTGCCAACCCTGATCGAGAGGCTCCGCCATGGAAGAAGCTTGAGAAGATCTCCAACTTCCAAATGGCTCCTCTCCCAACAGGCAGGATCTCCTTCCTCCTTGTCTTCCTCTTTATCTCCTCTGCCTTCACTACATCTCTTTCTTCCTCTCCTGATCCAACCAGCAAACACCTTCTGGGAAATCCTATCCAGAACGATTCCGATCTAGTAGCTAGACCTGAGCCCCCCAAACCGGTGCTCGAAAACCAGAGCGAGAACCTCGACTCCGGCCTCCCCGATCGCCAGGAGCTTCAGCTGCGGAAGCTCGAAGATCTTGTCAAGAACCTCACAGAGACTGTTTCCCGGCTTGAAACCTCGGTCGCTGACTTCCGCGGCAGAGGGCTGCTGCTGCCGCCGCGGAGAGAGCACGAGCGGCCGCCCCTGGTGGAGGCGACCGTCGGCGGGAGCGATTATATCCGTGGATTGACGGAGGGATCTGCTGCCGGCTCCATAGCCGACAGCAGCAGGAGTTTTGAAGCGAGGCCTCCCAAGGGCGAGAGGCGCGGGCGGGGGATTACCGTGACCAAATACAAGCCCTCGTGGTCGGAGAGATTCCTGTTTTTGTCTGCTGTGAAGCTGGAAGTCGAAGCTACCTGTGCAAATGTGCTGCCTTATGAGGATTTTGAGGGCCTCAGCAAGTATGTGGCCGTCGGCGATGAGCGCGGGCGCGTCTACATCTTCCTATCGAATGGGGATGTCCTGGTTGAAAAAGACACTATTTCAGGCTCCCCCATTACTTCCATGCTGTCTTACATGTCTGTTTGGAAGAATGAGAGCTTTCTAGTAACAGGACATCGGGATGGAGCTGTGCTGGTCCATCGTGTTTTGGAGGCAGGAAACAGCGAGGACTGGCATTCGCTGTCTATGGAGAATTCTCAGGTTCTGGTCTCGCCGGATGGGAAAGGAGAAGAGGATTTGCCCGTGATGCTTTTGGAGACACATCTTGTGGGGAGGCTGAGGTACATCATGTGCTCTGATATGGGTGGGCGAATTAAGGTATTTCTCGAGAATGGCAAACTTCATGGCGTAGCTGAATCGCAGTGGCGGCCGCTTGTTTTCTTGAAGCAGAGGCTCCTGTTCTTGACAGAGAATGGCGCAGGATCATTGGATTTGCGGAGCATGACAATTAGGAAAGCAGAATGTGAAGGATTGAATGGATCTGTGGTGCAAAGCTACGTGTTCGATGCATCAGAGAGGTCGAAAGCTTATGGGTTTACAGCTGAGGGTGATCTGATTCATGTAGTGCTTTTGGGAGATATAATGAACTTTAAATGCATGGTTAGAGCAAAGAGGAAAACCGAGAGGGATGGACCTCTGGCAGTTCAGGCAATTAAAAGCTATTTGCTTGTTGTCAGTCTGGAGAAGGTCCTTGTATACAATGTTTCGTCTCCCAACTACATCAGGGTTGGCGGCCCTCGCCCTCTCTTCTTTGCAACTCTTGAAGAAATTAAGTCTTCATTTCTCAACTCAGATGGGGATGGGGCACTGGAAATCTCTACTGGAAGAAAACCCCTAGTTGCTAGTGATCGTGATAAGCTCATTGTTCTTGGTCTGGGGAATGGCTATGTGGGAATGTACCGATCGAATCTTCCCGTCTTCAAGGCGGAATTCAACACTGTGCTATGGAGCAGTCCTGTTGTGCTTTGCATTCTGATTCTGATTGGGGCATGGCAGTTTTTGGGCAAGAAGAGGGAAGCTATTACACCATGGGGTCCGGATGATCCTTTCAGTGCCACTTCAGTGACTACAGGTGTGACTTTGGGATCTGGATCTGGGGAAAGAACTTTTGCAGATTCTTCAAGGTCTGCTGCTGCAGATATCATGGAATTGAGAGGAGCTGCCCTTAGAGGCCCACCTAGAAGGTATGTCTCCCCTTCCCGCTACCCTGGTGGAGCAGCTGCTCCATTTAGGCCTAATCCTGCAGATCCTACTTACAGAGCACCAACAGAACTAACATATAGAGGGCAGAATTTAGATGTTGGCGGTTTTGCCAAAAGAAGAGATTCTCTATTTTCTAACAATAAAGTTGGTGAAGATAATATAGATTGACCTGCAGAGTTGTTGGAAAGTGTATGTGTTTTTTTCTTTTTCTTTTTTATTTTATGAACTAGAGTTCTTCAAATTTTGATCCTTGGGGAATTTCTTCGCTGTAGGGCCACGTAATCTCAAGGTATTTGTAACTCGGGTTATGTTTAAATATACTAAATTTGAAGAAATCTAGTTTCGAACAAGACTTCCTCTTGTACATCAGTTACTTTTTTTCTTGCTTATCAACATTTTGATCAATACATTGATCGTGTTAGGTTTTTACATGGTTGATCGCGGCCAGATATAATGGGACATCCAAGCCCCTCGTTATAATGGACCATCCAGACAGCTATATTCATTGCAAGTTGTTTCCCACCCAAGTTTCTGGGACATGATTCATAGCTTTTGCATTTTTTCGGTATTTGTTTCACGTAACCAAATCACCAAAAGTTTACTTTCTTTCATTTTGTTACATATTGACTCTACTTCCAAGTTATCTTGAATGATTTTGTTTTTATTTTGTCTGGTTTCACCATTTATCCATTTTGTCATCCTCTTTTATGTGCACATACTTTTTGGGTGTGGTGTTTTTCAATTGCCCAATATTTTCGCACGTAGCTAGTCTTATATTGTTTTACAAAATTTTCTTTCAATTTGATTGGTATTCCACAACCAAATAAAAGATATTCTTTCTTGTGGCGTCAATTTTAGGTTCGCCTAAAATTTTGTACGCAAAATGTGATTCTGTCGTATGGCTCGAATTATCTTTATCAATTTTTGTAATATACCTGATCTACAGTTTTATTCAACTTTCTTTTATATCCCTATTGCTCTAAAAGTTGCTTTTTTTTTCTTTTGTTCCTTCTACTGATTAACACGTTTCACATCATTATCTTATTTTACAATCATTTCTTCACCTCTTCTCATGCACTTATTCTATCTTTTTCAATTTTATTATCTTTACTTCTAATCGTTACTTCTGTCCTGATATATTTTAAAATTTTTCTTCGAAAATTTCCCTGTCATTTTTTTCTCTCTTCCCAAACGCAACAAATTCAATTACGGTTTTTGTCCAATTGATTCTGAAATTCTTTGATTGAAAAACATCTTCCTATTTACCTTCAAAATTATCTGTTGAAGAACTATATCATTTGTAAATAATATATATGCACCTCTTCTTATAAATGTCTTATGAGCTCATCCATAATCAAATTAAAGAGGTGCGATGAGACCTGAATCTTTAATATAAACATAATTTAAATATTTGGCCTCTGCTCTGCAGATGGTTCTTATATTTATTAGTTTCATATATATCTCTTATAATGCCTGTATGTCTACTTGTAATCTTTGTTTTTTCCAAATTCACCCTATTAGTTATCTAAAAATTCCAGAATTTGCGTTTTACAGAGATATTTGCAAATATTGTGTCGAAGAAAAGAGATTTGCAAAATACCTATTAATTTTAGAAAAGTGTCGAAAAAAATATCTACTTGTAACTTCCTTTTTAATATTTGTTATGTTAGCTTTCTAAACTTTTGGGGCATGATCTTCTTAGTCTGCACTTCAATTTTTTTTTAATTTTGTTGGTTTTCTTAATAAGCTTGTTAATTTCTGTGCATATTCATAAATCAAGTTTTATCTTTTTAAGAACAGTAAGTGATTTTTTTAATTTCAAAGCTAGAGTCATTTTAGACATTTTCACCAGCTTAAAATGACAAAATGCCCCCGGTTTGGTTTTGAAATAAAAAAAACTCGGTTGTTTCTAAAAAGGGAAATTTTCCCTTATACCCACAACATTTGCCATTATTCTTTTCGTATCCACGACATTTGAAAAATTCTCCTAGCACCTACAACATTTCACTTTTAATTCCCCGCCCCATGCCGTTAGTCTCAGTCTAAAACAAACGTGAAAGGTACGTGGAAATATCAATTTTGCACCGACATTATTTGTAAGAAAAATTCCAGATTGAATCCTTATTAGATATTTTGTAAAATGGATTTCACGCATTTTTGTTTAAATTATAATAAAAATGGAGTGGGAATTTATTTCATCTTTATCTACATAATGGTGTGGAGGCAAAATCAACATTTTCATATATAGTTAATGTTTATTTTGGGCTAAGAATAACGACATGGACATCTGGGGAATTAGGGTTGAAATGTTATAAGTGTTGAGAGAATTTCTAAAATGTTGTGAATATGAAAGGAATAATGGTCAAATATTGTGAGTATGAGGGAAATTTTTCTTTCTAAAAATGGTAAAATTTGATCTATGAATTATATACATCCAAATTAATAGATTTATAAAAAAAATAAGTTCTATAGCTGACCTAAAATGGGTCGGACGTCAATTATCACTCAACTAAAAATTCTATAATTTGTACGATTATTTGAAAATGTACTTGTAATTTTTTCGAAATAGATATAGGTACATAATTTTATAAAATAACTACACATGCTAGATTATTTGCAATTCTACTACGGCCATTAACAACGAGTACTCTAATTTACGGTTGAGCTAACTTTTGATGAAGTTGTGTTTGTGAAGTTGAAGAATTTTTGATGAAAAGTTTTCAATATAAAAGTTGTTAAATTAATAGAAAATTATGTGATATGATAAAAGTAATGATGATAAGTAAAGAAAAAAAATTAAAATAAATAGGATAGTAGCATTGGTACTTGTGTAGAAATAATTAAAAAGTAAGATTGTTGTATAGAAATATATGAAAAAAATAATTAGAAAATAAGATAGTTATAGAGAGCGAGAAGTTTTAGATTAAAAAGTTTTAACTTGATAATTTTTACACATTGCCAAACACACACCTGCATTAGGTTAATTGTTGTTTAAAAGGTGGTAATAGTGTCGGTGTGAATGCAATATTCAAACAATAATTGTTTTTTTTGGTAGTATTTAGAAACTATTGGTTAAGTGTGTTTATTTTGTAAAATTGTAACACTGCAAGAAAATCCATTAATTTCAACAAAAACTATTTGTTGTGTATAGATATAATAGGTGGATTTGACAATCATAAAAATTTGGGATAATTTGCATATATACCTACATAATTTGATACTAATTATAGATATACTCGTATAGTTTCACAGATTATATATTATACCCATATAGTTTCACCAAAATTATACATTGCCCCCACGTCATTACCTACCATTAAAATACCTTGCCTGACATTTTTAAAAATGATGAAAATATCCTCATTCATAATTTGCATATATACCCACATAGTTTGATGCTAATCATAGATAGATTCGTATAGTTTCACAAATTGCATATTACCTTCACATAATTTTTTCAAAATTGCACATGTATAGTTTGCACTAATTGTAGATATACTTATGTAGTTTCACAAATTGCATATTACTTTCGCATAGTTTCACCAAAATTGCCAGTGATGACATTTTCATGATTTTTCAAAATATCAGGCAAGGTATTAATGATAACTACCGGCAAAGTACGCTCATGGGAGTAATATACATTTTTAGTGAAACTATATGAGAACAATATACAATTTGTGAAACTATTTGAATATATCTGCTATTAACATTAAACTATGTGACTATATATGCAAATTATCCAAAAATTTGTCAATATAAAATTTTTACTTTTCGCAATTGCCTTATTTTTAATTATTTCTTCGTATCTTCTAATACAAGTACTATACTTTTGAATCATTCTTTTATACCAATACAACTATCTTATCTATTTCAAATTTATTCTGTTTATTTATTATTATTATTATCTTTATTATATCACATCACTTCTTTCCTCCAAAAATTTTTTATATTATTTTTAAAAAAAATTTCAAAAGTTTTATCAAATGTCAAGCACACCTAACCCATAATTATAGTTGCGGATCCAATGCAAATGTTTGCGTTGAGCCTTCCAATGTAGATCCATTAAACACGCAACTCAGTGACATGGATGATGCTTACACATCATCAGGTCCAGGGAAAAGCAAATGATTCAGGGCTGATGGGAACACGGAAGAAGAAACCGCTACCACCATTTCCATTGGAGCTGAGCTAGCCTAGCCTGCCTTCTGCTTTCCTGATTCCTAACCAACTCAATATGGAAAGATAAGATGTTTGCCCCAAAGAGATTCGAAAATTTGCAAGTTAACAGCAGCCCACTTGATTGAGAACACGTCGGCAATTGAACAATGTTTTGTCTGCTGAGGTCGAACCAGATTCTCAACTAGATGTGATCGAAGATGACTATCATCTGAACTGGAACTAGAAGCACAAGGCCTGCATAGATTCAAAGGTGAATAAATCCAAGTTCAGATCTACTTCGCCGTAATGCAGTTTTCGTAATAACTGATATCATCTTTCCGACTTGGGCTTTGAGCTTTCTATGTTGTTTCGGCTACGTACCGCTCGCATCCCATTTCTTCACCCAAGCTGGTTAAAGTTGAATAAATGAACTCAGCCTTTGCATGATCTCCACCCCCAGAAGTAAATGTGTTTACCTCATTTTCAATGTAAATCCAACTGCAACCAGCAATCTTTCTGACTTCTCTTCCCCTCATTTTCCTCCTTATCCGCCCCATCTCGCTCCACTCTCCTTGTGCAGCATAAACATTCGCCAACTGCACATAGCGTGCTCCATTATCTGCTTCCAAGCTCAGAAGTCTTTCCTCTGCTATTCTTGCCAGATCTACGTTCTGGTTCATCCGGCAGGCATTCAGGAAAGTGCCCCAGATTATTGCATCTGCTTCAATTTCCATCCCCTCAACCAGTAACAATGCCTTGTCCAAACTGCCTGCCCGTCCTAAAAGATCCACCATGCATGAATAGTGATCTATTTCCGGGATGACACCATGATCTTTGCTCATGGAATTGAAGTAGTTCTCCCCTTCTTTCACAAGTCCGGCATGTCTGCAAGCCGATAGAAGTGCAACGAAGGTGATTGCATCAGGCTTGACATTGCTCTCTAACATCTGCTCGAATAGCTGAATTGCTTCCTTCTCATGCCCGTGATGAGCAAACCCGGCAATCATCGCGTTGTAGATGACTCGGTCCCTAGCACTAACAAGTTGGAAAATTTCCTTAGCATACTTAATCTCACCACATTTGGCATACATATCCACCATAGCGCTCACTAATTTGTCTTCTGTTTCCATCCTCGTTCTCAAAACGAAAGCATGTATTTCCTTCCCAAGTCTTAGCGCTGCTTGCAATGAACAAGCTCGGAGCACACTGACGAGGATCAAAGGGTCTGCGAGCCATGTTTCCCTGCACACAAATTCTCTGAAAAGATTGAAAATGGCATCACACTGTTCTAGTCTGAGATATCCAGAAAACAGAGCAGTCCAGACAACAGAATTCTTTTCACTTAATGAATCGAACAACCTGTGAGCTTGTGTCATGTTCCCTCTAGAGCAATGAGCCATGATCATCGAAGCAGTTGAGAAGACATTGTCTGATACATTGAATGCGTCATGAACAGACGTAGCATGTCTTAGATCATCACATTTACAATATAAATCGACAACCGCGCTGCTTACGAACTGATTGAGAATCAATCCGTTCTTCAAAACATAAGCGTGAGCTTCCCTGCCATGTCTTAGACTCTTAACACTGGAGCAAGCTCTCAAAATGCTAGCGAAAGCGTGTTCATTGGGTCTAATTCCATGCTTTCCCATTAGAACAAACAATGCCAATGCCATCTTTCCAAGGCCATTCTGGGTAAAACCCGAAATCAGCGTGCTCCAAGAGACGCTATCGTTGACAGCCGGATGTCCCCAAAACAGATTGAGAGCCATGTCTAATTCTCCTTCCCTGCAGCAAGCTGCCACCATAGCATTCTTGGAAACTGACTCTCTTTCATCAGCTCCTTCAAATGCTTGGCACGCATCCGCAAAGCATCCGCATTTTGAGTACATATCAATCAAAGAGATCACGCCAAAACAGCGATAATCACAGGCAGCTTTCACCATTAGGGCATGAATTTGCTTCCCATACGGAGGCACTGACAGTTTGGATGTCAAATTCAGCATCGTGGTGAGTGTGAATTCATCCACGCGAATCCCACTCTCCCGCATTTGGGCAAACAGGTCAAGAGCTTCGCGATCACGCCCAAATCTCACGTAGCCGGAAACCATGGAGTTGTAGGTGACGGAGTCTTTGATAGGAGCAGAATCGAACAGACGGCGGGCTTCAGCTATGTCGTTGCTGCTAACGTAGCCGTGAATGATGGCGTTCCAGGTGAAGACATTTCTTTCAGGAAATTTGTCGAACAGGTGGCGAGCGTCTTGCAGACGTCCGCTGTTGCAATACGCTTCGATGATGTGGTTCGAGATGAAGATGGATGGTGTGCGACGGCCGGATTTTATGAAGCGCGCGAAGATCCCAAGTCGTTGCGTCGCCGATTTCATCAATTAATCTACGTGAGTACGAAATCTTGATTGCAAACCGTTCCCAAAAATTCAATATTTCCGCTCACCATCGATTTCTACGGCCGGCCCAGACAAGTCGGCACGTGGAAGTGTGGAGGCCTTTATGCCATCCAAAGTGAAAATAATGCGCCTTTTTTTTTTTGTTAATATATCATTTTCAAGTAGTCCGTTGAATTTCATCTTTTTCAATTTTCTATTCTCATTCGTGTTCTAAGCAACAATGGCACTGCGTTCAATGACAAGAAAAAGGGGCTGAAAGGAATTTTGGAATAACCAAAGCACTTCTCCTTTTCTTTCCGTATTAATGTTCCACGCGTGTGGGTGAGATCTACCGAATATGGTGTGGAACCCAATTATGTACACCTGGGTGCATTCAGACTCGATGCACCCAGGTGTACTACACCTATTTTTTTTTATTTT
>JAXCLR010000073.1:3334843-3348309 GCA_035584095.1 Annona squamosa
AATAAAAAAAAATAGGTGTAGTACACCTGGGTGCATCGAGTCTGAATGCACCCAGGTGTACATAATTGGGTCCCATATGGTGTCACAACAATTCCGAAATTAGCTTGAAACCTAGACGTTGAGAACTATGCTTGGATACCAAATCTCATAAGAAAGGAAAATAGCTAGCAAGATGGTGCCGACCAGCAGGGGAGTTATAAAGCTCAATATGGATGTCGAAACCGAGGTAGATGAGAATTCGGTGTGCTTTGGGGCCATTGTTAGGGGACTGGAATGGCCTGTATGTTGCCGCAAGATATTGGTTTGACCGGGGCAGATCGTCTCCTTTGTGCTCAGAACCCAAGGCATTACGTTTCGGTACCACATGGATTTGTGGCAATGGGATTCAAACGTGTGGGAATTGAGAATGGCTCTTTAGTCCTAATCAACCTGCTTCAAGGGAGTGGAAGAAATCCATCCAGATTGGAATTTATTGTAGACGAGTGCAACTCGTTCGATTATGTGTTGTTTTGTCACGTATTAAGAAGTGGAAATGCTCCCGACCAAAAGAAAGAAAAATGGAAACGCTCTTGCTTTTGCCCTTTGAGGATAATTTCCAATTTTTCATAGGTGTCCAGAGCTCTGATCAAATATTTTGACCTCTATGATATCAAGAAACATTTAGTCGAAACTTGGGCCTTGCAGACACATCACGGGTACAAATTTTTTTTTTTTTTTTTAAATAGTCATGTTCTCATGTTGTATTTAATGATATAAAGGGACTACATGAAGAAGGTAGGAATGATGCAGTGTAATATATACCAAACATTCAAAAAGGCTGACTAAAAATTCTTTTCAATTGTTTGATGCATCCATCCAACCTTAATTGTGGACCATGATTAAGTTATGGGGGAAAGAAGACGTTATGGAAATTGCAACCAGACTGATCATGCATCTTTTGTGCTTCAAACATGGGATGGATTCTAGTGGGCCTCAATCAGCTCCAGAGTATGGCAATTTATTCCCAATGCATGTTACTAATCAAAAGAAAAAAAAAAAAAAAAAAAAAAAAAAAAAAAGAGGAAGTGGAAAGGTAGAATGCTGTCGGGGTGTTTGAGAACTCAATTGGCTTCCCATAGGCTCATGATCTTCCAAAAGAATGGTAAATCCAATCAACCATGGCTTATGATGATGACTACCATGCACCCACTTCAGCATGCAATGATGGTGGGCCATGCTTGGTTGATTATGATGCCCAGTCATCATAACATGTGGTTGGCCCACTTTAAGCTCTATAAAGTGAAGTGGTGAGAATGTTTTAAGTCTAATTTTGAAATTAGGTTGTTGCATTAGTAGATATTAGATTAAAAAGGCGCATTTAAGCAAATATGTATTAGAAATACATGTTTGTGTCGATGCAGTAATACATAATGTCAAATTTTTTAATTTATTTACAAAAATAAAGATAAAATTAGGGTATCGGTTGCAAAGTAAAATACGATAAAATTAATGATTTCAAACTATTTGAACGATTAGATTTTGGTTTCACTTCAAATATTGATCCCATTTTTATCAACAGGGCATCCCACTTCACAAAGGTGCAAGTGCAACATGTTACACCCCCATATTCCCAATAAGAAAAAGTCATATATGCCAATGAGAAAATTAAAAAAACAATATTATCTTTTTTGGCCTACCTATTCATTGTGACAACATATTAATTGCAGCTAGCACGCGTGACATCTGATATTCAATGTGATGGGACCCACAACAAATCTCAAAAATATTTTCCCACCGAAGAGCCCGCCCACATCTAGATTTTTGCTCCTCCCTATAATTGATACACGTGAATGAATCAAGCAAGCATGCATGCTTTAATGTTCCCGGCCTGATGGATGCATTTGAATCCATAATGTCATAATAATAAGATGAACAGCTTCTGATGCCTACATATATGCATGAATTAATTAACTAATTAAATCAAATGAAACCAAACCCGGCATGGTATTCGGATACAATAACCTTGAATGGGATATTTATGGGATCAGATTTTCCAGTCCAAGATAATATTTTTCATTCCTAATACGGTTTTTCTATTACCAATAAACTTTTTTGCATTTTCATCCCATTTTTCTTTCCATTTCGAGCCCCAGCTTTTAATTATCTAAAACATATAATTTACTTTATACATAGACTTATATAGCTTTTATTTTCAAGTATTTACTTTCTTCCTTGTATATGGAATTTTTTTTTTTAATCTTTTGATATTGACTATATAAAAGTAAGAATTGATATTTGAAATTAGTGATAATGATTGTTATTACAATCCAATTTCTGGGCCGTTTTATGGTAACTCCGGTGTAACCAACGGCTTAGATCACCCGGCGTCTGTCCCCGTTTTCACCTACGGAAGACCGGCGAGGTGACGAGTGACGAACCTCCGCGGCAGTGCAGGGGCATTTCCGTAAAAAGAACCAAAATATCCGGAATAAGACGAATTCCGCCGTCGCGTCCCGCCGGAACATCGGCGACCATGATTCCGGTTAAAGTGGAGGGAACCGCTTCCACGGGAGCTGGCTGCTGATACCCTGTTTTTTTTCTTTTTTTTTTTCCTTTTTTTTTTTTTTTAAATCCTATGGTAAACACGTTCAAACCTTCACCTCTTCAAAATTTTTTCCTAAACTCTCACCGTAGGGAGTAAATTGTAAAACCTCGATAATGGAAGGAAATCATTAATCCTCATTAGGGCGAACTAATCTATAAAATCTCATCTATCATACTTGTCGAATGTAGAATTGAAAACAACATGGGCTTGCATGTGGGACACTCATCGTTACAACGATGCTACTGGCGTCGTGGCTGATTCTATGGTATTTTTACTGTATTAAAAAATATATAACTTCTCCTAATCAAAATGACATAAATTAGATATTGATTTAATTTAAAAAGTAAAAAATTATTTATTTATGGGGGGTTTTTAAATCTCTGCCACATAGTTTGGATTAGTTTTCTAAAACTTACATTGATATGAGATCCTTTTAGCAAAAGAACTTTTAGAAAATGATATAAGTGCCCTCATAAATAAATAAATAAAATTATAAAATGCAAGAAAATATATTTAAATATGTAAAAATTTAATTTTTTAAAATAGTCTTCACATTAGATAGATGTTAATATGTTGAACATTTTTAGGCAATGAATGCTTGTGCTTCAAAGGTAATTTCCTGTATTTTATAATTTTATTTATTAATAAGAGAATTTTGTAATTTTAATTTTTTAAAAAGTGATATGCTTAAAATTTTAAGCAAAAAGGTGTGGATGTTATTTTTAAAAGCTAATAATATGCTTATAATTTCACCCAAAATATACAAATATAGATGTAAAACCTCTATATTTAACATATAAAAATAATATTCAATGCTTTTAAGGAAAAGAATAGATTTTTTTAGACTCAATTCATTAAAATATATATGTTGCATTTTTTATTAGTATTATACAAGTGACAACTTTCATATTACAATTTAATATATTCACAACACTCACATTTGAAGAGAATTTTTTTCTAAACACTCTTACATCAAGGGAAATTGTAAAAAATTTCATTTTTCAGGGGAATTTTTTTTCTAGACATTCTTATACCAAGGGAAATAGTAAAAAATTCCCATTTTTCAGGAAGGCACGTATAAAATTGCTTACTAAGGATGGGAGATTTGAACCTAAGTGGGCTAGTTAGGAGCCCTCCCACTTTACTACCAAGGCAACTACTTGGTGACATATAAATTACATTTTAAATGATATAAATTATACTAGTCCAATTTATACGAAGCCTTAATACATATAGGTATTTTGAGTTTTTCGTTTATATTTTTTCTTTTCATTTTGTATTTTCCTCTATGTGTTTAGTTCATAGGCTAAAATTTTTCACTTTTAAATTTTGTACATATTTTTTTCAAATTTAAAGACAATTGTTTTCATAAAATTTTTGATAATATAAAAATATCAAAAAGGTAAGTTTTAGTACATATAGAGAGTATACATGCACCCGCATAAAAATAAAAATGCTCTAACTAATCAAGCATAACTCTGTTGGTTAAGGTGATCTTTTCCAAAGCCCCCATGATGGTCTGACTCTTGTCATCATCCTTGTGAATGTGAGATCAATAATCTCTCAAGAGCGCATTTGTCTTCCCTGTTATGAGCTTTAATCTACTCTTTGATATTGTAAGAAAATCTATAAAAATTTATGAGATTAATTTGTAAGAAATATGTAGAGATTTATGGGCTTAAATTGTAATGATCAGATGAACAAAATGAGAGATTGTATAAAAAAGTAAGGGATTCCAAAATGGAGCCATAAAAAATGTGCTTAAGCACTTATATGTATGAGCTCTCCTTCTACATAACACAAGCAATTCCAAGTAATCCCTTGAATTTTTAAAGTGTTGATAATTGATGAAAAATCTACTTCATTCATTGTATTTAACATTCCTTGTTTTACTACGAAACCAAGTTGTATCTAAATCAAGTGTTTGTATGGGTTACATTTACTCAAAAAATATATATATGTTTATATGTAAAATATGAAAAATGCTCCGTTCACACATATATTAGAATGTAATAATATTTTATAAATCATTTATCCACATATTAGTGATATTTTAGATGTTTAGATATTAAAAAATTACTCTAAAATTAATTATTTTGTATTTGTATTTATACGACGTGACAATTTGATATTACAATGGAGCACATTCACACCCTCACCCATGGAGTGAATTTCTATAACACCTCTATTTTTATGGAGGAAATTTCAATACCCCTACATTCAAAGGGGAAATTGTAAAAACCCTCCTTTCAAGGTACTTTTTTGTAAAAATATCTTTCCATGCCAAGAGGAGATGTGAACGGAACTAGTGACCTTAGCGTAAGAGGTGCATTATCCCTACCACCTACACTAGTCACAAGTGGTGTAAATTTGATATTTTAGCATTAAATCAATTTATTATATTGAATTTATACATACAGTGATACTAGACAAAATGAAATGAATTTATATAGTAATATTAGAAAAAATGAAAGAAGTGTAGTAGAGTAAATGAAAGAAGTGTTGTAGAGTGGTTGCAATTTTAGGCGACCGCTAAAAGTGATGTCACATATAAAAACACTAGCAACCATAATATCTGCAAACATTTTCTTACCATTATTATACGTCATGTTTTTTTTCACTGATTTAACGACCCGCTGACGTCATGTGCGGATGAGGAAAAATTTTTTATTTTATTTTTTTATTTATTATTATTATTATTTTGATGGAAGAATTACTCTATCCCGACACCCTTTCCCTTTGGAAAGGGTTCGGAGGAGAGTAATCTGAGCAATGCATTGCCAAAAAATTGTCTATACACAGTTTTCTAAGGACTACTTGGGGGGGATTCCTCCACCAAAGTAGCTGATGTACATCGGAACAAGAAGCCACCTCGGCTAAGGAATGGGCCACCTAATTACCCTGTCTAAGAACATGATGAATAGAGAGGTGGTCATAAGTAGCAAAAATAGATCTGATCTCAGAAATGACATGCCCCTCTGGAGAGGGTATTGTGCAGTCTTTTGATAAGTACTGGCAAAGTAGTAGAGAATCGGATTCAATCAGAATCTGGCTGAGCTTCAGTTGAATCGCCCACTTGGTTGCCAATAAGAAAGCGTGGGCCTCCATGAGGAGTGGTTCCATCGTGTCCGTCCATCTCCACCCCCTGGCAACAATGAAACGGCCTCTGGAGTCCCTGATGATAGCCGCTAAACCAGTAACATCCTTAACATCCAAGGCTCGCGCATCAACATTCATCTTGAAAGCCCCCGTGGGCGGTTTAGTCCACCTGGCCACTAATGGAAGATCGAGAACACTCGTCTGACTAAGGAGCTTTGCCCTGCGAAATTGTTCGCAGTAGTCACGGCACCAGGGTAGAATCATATGGAAAACCGGTGGGTCCCCATCTTCTCTCAGCTTGTTCATTAGAAACCAGACCCTCCAACAAAAAAGGATAAAGAAAGTCAAATCCAGCAATTGATTCCTGAGGGACAGAGTACACAACGTTTGTATCACAGAGAGTGGAGGAGAGTTCAGCCTAGCAGCCACGCAACTAAGCCTTGCAATATGAGGGCAACCCAAAAAGAGGTGGTCAGAGTTTTCCACCTCCCCCTTGCAAAAGAAACAGGTAGTATCCACCTGAATACCCCTCGAAGATAAATTCTGCAAAGTGAGGAGAGCATTCCGTACTAGCCGCCAGCCAAAAAACATTACTTTGCTTGGAATGTTTGTCCTCCAGATGGCCCTATAGAAGGACGAGAGGTTGTGGCTCTCCGAACTCTGAGATAGCAGCCTGTAGGCCGATTTGACCGAGAAGTGACCATTTGGTTCATGGGCCTAGTAAATACAGTCCTCCGCCTCGCCCTGTGGAAGTGGAATAAGGCTAATCTCCTGCCAACGAGCCTCGCCAACCGCCGCCACAATCTTTTCCTTGACCCAGGATTTGGTTTCCCCATTGATGAAGTCACAAACACGGGCCTCCTCTGGAATGTAGCACGGGAGAGGACCCGCCTTGGAGAGCATTGAATTGAGCCAGAGGTCGCCAAAGAATCGGATCCTCATCTCATTACCCACTCTCCATTTGCATCCCGCATGGACGGCATCACGTGCCCTTAGAATGCTTTTCCAGGTATAGGAGTCCGAGGGCTTAGCACTACAATCCCATATATCTGAATTCTTGAAATATCTTGCCTTCAACACCTCGTAGCAGAGGGAGGCGGATCCCGTAGCAAATCTAAAGACCTGCTTAGCCAAAAGGGCAAAGTTGAAGTTAATGATATCCTTGAACCCCATTCCACCTGCCCTCTTTGATTTACACATTTCCTTCCAAGCGACCCAGCTCATTTTCCTTTTATCTCCCTTGTCGCCCCACCAAAATCTACTTAACATTCCGTTTATGGCCCGACAAAAGGAGGTAGGCAGCAAAAAAAGACTCATGGTATATGATGGAATTGCTTGGCCCACAGCCTTTAGGAGAACTTCCTTCCCGCCCCAGGACAAAAGGTGCCCCTTCCACTCCTGAATTCTGTGCCAAATTCGCTCTTTGATGCCTTTGAACATACCTGTCTTGGATCTGCTCAGCCAAGCGGGAAGGCTGAGGTAATGGTGGAGATCCCGACCCGGGGCGCCAAACAGGTTTGACAGCACCCCCCTTTCATATATAAACGTATTTGTGCTGAAGAAGAAGGAGGTCTTGTCCACATTGATCAGTTGACTAGAAAAGGAAGAGTATTAAGAAAGGATGTCCAAAAGGGCCCTGATATTCTGTTCATCAGCCTTAATGAAAAGTAGGGCATCGTCCGCAAACAATAGGTGAGTAAGTTGTGGTCCCCTCGAGTTTATTTTGATTCCGCTCAGTGCGCCTCTCGCTGCCGCATTTGAAATGAGCACTGACAAGCCTTCCGCACATAGAAGAAAAAGATAGGGAGATAGTGGGTCGCCCTGCCTTAGACCCCTATGTGGTTGGAAGCACCGGGATTTGAATCCGTTCAGTTTGATCCGGAATGTAATTGTTGATAAGCAGCTTCTGATCCATTTGATCCATATGGGACTGAAGTTCATCGTTTCCATTACTCGGCAGAGAAAGTCTCATTCGACCCTATCATAGGCCTTTGACATGTCAAGCTTAACAGTTATCTCCCGTCTACTGCCACTCCTTCGTCGTCGTAAAGAGTGGATAGCTTCGTAGGCAACCAACATATTATCCGTGATGAGCCTGCCTGGGACAAACGCACTCTGTTCCGCACCAATGACCTCATGTAGCGCCCCTTTGAGTCTGTTCGCTAACACTTTTGCCAAAATTTTGTACATGACATTGCATAAGCTGATCGGGCGAAATTTGGATGGTTCTTGAGCCCCCGCCACCTTAGGAATTAAGACCAAGGCCGTGTTATTTGTTTCGCGCATGAGACTATCACGGCGGCATTGGTTGTCCTCCTCCATGAAACGTTTGCACCAGATGAAGATTTCCTTACCCACAATATTCCAATTCTGCTGAAAAAAGCCAGACGACATCCCGTCTGGCCCCGGGGCCTTTGTTGGACGCATGCTTCTAATCGCACTCTCCACTTCCTCTTAGGCCAGAGGCCTAATCAAAGTCTGCCTCTGAATATCTGAGATCCTTCTGGTAAAATGATTGTTAATCCAGCTTGCATCTGTAGTAGCAGAATGAGCATAGATGTCAGAGAAATAGGAGACAGCCAAATTCAGCATCTGATCTTGGTCCTTGACCCAGCGCCCATTCATGTCCCTAAGTGCATCAATCCCATTAGCCCTCCTGCGCTTTGAAGTCATATGATGAAAGAAACCGTATTTTTGTAAAAATTATATAAAAATTCAAAAACGTTACAATTAAATGTAAACTAAATACTCTTTGTCTCACATGAAAATAAGAAAAAAACTTTAAATATAAAATACATGTATAATAATCCATATATAAATATTTTCTTTCATCATGTGCTTGTTATATGTTCGCATGCACAAGCATTGAGACGTAGGCGGATGGGAATACGTGTTGGTAGGTGGAGCCTCACACGCATACATAGCTTCGCATTCTGCGACATCTCACAAGAAAGGTATCAAAGGAACTTGTCTTTTACGAGTGATGGCACGTGAGCCTGACCGCCTGCTTCCCTGATGCATTATTTATTAGCCGATTAGAAGCTGAAAATCACGAGGATTCACAGGATATATTATAATAAATGAAATTCCAACTGCAATTGATTGGATCGGAATGGCTTTCTAACCTCATTTTCGAAAGATTTGAGTTTCCCATGTGCTTTCCACAGTGACAGGAAAAAAAAAAAAAAAAAGTGGAATAACTGACATTGGGCAGTTTGGCAACTGCGCGAAGGGAATCTTTGCGCATTGACTCTCTTTTTTTATGACCGGTAGTCGAAGGAGGTGTATTTTTGAGGTAAGAGAACGAGACCCTTATCTCCATCAAAAACTTATCTTCCACTTTTCATTTACATTATTATTTACATTATTTTATACGTAACTGCACTGACTTCAGTGCTTGCAAGCCACGTTCTGAGTGAGGATAAGAGGGCTAGAGGGGTGAAGCACCTAAAAGAACATATCAGACACAAGGGACTTTTGCAAGTATGTTTACTATAGTTCACCAATATTACATTCATATTCTTAAGTTTGTTAATATTGTAAATATGTCCGCAAAATTTGTATGAAAATGCAAGTGTAACCCTTTTATGATAACAGTATTAAACTTTTTTGTAAAATGAAGATAATACTTTTTCAATAAAGTAATACACTTACAATATTTGCAAATGTTATAAGCATATTTGAAAAAATCTAAAATAATAATATATGTATAAATATATAAAATAATAAAATAGTAAATATATCTATAATATTTAAAAAATTGCGATTATATCACTCGAGCTAAAGGGAATTATCATCATTTTATAGAAAATTCTAACGACATTATAACATAAGGGACATGTTTACAATTTCATACAAACTTTGTAAATATACTTGTAATATCGGCAAATGTAGGGATATAGATGTAATATTGGTTAAATTTTGTAGTCATATTTGCAAAAATCTTTGCACATAAATATCTAACCATTAATTGCATTTTAGTTGAAATTTATCACTATATAAAATATAAATTATTTATAGGAATTTTAAGAATTAAATTTTATAAATATTTATTGTTAATTAATATTAATTGATGAAATACTATATTATTCAATTTTTTTTGCTATAAGTATATTGTGTTGGGTTGAAGACAATTTTAAATTATAAGTAATATCTATGATATAACTGGTAATGATTTGGTACATATATATATATATGTATGTCTTAGTACATATACACGTCTGCTACTATGGAATCCCATTTATATATAACTTCTTTCATTTTTAATATTTAGATAGTTGATGGAAACTTTACTTAATTTATTGTATTTAATATTATTTATATTATCATGAAATTTCTTTTGGGTTACAAGGCAAATACACTGTGGATGATCATCTTAGGCCGACCTATTTAAAAAATAAAAATTTAGGTATTTTTTTCACAAACATGTTAAGATAGATATATTGAATATATAAATTATGGTTTACCCTTTTTGGGTAATTTTAAATATTTTTTAAAGATTTTAAAACACGGTGATATTATCATAATTTTTTTATCTTCTGAAAATTACAAAAATGACGACAACGCCACTGTATTTAAAAATTTTTAAAAATACTTAAAAATATTCAAAAATAGTAAATTTTGATTTATAAATTTAATACACCTAGCTTAACATATTTATAAAAAAAACTTAAAAAATACTTTAAAATATATTTTTTAGGCTTAGGCCGGAGTAAGTTAATCATCTTCCTTACAATATTTTAGTTATTTTCAACATAAACTCTTTTAAGTTTTAAAACGTTAAAAAATTGACGTGCTAACAAAATAGCCGCTTAGATTTGCAATGCCAGTCTTGGCCTTTGTTGCTGGATGCCTGGGGTTAAATTTCAGTTTTGAAATTTTGTTTTTCATTTTAAAAGTAATGTCTACCGTAAATACTTTGTTAGTTATATTGTTAAATTTACATTCCCTTGAATAAGGATTCAAATAATATATACGTGAGATGACTTAAGTTATAAATATTTTTTTTTTTAAAAAAAGAATCAATGGTACAAAACCGACCTCTAAATATGTGCTAACAATTTATCAAAATATATATATATATATGCGCTAACAAAATAGTCGATTAAGATCTCGATTTGCAATTAATATGGAATTCAACCTAATAATTACGATGACAGCTCACCGCATAAACCGGAATCATGGACCCTAATTACAGCCAGCCTCACGTGGTACTAAGTTCGTGGCCCCACAACTTACGTGGATAAACCACATACCATCTTTCACCTAGGGTACGTTTTTCCTCTTAGTTTTTAATATTTGATGCTTCATGGAAAACTCATTCCATTTATTATATTTAGTATTATTTATATTATCATTTAAATTCTTTCATTTCTTAATGTCACTATATATAAGTTTCATCTATAAATGCGCAAAATTAATATAATAAAATAACTTAATAAGTAAATATCAATTTTTAAGAAATATTTTCAATATTTAAATCATCTAAAATATAACTATTGTATAAATAAATGATTCTATAAAGTATTATTATATTCTAATATATATGTAAATAGGTCTAAATATTTTTCTTATTTATACATGAATAAATTTATTTTTGAGCAAATATGTCCCGTGCATACATTTGATTTAAATGGAACTTGATCTTTTAGTTAAATAAATAATATTAAATATGATAAATAGATTAAATTTTTGCATCAACCATCAACATCTTAAAAATAGATGAGTTCACATGAAATTAATTATATCTAACCCCATTACATAAAAGAGTATCTTTTTTGAATTTATCTATATTAGATAATAAAATTTATATTCATCGGTTACATAAGGTAAAAACTAGTAACGTATTTAGGGAATTTTTATAATATATTTAGCTCAACCAACTAGTTTTTAAAATTTTAAATTTTTTAATATTATATCATTAACTCTTTGTTTTTAAATCACTATATCATTCTTTCATTTATTTGTTAATATTCCTTCCCTTTATATATCTTTATATGAGTCAAATCCGTTCTCAGTCTACCCGTAACTCAACAAATTAGGTGGCAGAGGACATGTCCACTTGCCTTCTTAGGCAAATGATCCGAGTTTGAAACCAACATGAGAGCTTTTAGAGCTTGTGGTTTTCCCTTTAAGAGAGCTGGTGATCTCTCCCACTAATATTTAGGAGTTTATAGTTTTCTATTTGAATCTTGTAAGAATTGTCCTAGGGCTTGATTGTAAGATGTATTGAGTTGTGATGTAACTCTAATAAAAAAATATTAAAACTCTAAAAATTGATTGAAATTATATTTTATTTTAATTATGGGAGTTTCGGTGCCATTGAAACGTTCAACTACACTAATTTATTCCACTTCGATGATTAAATTAAGTTTCATTCTTTAAAATGATTATAAAATCATTTTGGTCAAAGTTTTAGCGAGTTCATATCTACTTGAAAATACTTATAATAATATATAAGATATAAATTCACTTAGATATAGGGAGTGTTTGACAATTTACAAAAGTTGTCAAGCTAAAACTTTTCACTTTCCATAACTACTTATTTTTAAATTTTTTTAATACATCTTTCTATACAATAATCCTACTTTTCAATAATTTCTACACAACTACCAATACAACTAACCTGTTTATTTTAAATTTATTCACTTTACCCATCATCATTACTTCTACAATATCACATCATTTTCTACTAATTTAATAACTTTTATATAAAAAAAATTTCATCGAAAGTTTTATAACTTCCCAAACACACCCATAGTTGCAAATTTATTGGAATATTATAATTATTTATAGTTTTTGTCCATAAGGAAAGAATATTTTAGAATGTATGAATGTTGAATTATTAGTTTTGAAATATAGATAAAAATTAAATAATTGTATTATGTTGATCTCATACTCTTATAATTTTTATCAAATAGTGTACATGAATACTTGATTGGGATGAAACTGGATTTTGTAATTAAATAAATAATCTTAAATAGAATAAATAGACCAGTTTTTAATTAATGTCTTATTTTCGCTTCCAAAGTCTTTTTCTTCTTATTGATAACTTAAAACTATCCGAAGTGCTTCTACGAAAACTCTGTTTCGTATAACTTTTCTCAGTATAAATATTATAATAGTTGATAAAAAAATATATTTCATTTATTGTATTTAGCATAATTTATAATATATTAGAAATTCTTTTATTTGTCTAGTATCATTATATATCAGCTTCACCTACAAATGTGTAAAACCAATATAATAAAATAATTTAATATTGAATATTACTTTTAAAATTCTATTTTCAATATCTAAACTATCTAAAATATCATTTATATGTAAATAACTTATTCTATAAAATATTATTACATTATAATATATATATGAATGTATTTAAGCATTTTTTTAAATTTACATATGAACATACTTATTTTTTGAGCAAATGTGACTCATGCATATATTTATCTTATTTAGATGAAACTGATGTTAAATATAATGAAGTGATTAGATTTTTCATGATATATATAAAAAACTTAAAATTGGAAGGAGTTACCTGTAACGACTCCTTGAAGGGGCCCCACGAAGTATATATTTATACTTACGGACAAATGAAAAAGGACAGTTGAATTCCCCATTAAAAAAAGGATATTTAAATTGAGAACGGAGTCTTTTTAGCCTGTTCAGCTCGGCTTCGAAAGCACCCAGCTCCAAAATACGGAGCTCAATTCAGTGCACCCGGGTGCACTCAGCCTCAACGCACCCGGGTGCACTGCACCTATTTTTTTTATTTTTTTTTGAA
>JAXCLR010000073.1:3371785-3420072 GCA_035584095.1 Annona squamosa
CACATTCTCAACCATGAGGGAAAAGAAAGGAAAAACAATATATTGAGGCATTTTCTAACACTCAATTAAACATAACAGAAATGTACCCCTAAAAGTTTTTTTTTTTTGTTTTTTTTTTAAAAAAAAAAGGGAAAATGGGGGGAAAAAACAATAACAAAACATAAAGAAAGTATTGAGGCATTTTTCAAATGCTCAACTGAACAAAATTGTTGATAAACAACCCACTTTGGCAGAAATGACAACAGTTGCCATCTGAAGCTAGAATAATAACTGTATAGCTTATATAATCATAATGGAAGTCAAATCACCAAAAAAGGGGTGCAGGTTTGTCTGGCCCATTAAGCTAATTATGACAAAGCTCATACGCTAATTACAGCAAAGCCCATACCTCAGACCAAGCAAGGTAAGAAGGCTGGGTGATCTCTGCCACCTCCTCATACAGGTGTTCTCAGAATTAAAGTCTTTGCATTTGTCAGACAAATGGTGCAGAAAAGAAGAATAAAACATATTGAGTTGCAAAGACCTCTGCGGGCACTAATGAAGTGCAGCTGCAAGCAATTTTTTGGATTGCGAAATATCTGTAGATAGTAATGAAATAAAACAGGACAGAAAAAAGGTACCTCATCCAAATCCAAGGTACCCTCAGAAACAATGCTGACACTGGACACAGCAGAATCATGTACATGGTCATGATGATGGGGTCCTCCATGGTGCCCTGGTGACAGATAATTCCAGTAAGAAACCATCAGGATCGCCAAACAAAATCATGGATATTGATCATCTTCCTCCAGTTATAGCTAAAAATCATCAAAAGTTTTACCGAGAATTGCAGGTCACTATGCAAATGAATGCAAGGATCATTTTTATGAACTCAACAATATAGGAAGCAAAAACAGAAGCATTCCAAACATAATCCTCAGTGTATTGAAACACATAATTTGCCCACAAGACATCCTAAAGAAAGTTCCCACTTATAATATAAACTCAATACTAGCCAAAACAATATCTTTCCTTTGACTTATGGCCACTCACTTTTTTAATGAAACTGAAATAATTTGTTTTTCTCAAACAATACCAATCAGACAATTTATTTTTGGATGAGCTTCTTCCATGAACCACTTCATTATTCTATGGTTAAAAATAAAAAAAATAAAAAAAATTCTTTTCCCATAGCCAGACTTTATACTTTTGCTTTTTCATCACTCTTAGAAAATGGCATTAAAGCAGCAATGAACACATCCTCATGGCATCATAGTACAAAAAAAAGATGAAAATCTACCATGATCATGTCCTTCATGATGAGCTGCATCATGGCATCCACCTGCCCGAACTTCAGTCTCAATTCTGCAAACAACATAACCATATTGCATTTGAGCAAATTGATGCTTGTGCAGTTATATTTTCTAAGTCGCAGAAAATTATCCTTAGCGGAAAATTTGCCTCATAAAGCAACAGAGCCAACCATGACAGGAATCTGGTACTAACCTATCAAGATCATATCCGCCAATTCCCAAAACAAAGTCCATATCAACAACACCGAATTGAGCTTGCTTAATCTGCGCCATGGCATTGATATGCTGCAATCACGATGGCAGATTAGTGGTACATTCAAGAAGAGAAGAAAGCATGCTGAAGGCAGCAATAATGACGCATGTGCAATCCCATTTACTAGGTAAAACAGAATATCAACCTTAATTTTGTGAGTCAATGCCTCCAGGTCAGCTTCATTCACCAAGTCTATCTGCCGAGTGAAACAGGAAACAAATAGATTTGTAAAACTATTCGGAGTATATAAGCCTTTCCAGGAATGAGACCAGATGTAGGCCCCATGGATGTTCACCTTGTTCAAAATGATTCGATCTGCATAGGCAACTTGTTCAACTGCCTCATTGACCACCCATCTTGGTTTGACTTCATTCAAGTGCTGCATTGCATGCTTGCAGTCAACCAAAGTAACAACACCATCAAGCTTTACGTACCGCACAACCAATTCATCATTGCAAAATGTATCTATGACAGGACCCGGTTTTGCAAGGCCTGAAAAGAAGACAATAGAATTCTTAAATCACGCTCTCAAGAAGCAGCAGACATTCGAATGAATTAGAAGCTGGGTTGATAATAAAGAATGTAAAATCACATGGATTATAAATGATATGGCATAATGACATTGTAGGATTCCCGCTTATAAAAGGGAATAATTTAGCATGAGAGGAGATGCCCCACGAAAAAAGTTTTCATGTACATTTGGTGGCAGTGGCAGTGATAATGACTCTATTTTGGCAACCCAAAAAACTTTTTCAAAATAAATTTTTTCAATCTAAAACTTTACACTTTGTAATACTTTTTCACATTTTCTTATACAACTCTTCTACTTTTCAATCTATACAAGTACCCTATCTATTTTAACTTTATTCTCTTTATTCCTCGTCGTTACCCCTTCTATATCACATCATTTTCTTCCGTTTCAAAAACTGTTACATCGAAAACTTCTCATCCAAAAGTTTTATCACTTCCCAAACACGCCCTAAATCAGCATCTTTCCCCTTCAAAAAAAAAAAAAAAAGTCTTTGTAGAAGCGAAGCAACATATATATAAGATATGTTACTATGCAAACAAACTGCACAGTAATTACGGTGTAAACAGCTACAAAGTTAGCCTCACACATATTAGAATATTATGATACTTTATACAATTATTTATCCATATAAAAATCATACTTCAAACGATTTAGATGTTTAAAATATCGCTTTAAAATTGATATTTAATTTAAACTATTTTATTACTTCGATTTGATATATTTTAAGATAGAGCCCACACATATGTTGAATTTAGATGAAAATTGTTATGCGAATAAAGTAAATAATTTTAAATATAATGGGTGAGGTAGATTTTGTATTCATGATCAAGTGGGCCCCATGGTGCATGGATTGCAAGGTGCGGTCACATGCACCAGATCAATTTGTTATATATATGAAGCATATGATTACAAATTTAATCAATCTTTCACGTTCAGTTCCAACAATATATTTTGAGTTGAGAACATGAACAGAGGCTTGAGCAGAAATTAAACCTACAGTCCTTTGTCAAGAAAATAGCATCAGCATCATACTTCCTGAAGGTTATACCATAAATACCTGTCGTTTCTATAACAATGTGATCAAACTTATCCCGCTTTTTCTTGACCAACTCCAAAAGCAACTTCACTAGATCCCCTCTCACAGTACAACAAAGACAGCCATTGTTAACCATGACAATATCCTCGGCCACTGAATCGTGACTGGCAACCAACGAGCCATCTATATCTACTTCTCCAAACTATCATACAAACAACATAAATAAGCATACCAAGATATAAAACAAAGTAAAAAAAAAAAAAAAATTGTGATTGTATGGCTATAAGCCTACAACGTGATAACTTAGGGTATCCAGAAAACATCCACACCTCATTTTCTATAACTGCAATCCGCTTTCCATGCTGGGCTGTTAAAATGTGATTCAGGAGAGTGGTCTGCATAAAAATCAAATGGTGGCAGCATCGGTTCTATTTTCAGTTAAACGAACAAAGTTGGATGAAAAATCTATACGGTTGTCAGCACACCAAAAAAAAGATAGCAAGCATCAAACATCAATGGGTGAATCATATGATTGATTGAAATAGCAAGATAACATAAAGATTCAGATTTCAGCTGACCGGTCACTAAGCAATCGCTCCACTCAATACAATGATGTCCCAAAATCGAATCAACTGTGGCCTGGGAATTCAGAGCAAGATTTCAGCAATAAAATCCCCACCTTGCCGGACCCAAGAAAGCCGGTGATGACAGTAGCAGGGACACGATCGTCTAGAGCGAGCGCGGCTGAGAGCGCCTCTTCCGCAGCCTCGTTCATAGGCATGGAGCGTGATGAAATGGCCCTGGAATGCAATCTTCCATGATCACCGAAATCGAAACGCTGGGAAAGGAGAGAGTGGAGACTTCGGAGGCATCGAGGGATGGCGGGAGGAGTGGCGGAGAGAAAATGAGAGGTTGGGGGCGGCGATTGCAGCAGTCGATTGAGGATCTTAGATGATGCTCTTGCAATGATGAAACCCACCATGGCTCTTCCGTCGAAAACGCAAAGGCCTAAAACCCTGGCCCGACGGATGCAAGTGGAAAGGGTTTTAAGCTCTCGTCCTCGCAGACGAGGTTGTGCTTGAGAGGTTTCTCATCACGGTTTGAGGTTTGAGCATCTTCAGCCGTTCAGCTCGATCCAATTAAAATTACAAATAAACCCAGAGCTCTTATTTGCTTGCTATCAAAAAAAAACAAAAAAAACCACAACAACGTAGTGGTTTTCGGGAGGAGGTGGCGCGGGAGCGGCAGCAGGAGCAGGAGCAGGAGCAGGAGGAGTAAAAAATATGTCCTGTAATAATATTTTAGATCTTCAGTATAATATATATTGAAATATATGTGATTATATATCAATAAAATAAAAAAATATATATTATTTCAAAGTGAATTCTATAAAAAATAATAAATACCAAGGAAGGATCCATATGAAAAAAAATCTAAGGTGTGCTTATGAAGTGATAAAATTGTTAAATAAATTTTTTTTTGTTTAAAAGTTTTTAAAATAGAAGAAAATAATATGATGTAATAAGAATAATAATGAGGAATAAAGATAATAAAATGAAAATAGATATGTTAGTTGTATCTCGTACAAGTAGCTATGCAAAAATGATTAAAAAATAGATTAGTCATGTAGAAAAATATAAAAAGATAATTAAAAAATAAAACAAGTGTAAAAATAAAGTTTTAGGTGTGTTTACTGAGCCAAGAAAAAAATGTCAAGCTAAAACTTTTCAATTTAAAATTTTTTGCTCTTCATAAGTATCCTATTTTTTAATAATTTTTTCACATTTTCTTGTATAACTACCCTATTTTTCAATTATTTCTGCACAACTACCTATATAACTAATCTATCTATTTTAACTCTATTCTCTTTACTCCTCATCATTACTCTTATCATATCATACTTTTTCTTTCAATTTAATAATTTTTATTCCAAAAACTTTCCATTCAAAAGTCATATCGTTTCCCCGAAACACACTCTTTTAACCATAAACAAATACATCCTTAGGAAATGAAAAGTTAATATAATATAATATAATCAAGATAATGATTAAGACTAGAAGGAGTAAAATTTAAGTTAATAAATTTTTTGTACGGAATATAATATAGTAAGATTTTTTTATTTTACAACTTGAAATGAATAGAAAAATAAATATAGGGTATGTTTATTTTAAGATAAAAATTTTCACCTAACACTTTTCACTCTCTGCAACGACATTTTTTAATTATTTCTTCACATTTTCTTATACAAACTAAATTACTTTTCAATACTTTTCAATATTTTTTAATTATTTTTACACAATTATCCATACAACTAACTTATTTATTTTATTTTTATTTTTTTACTTCTCATCATTACTCCTATTATATCATATCATCTTCTCTCATTTCAAAAACTTTTACATCAAAAACTTTTCATTTAAAAGTTTTATCACTTTCCAAAAACACTCATAAAATCTATTTTCACTTCTCTCTTTTCTTTCCCTCATTTTCCAATTATTTACTATTATAGCAATTAATGAAGACATAAAAATTATTTTCATTTCTTTCTATCTTGTTTCTCTAATTTTCGAATTGTTTACTATTAATTTTGTAAAAATATAAATTATCAACTTTGTTTGTCAACGCATTTGCATTTTCAACCACTGTTTGAAGGTTTTTAACGAAAACCAAATATTTAATTGGTCAAACTTCTACGTAGGAAAATTATATATATAGACACACACATAGTGTCTACAACTTTGAACTTAGTTATCACAGATCTTCAAATCCTAAATCTCATAAACTCATGCCCCAAATGTAGTACGAGTTAAAGTCGTTGTCAGAATGTCAGTACGAGGGAATGTTTAGTTTGCCCTAATTATGCATTAAGCGGTTGTATTTTTGTAACATCAACAGTCAGGAGTAAACATTCCAAAACCAAAAGAGAGATAACGAGGCAATGCAAATAGCCATAGTAAAATAAGTGGAAAGTGGAAAATATTTTTTTTATGCGGAAATAAGTGGAAAAGATTTTTTTTATGAAGAAATAAGTGGGAAATATTTTATGTACTTGAAATAGAAGACCCAATGGAAATAGCCTTCACAGCTAGAGTTGTATTCAGCTGCATGAATTTACTTAATCAGTGATCCTGGGAATAATTTAGGTCATTGCAACACTAAAATTTATGGTACCAACTATTTCTAGTTAGTAATAACCTCAAAAAAAAAAATTTTAAAAAAACAGTCAGATCCAGTGCGCCCAAGTGAATTATCCTTTTTTTAATTAGTTTTTAGCTTTTTTGAAATTAATATATGAGCCCAAGCATAAATGTCTCAGCTATATAATTTTTATATTTTTTAATATTTTTTACTATTTTATTTCAAATTTTCAAAATCAAGAACATAAGTTATTTATATTTTTGGGTTTTTAAAATTCGAAATAAAATATTAAAAACAATCGAAGCAGTTTAAAAACTATATATATGGGGTATTCACACTTGGGCCAACATGAATTTTAAAAAACAAAAAAAAAAAAAATTTAAGAAAGGGTTATTCACCCAAGTGCACTTAAGAGTGCAGTAATCCAAACTCATTGGGTGTTTAGTAACATCTAAAACTCTTCAAATTAAAATTTTTTAATCTAAAACTTTTTACTCTCTGTAACTATCATATTTTTTAATTATTTCTTTACTTTTTCCAATACAACTATCTTACTTTTTAATTATTTCTACACAACTACTCGTACATTTAATATATTCATTTTAACTTTATTTTCTTTACTCTTTATCATATCGCATCATTTTCTCACATTTTAAAACCTTTTATACCAAAAAACATTTCATTAAAAGCGTTATCACTACCCGAACACACCCTTCAAAAAAAAAAAAAAAAAAAAATCCAAATACTGTTTGGCTGAATTGGACATTTGGTGTCCGATGGATCTATAGATTCTTAGAAGTAACTTGGTTGCATAGATCAACATCCAAAGAGCATGTGTATCTTCTAGAAATAACATTATTTCTTTTCCAAGATTGTAGAAAAACTTCCTTAAAATGCCATCACAATTTACAGAAATGTTGTTGCAATAGGAGGTGTGTGCTCGTGAAAAAAATTGCAAGACAACTAGAATTAGCTGACTTGAAGAAGATTTTGTTCGCGCGCCTGTCTGTCTATTCACCAGCAACAATGAAAGGTATTCCCCTGAGGAAGTAAAAATGAGAATTAATAATGTCCTCATAAAATACTCAACAAATAAAGTTTTGGAGGCAAAAAATAGCTTATTTGAAAGTTAACCTTGGATGCCTGTGGGGAAAAAGCAGCTAAACCTCACACAACCATACAAGCAAACTAACTTCACATAAATCTGTTTCAAACCATTTATAATGGCATAAACTTAATTGTTTTTCTAAGTTGCTTCAGGCTATGCTCCATTTGCGACAACGCAAGAGATTTAAAAATCAATGAACAGCTACAAAAAAAATACACGTGATCTATGCCATTCTAAAGGGTCAATAACTTTCACATAGTACATGTTTGTTTATAACCAAAACTTTTCAAACTAAGAATGTGTTTAGAAAGTGACAAAACTCATAGATCAGAGAAAGTGAAAACTTTTTAGTATAACAGTTTTTGAAACAGAAGAAAATAATGTGATATAAAAGGGATAATGATGAGTATTAAAGAGAATAAAGTTAAAATAAATAAGTTAATAATATGGAATAGTTGTGTAAAAATGACTGCAAAATAAGATAGTTATACTGGAAGATATGAAGAAATGATTAAAAAATAATGTAGTTATCTAGAGTAAAAAAATTTTAATTAAAAAGTTTTAAATATAGCCAAACACACCCTAAAGCTTTTAAATATAAAACTTTACACTCTCTATAACTACCCTATTTTTAATTATTTCTTCACATCTTCTTGTACTACTACTTTATTTTTTCAATTATTTCTACACAACTACCTCATATAACTACCATATTTATTGTAATTTTATTCTCTTTAATTTTCATCATTATCCCTATTATATCACATCATTTTCTATTAATTAAAAACTTTTACATCAAATATTTTTCATTCAAAATTTTATCACTTCCCAGACACATCCTAACCTAGGAATACTCACATCGATTCTCCAAGGAAATAAAAGATGAGATGCAATGAATATATCATAAAAATGTGACTGATCAAACCAAGGAAGAACAAAATCACAATAAAAAAGAACAAAAACCTCATGTCAAGAAATGTAAATCACTTGACATACAACTTGTTAATGAGACACCTATGTACAAACCCCTAAGACTCAATAATTCGTAGCTTACCATCCCCCATGTCTGGAGAAGTAGTCATTGTCTAATGACACAGCAAGAGCAACAGCCACAGCTCTTTCTGACAGAGTCAATGGACGGATAACTTCTAATTCTTGGATCTGAAGCACACAGTGATGTGTGATGTGATTAAAAAGGAAATTGGCTGGGATAATACACATGAAACATTCAGATGATTAGATTTGCTACTCACTGCTTGAGCCTGCCCAGTCTTAGAACTTGGATCTGCATGCCCAAATCGGATGACATACTGACCTGCATCAGTGAAGAGCTGCCAAGAAGCAATAAATTAGACATTAGCACCTCCTCCTCTAAGTTTTGTCATTCATTGCAACCACAAACTTCAAAGTAAAACCTGTTATATAGCAATCCTAGGTCAATTACCAATCTTCTTTATGATTTTCATGAAAAGAACAAATAATGAATGTTGATGTGCCAACATAACATATTCAGTCAATCTTGCATGAAAAGCACGACAACAATATAACAGATTCTGTCAATGTTGCACGCAGTACAAAACTTATCGATAGCAAAGGAAAAGGAAAACCTCAAAGCCAATGCCTCTCCAGTCACGATCAATCTCAGCAAGCACATTTCCCTCACTATCCTTTAAAGTAAATGTCCAGTTCCAAAAACCAGGATTTTCAACAACAGCAAACTGCTTTTTCCTGTCAATGAAAACAAATGACAAAAAATCAAAGATCACTTGAGAAGATAAGTAATAAAACAGATCAAGGCTCTAACTTAACTGAAATGAGAACATGAGTTACTTAAATCTTAAACGCAATGAGAACATGAGTTGCCTTTTTCTTGAAAGGGTGTATAGAGAAAAAGAAAGTACATTAACTTAAGTGCAATAAGAACATGAGTTACCTTTATCATGAAACAGTGTGTAGAGAACAAGAAAGTAACCTAAACTAGTGCGAGCATTCGAGCCAAGACATATGCACTATTGTGAAATGTCGTCCTAGGTACAATGGTTTCAATGATTAAATCCAAATACAAAGAGTATACATTCTTATCAATATATCATTCAGCAACCATATTTACCATCCAAAGAACAAGGAGTGACATCCATATACGTTGACAACAATTTCTTTAGTTAAGGGTGCATTTTTTATTCACTAAAACAAAACTTCTTAGCTTCGGTACACCCCAATGTAGTTAACTCATTTTTTTAAAATTTTTTGATAAAATTGTTAATTTAGGTGTATTTAAGATATAAGACAAGTTTTACCATTTTTAATATTTGTAGATATTTTTTGAAATTTTTTTAAATGACTAAATTGCCCTTCTTTTTAAAAAATCCAAAAAATATCTACAAATCTCCAAAAATGGTAGAACTCGATACATACGTTAAAGAAAAGTAATCCTGTTAGCCCGAGCTAAGTAAATACCTCACTTAGCCCACCTCAAAAATTCTATTTAAAACATTTTTTTTTGTTTTTTTCTTCATACACTTATTCATCTAAGTGTATTTAATATATAAATCAAGTTTTACCATTTTTGGATATATGCATATATTTTTTTAGATTTTTAAAAATAAGGGTCTTTTAAATACATATATACACAAAGATATTTAAAAATCTCAATAAAATAGATAAACATATTTAAAAATAGTAAAACTTAGTCTATATGTTAAATATGCTTAAGTAAACAAATGCACGAAGAAAAAAGTTTAAAAAAACGTTGTTATAAATAAGCTTTTTAAGGTGGGCTAAGTGGAGCATTTACTTAGCTTAGGCTAACAGGATCACTCCTAAATACACTTATATTAATAAGTACATGAAAACATTTTCAAAAAAAAATTAAAAAGGAGTTTTTGCACCTAGGTGCACAATATTACATCTAAAACTTTTTTCCCTCCACAACTACTCTATTTTCTAATCATTTCTTCATATCTTTGTACGCAACTATCCTATTTTTCAATTACTTCTTCACAACTTTTCATACAATTGCTTTATCTATTTTAACTTTGTACTTATCTTCATTACTATATCACATCACTTTCTCCGATTTAAAAAACTTTTCCATCGAAACTTCACTCAAAAGTCTTCTCAAACACCAAACACACCCTAAAATCTTGCCTTCTAGCAAGAAAGTTCAATCACTATAATATAGACAAATAAAGAAATATATATTACCCCAAATATAGATCATAAACTCTCCGCCAAAGATGCCATCGCCTATGAACAACGCCGATTTCCTGGAAATAATAAATAATTAAGAAATTATGCATCAATAACTACTCTTCACAGGCACCTTCAGGACATCATTTAAAGAAACCAAAGAGTTTATACTAAATTAGCATACCTTTCCATTAATTTCTGCATAAATTGTGCTATTTATAAACCAAATTGGCCTCCGGACCTGCAGTACTTATATGTTACAAATCATGTCATGTAACACATAATCACAAAGGAAAAAATAATTCTTCACTAGAAAACTTTTCCAATATTCAGTAACTCACCGTAAACAGCTCATTGCCCATAGCATCAGTTATGTATGCTATGAAAGGACGCCTTGAACGAAGTAGCTACAAAATTATGAGCTCTAAATTCAGAAGAGAGAAATGAAAGGAATAACAAAGGAATAACAGAAGAGAGAAATGAGGAAAATCATAATGCATCATCAAGCATGCATTAGATAGCATTAATAGAAAGAGATGAACTTTAGCCAAATCTAGGAAGAAATCATATTGAAGGGACAAGTAGATCTTAGAAACACAAACAACTGGGTCTTAATTACTTCTAAGCAGTTAAGCATAAACAAATTCATGACCAAAATGATTCCAAATATTTACTACAATGTGTTAAAAAATACAAGAATAATTTCAGCGAGACTATAAGCCGTGCATTAGCCAATCCCAATAATCAGCAACACAGATGCATAATGGACGGAGAGAACATCTTGGTCCAGTACATTTTGTGATATTATTTAAAATCTTAAACTCTGCAAAAAAAATGCAGATAAAAGTTTCAAACAAGCAAATGATGAAAGTAGGATTCTTTAGACCAATCACTACTCTAGTATAATACCTCCTTATCCGAATACTGAACCCAGTGAAAAAGTAGGGAAAAACTTTCAAACATCCAAAAGATGAAAGTAGAATTCTATAGATCAATCATCCTTAGTATATCACCTGTCTAAAGATTACATTACTTTGCTCACGTATAAAGCCTGCAGGCTGCAAAAATAATAACAATAATAATAATAATAATCATCATCATATCTTAGACTAAAATTGAACTTTAAATGCAGCTTTCGTCATGAAAAAACCAGAACTGCAATACATCCAGATTAGAAAGATAACATACTGACTGAGGGTAACAAGCGTCTACTATAGCGTAGCGGTTCTCCTGTTATTTAAATAAAAAAGAAATTAAGTTAGCAAAAATGACAAAAGCAGGTAAGGAAAACTTTTGACTGGAAGAGGATCTATAAGATACCAGAAAACTTCCAAAACAAAGAGGGAACTACTCTTTGCTGTCTTAGTGTTCGAATTGCTCTTTCAGCACAACTTGTGGGATATACTAATCCAATAGTAATGTTAACATACGAATGCAACATCACCTGCTCAAAGCCCAACATAAGATTTGCCCACTCGATGTCTCTGCTTATGAGCAAATTGGCCCGAGCAAGAAGTGGCTGTACCTTCATCTGAAAAATATATGGGAAGAAAATGATAAATGCTTCTCTATGCTTCTCTGCCAGATTATGCAATTATTAGGCAAACAAAAAACTGATGTTTCAAAACCAAGAAATCTATGTCCTCTACCCTCTGATCTTTTGGTTATGGAAATACATGCAAATGGACATGACATGAGAATTAGCACAAACAACTTTACCAAGGTCCAAGCTCCAAGGAGGTAGTTCATTAAAACTCAAGACTGATAACCAAGTCCCAGAAGTTCCAGTTTTAAAAAGCCTGTGATATAACCTCTTACTCAGGACTTAGCAGTCGACCTAGTGGAGATGATGTTGCAATGAGATTGTGGATGGACTCTCACTCACCTCTTCTGGAGTGGCTGGCCTCAAGGAGCCTGCAGATGATTGGCTTAGTGGTGGTTGCTCAATCAATGGTCTCTTAGAATCATCAATTCTTTCTTCTGCAACTTCTGAGCTCATAAACCATGCTTTCAAGGGAGATTGAAAAAAGGAAAGTTTTTCATATCCAACATCCTTTCGGAAATTTTGTGAAACTTTTTGTCTTTTCTTGAGCTTATTACTCTTCAATTTCTTTTCTTCAGTCCAAAGTTGTGCAAGCCAATCTCTAGTTAAGGCCTCTCGACTACAGGTTTTCCCAAACTGTCGAGACATCATTAACCTACTGAAATATAGTTCCAACCGATCAGACAAGCTATTAGCTATAACAGACCATCCCCCAAATCTTATGTTCCTCCAATCAACGCCATTATGCGGAGACTGGAAAGAAGAAATGTGGTCTATTTGAGATTGTTTTTGGGCATGCACATGGTTCAAAACTCTATCGGCGTGGTAATTGCAAGCCATGTGCCAACATAAGGGATCCTGTCTGGAAAGCTTGCTCATCCATTTAATATCCTTGGAGAGGAAAATCAACTCCTTTAGCCACTTCATCTAGTCAATCCACTAAAGCATAAGCGTACCTGCCAAACATATAGCCAATAATGATTAGTTCTAGGTTCAGAAGGAAAATGAAGGATGTGCTATCTATCATATGCAAACTGAAAAAGAAAAAGGAACATTCCAATATAACAATAATAAGAATTGATGCAACATCGAACCTGTTCCTTCATAACATTATGTATGCATTTCATGATACTAGTTATAAAACATCAACACCTTCATTCACACGCAAAAACTACACCCAGCCCAAAAAAATCATCCCAGTAGGACATACAGCACATGCTGGACGTTTATGTATCAGATAGCTCTCACACAAGACAACAGGGATTACAGAATACCGTTGTCAGACCGAGGCCCCTCAAAGCCCGAGCATGAATTAAAAGTTCACACAGTACAGTATCGCATTTTGCGAGAGTTATAATAATAAATGGGAATGCCACAAATTATCACAACAAATGGAAAATGAAGATTTTCTAATCATTTCAAGCATTCTTTTTTCTTTTTTAAGCCTTCTTAGTGAAATAAGATTTGCGCATCTGACCTTATGACGTGGCTCAGACAGAATCAACATAATAGGAGTAACAAACACAATAACTCATCCAGGTCAGCTATGAGCCATCAAATCCACAATCCAAAACAGAGAGAGCAAGGCAAACAAATGACAAATACATGAAGTGGCAAGAGCAAAATTTAAAAAGAAAAAGAAGAAGGAGGAGGGAGGACTGAAGCCACAATTCAAGCAGGTGGCAGCTCGAAACATGGGAAGATTTCAGAATCAAATCAAGAAAAGAAAAAATGCACAAGCAATTTGATTGATTAAAACAACTGCGGAGAGGAGAAAAAAGCCCTTCACGAGACGACCTGACAATCTGTCGGAGCAGATGGTGGGTTTTTGCTGGAATCCGGGGGGAGAGAGGGAGATGGGAAATGGCGTCCCGCGAGCGTAAGGGTCGTGCTTTTTTCATATGCACTGAAGGGGTCCCGTCTGGACTCTCGGGCGGTAAAAATGAATTTTTAGCTGTGTTTGCAAAGAGGTAAAACTTTCAGTGTGAAGCTTACGGCGTAAACGTTTTTGAAGGTTGTGATGGGATAAAGGTAATTATAAGAATTAAATAGGATAAAATTAAAATAATCAAGTTAGATATATTGATAATTGTATAAAAATGATTAAAAAATAAGATAATTGTATAGTAAAGAAAAAATAAATAATTAAAAAATAAGATAGTCATAAAGATTAAAGGGGACGTTTGGTAATGTGTAAAATGGTGGGATCGTGGAAAATGGTGAAAAATAAAAAAAAGAATATTTTGAGAATTGTATGATTGATAAAAAATTATAGATGTATAGTTGAAATAAATAGGTTTGTTGTATGTAGTTGGTAGGGAAAATGATTGGAATGTATGGGTAAAAGTGGAAAAAATAGTGTAATTAATGGAGTAATAATTGGTACAGGGAAACCAAATACCATGAAAAACCACGGGAAACCATGCTTCTCAATTACCAAACAAGGCCTAAAAAGTTTTATCAGTTACCAAATACGTTATCTATTAGACAATAATCATGGGTAGAAGTCATTTCACCCAAAAAAATTAATGGAAAAACTTTATATACACTCACTAATTTTACCTTTTTAGTGTACGAATTTTACCTTTAATTTTACTTATTTGCCATTTTAAATGGCTACTAACGGTCTCTTTAACAGATTTCTAATGATATATGTATTAATGAAATTTTAAGTAAATTATGTAGACATGTTTGGATTTTTAAAAATTCATGGATATAAAATGGAATTATAAGTAAAATTTGTGTGTACACCTGTAATTTACTAAAAATTAATTTATATCTTAATTATTAATTATTCTACTTTTTTATTTTAGGTGTCTTTGTTAACATCAAAAATCTTTCAAACTAAAATTGTTAACATGAAAAATTTCTACAGCTACCTTGTTTTTAAATATTTCTTCACTTATTTCTATACAACTAACTTACTTTTTAATTATTGATACACAACTGCACATATATCTAATTTATCTATTTTAACTTTATTTTTTTGTTTTTTTATCATTACCTGTATCATATCATAATATTTTTTTCCTATTTCAAAAACTTTTATACATGTTAGCTTGAAATGGACTGGCGGAACTCCGAATGCAGACAAAAACTTCCATTTGAGTATGGAACGGCTAGTGGACATTTCTTACCAAAATACTATTTTTGAGATAGCTTTTCTCATTTTATATCACTTTTTGACCACCCATTCTATAATTAAATTAAATTTAGGCAATATGATTAGAGAAATCTTATATTGCAGTAGGAATTTTGAAAACATATATTCTCTCATGTATTTAAGATAGGAGATACTATTGCTTATTCTTTGACAAATTTGGCTATAATGTAGAATCTAACCTCTTGTATTTAATTAGATATGTCTTCTACCTGCATAGCCAATTTCTATAATGACTTTAATAGAGTTTCTCTTTTGCAGGGTTTTTCCCCCAACAACTCAAGCTACTCATCTGTTTGAGAATAGGGTAAAATCTCTTCTTATTATTATAAAAAAAAACTTTCATATTAAAAGTTTCATCACTTCTCAAATACACATTTTATTATTATATTTCAATTTACATAATTACTTTATTTATTTTAATTTTACCCTTTTCATGTCACATCACTCTAAAACTTTTCAATAATTCACTTTCTCACTTTCTGCTTTCAACACAAATGCAGTCTTATCTCCAAAATGTAGTCCCGTGCACTTGAGTGCATTAAGACTCAATGCACCATGATGTACTTCACCCATTTTTATTTTATTGAAATATTTTCATAAAAATGTTAATTTAAGTATATTTAACAAGTGTATTAATTTTTTACTTTTTTGAATTTTAGATATTTTTAAAAATTTTAACAATCAGTGACATTTTTAGTAATTTAAATTACTAAAAATGTCATGAATTTTAAAAAATCCAAGAAAATATCTAAAATCGCCAAAAATGATAAATTTTGATATACATATTAAATACAAGTGTTATGAGTGGTGTGCATGAACTACTGTGAAAGCTTGAGTTATGTGCATTCTAACGTGAGGTGGAGGGATGGTGGTGAGAGCTTAGAGGAGTGAGTGAGGTATACTTGTGGGTCAAGTGTAGATAGTGCTCGTATCGAAGGTAGGAAATTATAACTTGCAAAGTACAGTGTACAAGTTATTTTTGAATGTATTATTATGTAATATTTATAAATAAATATATTTTAGAGCATCCATTTTTCAACATATGATAGTTGCCAATCATGTGACAACATAATCAATCCACACTTAAAACTCACTCATCCTCTCAAAATCCTCTAGGAAGTATTGCCACTCTTCCAACTACTTATCTATTCAATTAGCCAATGCAGGAGTATACCTGCCAAACACATACACAACGATCATTAGTCTCATAGATTCAACCGAGAAAAAAAAAGAAAAAGAAAAATGTATACTCCAATTCGCTTCAGCACAATGCTTCTCAACCTCTCTCAAAAATCTCATGCATTACACAATTGTTTTGATACTATTTCCCTTTGTCCATTCCTGAAATGAGATTAGTAAAGGAATAAGGCACACATACTTAGCAATTTCCACATCACCAGATACAATACAGATTATTTACGGATTTAAATTCAAGTCCCTGTTTAAATTAAAGCTAAATCCTTATTTAAATAGATGAAATTCTGTCAGGATCCATTCTCCCACATTACTCATATGAGGGGCAGTATCAGCAGCTAGCTCCTGGGGATGAGTTCTCCTAAGGCTGTATCCAATTCTTTCCATTTAACGATGTATGTTTTTCCTTCAAAAGAAGAACCAGTCACAAATGACTTTTATTTTATTCAAAAGATAAAGCACATGTTTTTTTATTATTATATTAAATAAAAGCAATTGTTTATGTTAGTATATAATTAGTAGATAATAAGGAAACTATAAAAAGACTAATATGAAAGCACTGGGCTGTTCATTCAGGATCATTGTTTACATATGACGTTGTAATCAAAATTTTAAAGATAATTTAATATTGTATTCAAGTAAGATCTAGTTTAAATTTAACATATCCCATTGAAATAAAATAGATGTAAAGAGAAATGTCATTTTTTCACTACTTTCCTGTCGACTTTTCTGATTCCAACTTTCCTTCTTCCCTCCCTCTTCCCAAAACAAACTACCAGCTAGACGTGGCTATCATCATTATGACTAGGGGCTTCAGATGGCTTGGATCAACCCTTCCCCAAATGCATAATCGAACGGATACTCAACTGGATATTCATATTGCTGTCCATCATACTCTTGTCTAGAATATATAAACAACACTACCCATCCCATTTCCCTCCCACTCCCACCCCAACTATTTATGATATTGCCGAAGTTGTTGATTAAGCAAACACAGCATATGAACCTCAGCGTAGGCATTCTATGCACTGGGAGACGTGAGATTTTATACGTACCTGGCGACGAAGCTGACAGTACTGCTCCGCACTCTCCAGACTCTGTTGTTCGAACGAGTAACAGAGAAGAAGGCATTTGAGCATTTGGGCGATAAAAGATAGAGAGCTGGTTCCATGACCATGAATGCTTCATTCGAATTTCCAAACGCATCAACCGTGCCTTCTTTGTGTTTTCTTCTCGTGTGCGGGCCAAAGGAAGAGGAAAACTGTTTGACCAGCCGCGACTATGTTTGAACTTTGACCAAAGAATCCCAACACGAGGCTATTCTCTGCAACTGCACGTAATTGTAAAGCATTCCGCATGTTTTTAAGCAGTTAAATTAGGTTGGGTCAACTCGATCCCTATCTGCCCTGTTTCTTTCGTGGATGGGGTCATGTACATTTCCTTTATTTAGATGAAATTTAAGTTTTTTTAGTTAAAAATTAATCTAAAAACGTATTATAATCATTTAAGGTCTTTCCAAACTAATCTTTACGTTTGGAAAATAATGGATTCCACTTCTATATTTGAATAATTAACCTTCTTAATTTGATTTCTTTGCAAATCAACCTTGGGAAGGTAAAATTCTTTAAAAATGTTCAGTACCCCTCCATCTCTCATTTCGTCTCCTCACTAATTTTTCTCTATGTAGATAATTTTTTTAGCCACGTATAATATACATTTCGCTGTAAAATGTATTTTGGTCATGATTGATTAACTATAAACAAATAATGCATAATCGTCATCCATAGTTATAACACTCATTTTTTCTTTTTAAAATTTTTTTTAACAAGACTATTAATATAGATATATATTATCTATAAGTTGATTTGTCATTTTTACAAATGTATATATTTATTTTTATTTCTTAAATAAAAATGGTATTTAAGACTAATTTGAAATGAGGCTATTTTAGACCAGTCTAAAAAGCCTATAGCTCATACTTAATTGCTTTTTCAGTTATGACATTTGGTCTAATATAATTATCTTCTACATCAAATGTACTATTTAATGCCACTATTGGAAATTGGCTACAAATAACACGCACTATAGTCAATATAATACTTGGTTACATTTGGTTCAAATGCAGTAAAATTAAAATTTTACTGAAAAATGGACAGACATAGTAAACTATTTTGTTGTAGTGTATTTTTGTTCTCGTGCTGAGATTTTAATTGTTCGAACTTGGTAATACGGTTAGATCAAGCATTCACGTCTTGCAATTCAAATATTGAGAAATTATTTCCATTATCCAAGTCATTGATTCAAAGGATGTGCCTAAGAGATAGCTTGGATTGCTTCTACTTAGATTATATCCTTCTTCTCAAAAGATTATCTATAGATGGTTGCTATGAAGGTACCAAAAATAAAATATGCATTCTTTAGTTTTTGGGCTTTGATAGAATTTGGCTGGAAAAATCTTGAATCTTTCTCAAATGATTAGCAATGTTTCATTTCTCTTAACTTTATGTGTTTTTGATATTTTTCATCAAGATTTGGAGAGTTTTGTGTGAGCTTAGGATATGGTTCTAAGGATGCTGGTTCAATGTATCTGGGTATATTTTACTTTTTTAAAAAAAATTTCAAAATTTTTTTTCATGAAAAATGTTAATTTAAGTATATTTAATATGTGTATAAATTTTTATTATTTTTAAAGACTTTTAGATATTTTTTCCGAATTTTTAAAAATCAATGATATTTTTAATAATTTAAAAATGGATTAAATACACCCGAGTGCATTGAACCAACATTCATGGTTTTGGTGAGTGATTGTGAAGCTGGGTGCAAAGGAAACTTTGAAATTATAGAGCTCAATTTGCAAAGCAAGAAGTTCAATTTTGTTATTATTGGACCTTAAAGAGCTAATATTCTATTTTCAAAATTAGAATGTAGAATTTGCAAAATGTTTGCCAATACAGGCATTAAGAAGATTAGAAATTGAGTATCTATTTTTAAAAAAGTACGAGGAGGATGTGTTTTCAAAAATTAAGATTTATAAATGTATTATTTGGTAACGTGTACAATGAGAAAGTGAGAAGTTAAGTTTTTAAAGAGTATAAAGTTGATACAATATAATAGAAGTAAAGCGAAAATAAGTAAGTAATTATGTGATAAATGAAGAAAATATAGGAGTAGAATGAAAAAATAAGACATTTAAATGATTAAAATATAAAATTACTTTAGTATATATGAAAAGTGTTAAAACTTTTGAATGAAAAGTTTTTTATTTAAAGGTTTTTGAATTAAGATAAACTGATATAACATGATAGTAACATGGTAGGGTAGTGATGATGAATAAAAAGAATAAAGTTAAAATAAATAAGTTAATTATATAGATAAATGTGTTGACATAATTAAAAAATAAGATAGTTTGTATATGGAGATATAAACAAAAATTAAAATTTTAGACAATAGTGGAAAATGAAAAATTTTGATAGTTTTATTTAAAAATAAATACACCTCTTGTCGAAAAATACATAAAGATTAAGGAGAAGTGAGAAATTTGTAGGTTTGACCCAACAAATGGAGAACCATAGTCTATATAATTTATTTATAACTAGTATATTCTTAAGGCTCGAAGAATTAAATGAACTATGATCATACCACTACTAGTTCAAGCAGTGTAACTAAATTTGGTAACTTTTAAAAATTTATTATAATTTTTTCAAATTAGATATTAATTTTATTTGATTTAATACACTATATTCATGCATATAACTTTGGGAAGAGTTTCTTGTGTTTCAATTTTTTTTTAAAGTGACAGGTTATACATTTAACATAGAGGTTATGAATGGTAAAATTTATTAATATTCAAATAATTTAAACTAATTAAATATTTACGATATTAGCGTTGGGATTTTTTTATATAACGTTAGTGTTGGGATTTGGTTGCACAAGCTCTTACATATAACTTCATTCATTTTTAATGCATTGATTATTAATGCAAAATCAAATACATTTACTATAGTTAATATATTTTATTTTGCTAAAAAACCAAATTTCATCTAAATAAAATAAGTGTATATATTACATTTGCTTTAAAAATGTGTACTCCTATGTAAATCAAGAAAAATACTTTTTTTAATAAAAAAGAAAAATACTTAGATTTGTTTACATATATATTAAAGTATAATAGTATTTTATAAAATTATTTATTCATATAATAATGATATTTTAGATTGTTTACACGTGGAAAATATTATTTTAAAATTGAAATTTAATATTAATACATTTTGTTAGGTTGATTTTATAACATTTGTAGAAAGGAACTTTGCAAATTAATATTAGATAAATGGAAAAAATTTTAAGATAATATAAATGACTCTAAATATGATAGATTAGGTGAATTTTTTATTATTAATTAAAATACTAAAAATAAAAAAATACTGCGGGAAGAAGAGTTTCATTAAAGCATTCGACGCGTCATCGGTTAAATCCGATTTAATTACCTGGTTAAACCAGGCATTCACCAGTTCCATCGCCGACCCGGTTAATATATCGCAGAAACGAAGCCTAAAGGAAGCTCCAGAACCCTGCTTGCCACACTCACGGAAAAAAGAAAAATCCATTCCGCACCTCTTTCATTCACCGTTGCTTCATGCTCCAAGAGAGATTTTGTTGATAATCGTGAGTCTTTTCAGATCAGCAGGTGACGCAAGGATCTCGCCCATGGGTTTTTTACTATTCCAGTGACAGCAACCATTGGAAACTCTTTCTTTTTCATTAGCTACAAGATATCCGTTCGTCTCCAGCAATCCAGAAAGGCAAAGAAGAGTTTGGTTTCTTTTTTTGAACAGGGAGTACTCCATTTCTCGTTTTGAGAAGAACGCCCGACTCCCTTCATTATCTCCACCGCAGCAGACATGTTCAGGCTTGTCCTCCTTTATATACAGGGCTGAAGACTTGTTCATGAGTAAGGAAGGGTGGAACAATGCTATATATAATCGGGCTTGGTTTGGGAGACGCCAATGACATAACATTGAGAGGGCTCGATGCTGTGAAGAGATGTGACAAAGTATACATTGAAGCTTATACGTCGCTTTTGTCTTTCGGTCTCTCATCGGATGGCCTCTCTACGTTGGTGAGCTTCCTTTTTTCGTTACTCGGTATCTTTCCCCCTTTTGCTAATTCATTGGCTTGACATATTTATTGAAATCATGTTCTTCATCAGGACAATGATTGGTTAATGTGTGTGAGTATTTTTTATCAACGGAAAATTTCATCAATTTCACCTTTTCCTATTAATTGAACAATGATTCTCAGCTTCTACAAGTAGCAGCAGGTAGCAGTAGTGACTTCAGTCATGAAATCATGTAGGCGACAATTTTTCCCTTACAGATATTCTATTGTAAAAATTCATTTCAAGGACTGATATAACGAATAATTTAGAAGTTATATATATATATATATATATTTCCAGGTTGAGTTATTTATGCGAAGGCAGTGATATGTTCCATTGAGGATGACAGATACTGAGAATCACTGGGTCATTGCAAGAAGTAGAGGATTATAGTTTTTAAATATTAAATCAGTTCTTATAAAACAACATTTTCCTTGGGCATCCACTCCAATCATTTCTGCCAGAACCAGCATGCGAACCCTCGAAAACATCTGGAAATACTTGTTGATGTTCCCGACTAGCAAAAATGTTATTTATTAAGAATGGGGATTGTTGAAATTCTCATTGCCGGAGTGCTTTTTATCACCGGAATTCTTCTCACTTGATCATGCATGTGTACTTTTATTCTGCTGGAAGCTAGTATGCTAGTTTTCCAGACCCCACCTTAACCACTTTTGGTGCAAATGGATCAGGCTATTGCCCTTGGGAACGTGGAATTGGCCTCGAGTTTAACATTTTTATTGTGTGCTTCAGTGAATTGTTTGTTTGAACTCCCATTTGCATGCTTTTAAATCCCATTTGCATTTTTTTCCTCAAAGGATTAGCGGAAATAGAGAAGGTTGCTAGCTTTATCCATGTTTTGTTAAGTAAGCGGGTTTTGCTTACATTCTTTTACATTAAAAATAATCTGATAATTTGGCTGTTGGCCTTGCAGGAGAAACTGTATGGACGACCTGTTACCCTTGCTGATAGAGAAATGGTGGAGGAAAAGGTCGATGATTTGCTGTCAGAAGCTCATGAGTCTAATGTTGCTTTCTTGGTTGTTGGAGACCCTTTCGGGTATGCTGTTTTGTTCATTTGGTGCATGCTAACTGTTAGCCACTAGGGTACCCAAGATGCAAGTTGACTTAAATGGTGAATAACTGGGAGATTTTTTTTTTTTTTTTGATCATTTGTTATCCAGTTTAGTAGTTCAGATGAATGGAGAGTGGAAAGGGACCATTCTGAATAGAGTTGTATCCTAAGGATGAAATGTTGACGAGATGTAAATTTGTGGTATATTATCATTGCTTCTTATTTCAGAAATTGACAATTATAAGTGTTCCTATGCAGCTATCTTTGTACTATTTGTGATTCTATTGGTAGTATTTATTCCATGTCGTATTTGAGTTAAATATGATATTGGGTTGAATGATATTTCCTTACCAGGGGCTGGGGGTCACTTATGTATTGCTGCTGGTTGGTGGACAAGTAAAGCTCATCTGAAAATTTATACTGCTTTCTCTAGTCAAATTTGAAAAGAAGTAGACGTGTGAAATCAGTGAGAACAAAATTTATGTTTTAGAGATAAGAAAACTTCTTTACGTGATGCCATATGTACTATTGGCGTGTTTTCATCTGTCTATCATTCTCTGAAGATTCATCTGACTCCTCATGTGCTACATTTTTGTTTTTCAGGCACAAATATTTGAAAACTTAGGGTTTGGCAATTATGTTACACAAAAAGTGACCAAATGTTGTTAAACTAAATCACAGTTGCAAATTATATATTTTCATGCTGTCTTTGTTTTTTCAAAAGTCTCATTTGTTGTCAGTCGTTTCTTTATGTTTATGGCTTGACTCGCTCTCTGACTTTCCATCTTGAACACAGTGCAACAACACATACTGATTTAGTTGTGAGGGCTAAAACACTGGGGGTGGAGGTCAAGGTTGTACACAATGCTTCAGTAATGAATGCAGTCGGAGTTTGTGGTTTGCAACTTTATCGCTACGGTGAGACAGTTTCAATACCATTCTTCACTGAGTCGTGGAGACCTGATAGTTTCTATAAAAAGATTCAGAGAAACTGCCAGCTTGGATTGCACACTCTTTGTTTGCTAGGTAATGGTACTATTAGTGCTTCACAATTTTCAAATTGCCTGCAACTTATGGATTATCTTAATTAATGTTGTTAAAAAACCATTGATGTCATCTTAATTGGTTGTGATGGGCAGTGCGATGATGGGCCAGATGAGCCTAGGCTTTGATATCAACTGTTATAGCCATGTCATACAATTGTATTTTCTTTATTTTTTTAAAGTTGTCGATATTTCATCCCTATTATGTTAGGCACACTACAATGAAACAGCAATTTTTTTTTTATTTCGTTGTTTGAAAAGATGTAGACATTTTTTGTGTTCTCTGGATAGTCCCTTTGTATATTTAGATATTTTATGACCCTGAGGATCTAATTGGAAGAACACTACAAATTGCAGATATACGTGTCAAAGAGCCATCACTAGAATCTTTGTGCAGGTATAGTTTCTCCTTTTCAGTCTCCTTTTATGAGGTTAACCAATGAATAAGAAAGTCCGACCATATTTTGAATTTAATTTATTTTCTGAATTTCCGTCCCTGCAAATAATGTTCTTTTGTATTCTTAGTTTCCTTGTGTGTGTGTGTGTGTGTGTGTGTTTATGTCAACTATATGCAGAGGAAGGAAGCAGTATGAACCCCCAAAATATATGACAATAAACACTGCCATTGAACAGCTCTTAGAGGTTGAGCAAAACCGTGGAGAATCAGGTGAGTATTGCTGATTACTGCAAGATCAGATTGTTCATTTCTGTTTCATGTTCTTTGGAAAATTAACATGCGATCCAATTATCTGTAAGCATCTGTATTGTACCACTCCTCATGGCAACGAACTCCGAGTCATTGGCTGCGTTAAATAAAATTTAGTTCTATACTTCCATTGGCATAAGAAAGTTTTTCAAGCATCTGGTGCTAGCACACATTTCTCAGCTTGTCTGATTGGCTAGGATGAACACAACACTTCAATCTTTTGAAAATATAGCACAAATAATGGAATGTTTATACACAAGCATATTGTGAGAAAGATGATAAATGGATGAGAACTGATTTGGAACAAGGATAGATGCATGTGTCTACTTGCATCAAATTCAAAATGTTTTTTTTTTTAAAAAAAAAAATACTATTAAGAGTTTTCTCTGTTTCGTTACAGCTTACAATGAGGAATCATTGTGTGTGGGTATTGCCCGACTTGGAAGTGAAGATCAGAAGATAGTATTTGGTTCAATGAAAGAATTGCAGGCTGTTGATTTTGGACCACCATTGCATTGCCTTGTCATAGTTGGCAAGACCCATCCTTTGGAAGATGAGATGCTGAATTTCCATTCTATCGAAAGTGATGCACTGCTGTCACAAGGGAATGGAATTGCCTAACTTTGTCTTGATAACAAGAACTCCTAGATACCTTCCATGACTTTCGATTGAGCCGGTTGATTAGACTTTTACATCTTTGCAAACACTAGTTCAATTTATGGTAGTGCTGCGTCTGGTTTTTTCATCTTTTGGGCTCATGTTGTAATAGTAAAAGGATATTCCTTGTTATATCGCTGCATAGTGTACTGGGGTAATAGTTGACTTACTACTGATTGCCTGTTCCTTTTTAAGAAAAGATAAATATATCCTCATGTACTTTCTTAAAATCAGTAAACAAAACTCCTCCATCAAATTTTTTTCCTGGCTGATTTATCTATAAAAACTACATATTTGGCAAGCGGTCAGGTGATAATTAGATGATCGCTAGGATGCCTTAAACATTTGGAGTGTTTCTTCGCATGGGTGAGAACATCCCAGTTCGAGCAGCATGCTTTATTCCAAATCTTATTGCAGCCTGAATGCAGATGAAGTGATAGTTCTTTGCCATTTTGTGCTGTTTCCTCTTTCATCGATGCTAAAAGTGATGAATTTCTGGATGTTGGTTTATAACAAGCTGTGGAGATTCGTTGGGGGTAATCCCTAATGACAGCTTGTTCTGCTTCTGCTGGTGCTGTTGAATCTTCTTCTTCTTTTTCTTTTGAGTGTTGCTGTTATGGTGGTTGTTATTGTTGTTGTTGTTGTTCTTATTATTATTATAGTAAATCGAATCTTCTTCTTTGGGTCATGTGATTGGAACTTAAAAGGCAAAAGAGTTGTTTATGTGGCCCATTTAACTGTTAAAATGTTTTTTTTTTTAATGATAGAATGTTTATTTTTTGGATTGTTTAATTTTGTAACCGACTAAAACTTTTATTGAGGCAATAACTACATTCCAGCTAAACAAACAATTTTAAATGCAATGGACCGCTTATATTTCATAAAAGATTTTGGGGAAATTCCGCAAGGATTTTTTCAAGGACCCTAAGAATTCGCAATTTTGCAATTGTGCCGTGTAACTATCAATTTTGCTAATAAACCTTCCCTTTTGAAATTTTCACATTTTGCCCCTACTAATCAAATTCATTCAGAAATCGAGTTTGAATAAAGTTTGATGTTAAAGTCAACATATTAATTTTTGTTGGGAAGAGAAGTAAACATATCAATTATGGGTGTGTTTGTTAATAACAAAAAGTTTTCAAGTTAAAACTTTTTAATCTAAAACTTTTCACTCTCCACAACTACCTTATTTTTTAATCATTTTTTCACATTTTTCTATACAATTACCTTATTTTTCAATCATCTCTACACAACTAACAACACAACAAACCTATTTATTTTAACTTTATACTATTTATTCCTCATCATTATCCTTATCATATCATATCATTTGAAAACTTTTCATATCTATAACTTTTCATCAAAAATTTTATCCATTTCCAAACACACCTTATATAGGGAATTCACAAATATACTGTATTTTGCTTATAATTTCTCTTATGCCTACGGACTTCAAAATATTTCTCTCATACTTAAGAATTTTAGTCATACTTCCCTTCATTCCTATGTTGCTAATGTCTTTCAGGCACGTATAAATTTCTTTTTTTTTTTTCTTTTTTAATTTTTTGAAATACCTAAATTACCCATAACACCCTTCATCGTCATTACCTATTGATCAGCAACACTGCAAAGTAAACCGATTGTGGAGTATGAATAACTGAAGCAGACAAGCGGGGCTAATTTTTTCCACCACAGCATTTTCCTTTGTCATCCAAAAATACATTGGCCATCGTCAGCATGTCCCCTCCATAAAAAATCGACAGTGCCTTAAAAATGGAGACCGAATCCTATTATAACCATTCGACCCAATTCACATCCCATGTGAACATCTAATTCATACAGATAACATAGAAATTCATACAGAGAACGTAGAAATTTAAGAGGGAAGACGAAAATAGGAAAATGGGAATATTGTTATTGAATTAAAAAATTCGTCGGAGAAGAAATTGTCACCGATCTTAACTTAATTAAACTAATTGAGAAATTTTTTTGCTCTGAGCCAGAATCATTGTTAACAAAATGGAATGTGGATTTCAAATAAGTTCCAGTTCATGGTGGTCCCAACCAAGGCCATGGCCGAATTAGGGAAATGATGCATTCCTTGTTAGCTGATTGGCGTGGATTGCTGCTGATTTTTTATTTTATAAGGGAGCAAATGGGTGCGTCAGGCTAACAGATTTCAAGGAGTGCTGTGGATGTCCATATCTGTCAGCAAGTCTGTGCGAATCCGGCAACGCGCGGCCACGGCAAAAGTTTCATTTTCAAATCTAGGGGGTGTTTGGCAATGAAAAAAAGTTTTTACTTAAACTTTTTCAATCTAAAACTTTTCATTTTCTACAACTCTTCTATTTTTTAATTATTTTTTTACATCTTACAACACAAACAACTCTGCTTTTTAATCATTTTTACACAATTTCCTATACAACTAACCTATCTATTTTAACTTTATCCCATTTACTCTACATCATTACTTCTATCATATCTCATCATTACTCCTATCATATCACATCATTTGACAACTTTTATTCTTTAAAACTTTTCACAAAAAATTTTATTCATTCCCAAACACACCCCTATAATCGCAAAGCAACCATCACATTGCCTCTTCCAATAGCCATCACATGATGGCGACTTAGAAGTCGAGCACTGCCATTGATGGGTTAGAAGTATTGGCATATATAGGTTGCCAGTGCTAGTGATTCGGCCGCCGTAGAGCTGCCAATTAACATGCATGGATCTCCAGCATTTAAGGAGGTGATACAATCGCCTTCATTGTATGTACGAATGTGAAAATCAGAGCTACATCAGAAGGGTAAATTAGTCATTCCGTCTTCGTCCTAACGTCAGTTACTGGTGCTTGCAGCCACGAGGGTACCGAAGGTATTTCGAGAAACATTGGTAATTACTAATTATTGAAGGAAATTTTTAAAAATTGGTATGTATATAAAGGATTAAGGCAAATTTTGCAGGCAAATTTGAAAATTTTCTTAATTACTTTCATGACTAACGTGTAAAAGTAACAAAATGGATTGGTCTTCTTTAGAATTATATTTTTAATATGTAAATCATCTAAAATATCATTATTATGTTAATAAATAATTATATTTTTAATATGTAAATTATCTAAAATATCATTATTATGTTAATAAATGATGGTATAAGATATTATTACATTTTAAGATATATGTAAATAGATGTAAGTATTTCATAATTTACATGTGAATGTATATATGACATGTGCAAATTTTTCTTTTATGGAAGCGTGTGTATACCTTTGATTTGAATGAAACTTAATTTTTTAGTTAAACAAATAATGTTAAATATAATAAATTGAGTGAATTTCTTATCAATCATAAAAGTAGATAGGATTACATGAAACTGCTCATAAGAGTGGAACTCCATAAATAAAGCTATATTTTCAAAGATATATAATTGTCGGGGCTCTTTTAAGATTTTTCAAAAGAAAGATGAGGGAGGAAATTGCAAAGTGACAGGAGCTTTCTTATCAATTGAAGTAAGGCAAACATGCTAAATATTTTAACTCAATTTGCAAAATTGATAATTGTTGGGATAGGATTGTAAAAATATAAAATTTACAGGGGCCATATGCAAATTACAAGACATCACATTGCTAGCCTCTTAGGGCCCCATTTAATTAGTTAAGATCCATTTGCAAAATTGATTGTCGTGTAGTTAAATTTGCAAAAATATGAAACTTGCAGGGGCAATACGAAAATTACCAGACATATCCACTGCAATTGCTGAAATACTTGCCCAAGTTGCATTGGAAGCATTTTTGTTATTAGAAAGAAATCCCAAGTGAAGGTGCTAATTAAGGGAATTAAGGGAACACGTGAACATCTTGCTTCCTGTACATTCTAATAATCATTACCCATGCTTGTTGTGCTGTGTGTGTTAATTAATTAGCGCCTAACCTCATCATCACACTCCAAAAACGTGAATTTTCAGTCCAAAGTCCAAAACTCCACATTGCCCTTGCATTCCATGCATCGATCACACACTTCACTAGCTTGCGAAACTAACTAATCTCTTTGTATACCTTGGAATATCTAGATCTTTTTTTATTTTTAATGGCTCATCCAATTAAATCAAGATAGAATCGAGTTTAAAAAGGAGACCTGATCATTTCAAAAAGTCTAAAACACATTTTTTTTTTGTTTTTCAAATTTTATAAAATAATTTAAAATAACTAAAATATTCCTGTGTTTAAAAATCTAAAATAAATATATATATCTCCAAAATTGGTTTCTAGATTAAACATAATTAGTTAACCATTTTGCAAAAAAAAATTGAAAAATAAAAAAATATGTTTTTATACCAGTCTAAAATGAAGTTTGAAATGATCATTTTGCTTTTAAAAAAAGATAAAGAAAGAATCTTTTGAAACGCTGGATTAGTATTCAAATACAGGAAATAATGTTTACTAATTAAATAGAGCCCAACTGTAAAAAAAGTTAACTAGTTAAAGTATATTCCATTAATTTGCATGAGGTAATTAGTTGCGTAAATGCATGTTTCATAAAACACATCCCTGCATGCTTATTGATGGGACTGCCGGAGTATTTATCACAACTGCCTGCGCTGTTTATTTCCTTGGGACGCAGGGAAGCTATAGAACTTGAAGGCAAGCACCCCCACCACGGCAGGTGTTCGAGCAACACCAGGAAACAAATCATATTGCATTCTGAGTAAAATCGTAAACCTTCCACTTGTCCAATTCAATGATTTTCGTTGTCATTTTATTTATTTATTATGCGTGGCCTTCCTACGAGTGTAAAATATATGACCGCTAAAATAATTTAAGCATGTTAAATAATTTATTTTAACCTTTGAAATATTTAAACATCGATGTGATTTTTAGATTCTACATTCAAATATCTTGATAAAAACGCATTTTTATAATGCATTTTTTAGCCCATGCTAACATAAGATTATTTTAAACTGGGTTTAAAATGAAATTTTATATTTTTATTTTTGATAATAATATTTTTTCAAATGCATTTAATTTATATACCAAATTTTGTAATATTTGAATATGCGTATATATTTTCTATTTTCAAAAATCAACATGTTGTAAGTATTTAACCCGAATATATAATGCCGGTAGCTTTTACATGTAAGATTATTTGATGACATCGAAAAAGTTAATCTGCGACTTCGGTGATTAATTACCAAAAGTAAAGCACATATCTGCGTGTGTATATGTGGTGGTAATCCGGATAAACATCAACCAATTAATTAAATCTCTCTCTCTCTCTTCTGTTAGCTGATGGAATAAGTATGTATATGTGCAGGGAGGGCGGTGAGAGGCATGGCTTGCATTTCCCAACTTCCTCATGATCAGGAAGGAAAATAACCGCAACAGGTATAGCTGGGAGAGAGAAAAAAGAGCATGAACGAAGTTGGTAAAAACAAAAAACAATGCCTGCATCTGAGCTGTTGTTCCATTTATACTCTGGCTCCACATCCATTATTCTCCGTAATAATCGAGCCTTAATTAATTAACAAGTAGGTTATCATATCAGGCCTGTAAATCAAAGAATATTCTGGCAATATAGGCAAGGCAAGGTGCTGCTTCGTTAATGAGTATTATCAACTAATGGTTTTGAATTAAGCCCATATACCGTTCTCTCCAACCATTCAGTTTCAAGCTAAATTCACCTAATTGGGTTTAATCAATTTATTACAAGACACGCTGCATGCATACATGCATGAGAGTCCAGGTATCTTTTTAATTATTTAATTTGACCGGGTTTAGAAGGTTGAAAAGATGCGTATATATAGCTTTATAACAAAATCAAACGATTCCTCGTTCACATGCATTAAATAATGGAGATGCTTACAAATGTCTCCCAAATTTTCAGAATTCGAAATGTACACACGTACTTTTAATTTTAAAAACTTTTTGGGGCAAAAAATAATAAATTGAAAATTTTGGTTTCATTTGCAAATACTCAGAAGTAATTCGTCATTTACACGCGGTTTACATGAAATCCTCCGCCCAAAAAGGTGGTTTTTAAACCCTTTCCAGTTTTCGAATGAGGTTAATCTCATTGACAGTGGAGTCGTTTAATTAGAATATAGTGTAATTATTTTCCTTAATCTTTTCGAAATAAATTACGTCAACATCGAGTAAGAAAAATTCCAATAGTTTATGTTATCAATAAATTCTATTATCGTAACTTACCTAATTTTCAACCAAAACCAAAAGAAATCTGTTATGCACTCCTTTTATTTCTTTAATCTCCGCCTTTCAATTAGTTTGTTTTACTAGTTGGAGATAGTAGAAAATAATTCTAAAAATGGAGAACTTTGAATTATTTCAAAAAATAGAAATTCGCCAAACTGAAAATAACTCGAACCAAGATGTCGTTAAGAACATAATTAAGAAATATGTAATTTCCTATTGGGTAAGCACGAAAATTTTTTAAAACTTGTTTGTTTTTTAACTGTATGTAGGTCTCATTAAGACCTTCTTTCATGTCAAATGCAGCAATTTTCAAAATTATTTCATATTTTATTTTAATTTCTGGAAATTAATAAAATAGTATACTAGCACATATGCCCATGTATATTTTATTGATTTTTAAAAATTCAAATATATTAAATTTTGCTAGAAATAAAATCTAGATAATGTACACATATTCATAAACAAATAAAAGATAAAAAAATATTTTTTCAGACAGCCATCACATAAGATCACCGGCTTTTCCTAAGTCCAATGATGGACCGCTACTGTGATCCGCCGGAGCACCATATCTTTTCGCGGGAAAAGAACCGGCGAGGACGAGGGTTAGTTGGGGATGCCCATTTGCGTGTACCGAAGTTGCAGCCAGTGGGCCCCACTGAGGATGATAATTTTCCACTGGTCTGCGAATCTGCCGACAGGAATGCTCCTCGCATCTCCTCTAGGCGAAATTACCCGTTTCTCCTCGGAAATTTCATGGTGTTTTAATATTTTAAATAAATCCTTTATGTTAAATTAAGATTTCTAAGTAACTACAAAATTTATCTAAGATTTTCTCTAGTAATCCACATAGAAATTAAATTTAAATGCTTTTTAAATCTTAATTAAAAGGTAATACAGGCAGAAAATAAAAATGGGAGGTGGATGGGTTGGATGGTAAATATAGAAAATTAGCAGGGAGTATTTAAGCAAGTCTGGAAAAGCAGGGAGGAAGGGGCAGTTGGAAGGCTTGCGTGAAACAAGAGAGGCGGAGGCAAGAACAAAACGGAAATGCAAATCAGAAGTCCGAGATTTTCAATTCCAGTGCGCATGTGGGAAGGGACCCACCACAACGGCATGGAATGGAATTCCATAACAACTACCTTCACCTCACCTGCTGCCTTGTAAACAAAGAACATCTTGTAGAATTTTGGTTTCTCTCCAGTCCATTAGTGTTACTCAAGTCTCCCTTTCTAGCTCCCTACTTTGTTGTGCCCATCTGGGGTTCTTAAATCGCCTGCTTCTCATTTGGTTTCTTCTTCTTCTTCTTTTTTTTTTTCTGTCTTCTCTCTCTCTCTCCCTCTCAAAATCTTGCAACTTGTCATCATCTTCCTCGCTATTTAAAAACGCAGATAATATCACCATTTTTTGAGGTTGGGTCTCTTGTTCTTGTTCCTCAGGTATGTTTATGCCTTTCTGGGAATAAATTGGCATGCATATTCATTTATTTCTCTAAAATATATTCATGGGTCTTCAATCGTAACCCCTTTTTCATTCTGTTTGATTGATGCAGACAAAGCCCCACAAAGTCAGGAGCCAAAACATCATATACAGCGAAAAATATTAATTTATCAAGCAACGAAAATGTATGATGAATGTGACCATCATCATGATTACTACAATATTGATAATTCTGATCATGATCATCACACAGCAGCAGTAGCTTCTGATGGCCCACCACCACCACCTCAGACTGCCATGAACTACCATCCCCACATCTCACTCGAAGACATCTCCAGAAATAACAACGCTGCTGCTGCTGCTTCAGATGAAGTTGCTGCGGCATCCATGGGGATCGATATCCAGCAGCATCTTGGCTTCGATCTGGAGCAGGAATACAACAGCCGTCTGATGCAAGGCGTGCTCCAAGACCCCCACCAACCTCTCCACTATACCAATTGGGACGCCGCCGCCGCCGCCGCCGCCAGCGCGGCCGATATCAACATCCATACTCATCTTCAGCTTCCAGAGCAGCAGCAGCACAGCCTCCAGCATTTCTCTTCACCCTCGTTTGCAAACCCCGGACCCTACGCCCCACCTGATCTCCTCAACCTCCTCCACCTCCCTCACTGCTCCGTGCCGCCACCGTCGCTGCTTCCGACATCTTCCCTCTCCCTCGAAGCCGCCGGTGGGCTGGATAAGAGGGCGAACAGCAGCTTCCATGCTCCTTTGGACATCTTCGGTGAGCATCCCACTGCAGACGCCGCATCGTCGACTACGGCAGCCCCCCCGCTGCTGTACGATCCACCGCTCCAGCTGAGCTTCCCGCCGCAGCCGCCGGTGTTCCGGGACTTGTTTCACGCGCTGCCACAGGGTTACGGATTGCCGGGGGCGATGGGCGGGTCTTATTTCGGCTCCGGGATGGACGAAAGGGAGGGTAATGGGGCGCTTTTTCAGGAGGGAGATGGGCGGCCGTTTGAGAATTCAGTGCTAGATTTCACTAGGGAGATGCCTGGTTTGTGCAAAGGAGATGTGAGGGGAGCTACCCATTTCGCCACCGAAAGGCAAAGGAGAGAGCAGATCAACAAGAAATACACTGCCTTGAAGAATCTTGTTCCAAACCCAACAAAGGTTCTTTCCCTCCTTCCTCCCCTCCGTCTCGTTTATCAGGCTAATTTTTTATTCTTGTCTTCGTTGATGAATGGCAGCCTGACAGAGCATCGGTGGTCAACGATGCCATCGATTACATCAAGGAACTCCTGAGAACTGTGGATGAGCTGAAGATACTGGTGGAGAAGAAGAGATGTGGGAGAGAGAGAAGCAAGAGGCTGAAGAGGGAGGATGAGGGAGGCGGCCCCGCCGGCTTGGAGTTGTCATCCTCGAAGCCTTCGCCCGACCGGGAGCAGTCTTTCAATGGGTCTCTGAGGAGCTCTTGGCTACTGAGGAGGTCCAAGGACGCCGTCGTCGACGTCCGGATCATCGACGACGAGGTGAACATCAAGCTCACGCAGCGGAAGAAGATGAATTGTTTGCTCGTTGTGGGGAAGATCCTCGACGAGCTACAAATGGAGCTGCTTCAGGTTGCTGGAGGCAACATTGGAGATTATTCTATCTTCATGTTCAATGCAAAGGTGATGATCGTTAATTAACAGGATTGGAAACACTTAATAGTTACCTAAATATTAGCTAGTGAAATTTCCTAAGATACGGCGTTGTTGCTCAAATTGATTTGGATGTAAATGCATGCAGTGGTGGTATTCCTTAACTCAACGTTGTGGGGTCTTTGCTATACAAAAGAAATTTGTGTATTGCATGCAATAGCAAGAGCTGCTACTTTTGCAACCGGAAGTCTCGATGTCTTACATGTGAATTTAGTTAGGTTGGGCTTAAACGCGATTAGAATATACATATGTGCCTTCTTTGATTTTTGACATGGGTGCTTCTGTTTTGATGCAGATAAGTGAAGGGTCTTCAGTATATGCAAGTGCAATAGCCAAGAAGTTGATTGAAGTTTTAGACAGGCAGCACCTACAATTTCCAGCAACCCTCTAGCTTGGGTTTGCAATTTCACAGTGCTGAAATTGGATGGATGCCCTTTGCTTGTTTAATTGCATGCTGGTGTTGCAGGTATATGGTGATCTAAGATTGTGGTTTTAGACAGGAAACCATTTTAGAGAGGAGGTGGTATACTTTTGAGAGTTTTTAATTACGATCTAACTCCGACTCAGCTTTCTCCACTTAAAACTGATATTGTTCTAGATTTCATATCACATGACTGATGATGATTCAAAAGCCCAGTTTAGCAATTTGCTTGGTCAGTAGATAAAACTAATCTCCCTGGGATATTAGAATACTTTCTGAATGGGTTTTCTTTTGATGAATGGAGGGATGCTGATTATCTAATTCAAATGAAAAAAATATGTATCTTTCTATACATCAGTTTTATTAAGCACCTACACTTGATCATGCTTGGCCCATGATCCATGCTGATCAGTAGTTGCACCTTTAAGACGATATAGTTCTGATCATATATTCTACGTAACGCATGTGATTTTGATCCATTGTCCATTGTCCAAACTGACTCAAATGTTTGATTTTTTCATGTACTTGACACCCATGATTCCACTCATTGTGTGAACTTTCATGTGTGTTTGAATTGATTAAAACATGTAGGAGGCCAGGAAAAAGCAAAATCGATCGGTAATATATTTGGTAATTAAGAAAAAAAAAAAGACGAAACTTTTTCTTGGTTCCTCCTTTTTATCATCTTCGTTTCTTTGATGTGGTTTCCACCTCTATGGAGCCTATTCCTTCTCCTGAGCCTCAGGGTTCTGATCCGGCACGAGGTGAGTCGTAGGAAAGACATCGTCCATAAAAATAGTTAAATTGAAATCCTGTCTAACCATTTTCATTTTCTAAAATAATTCGAGTAACCATGTCGCCAAACATCGTTTCGATTAAAGCATCACGTGTCTTGCACTTTTTTAAAATTTAAATCATCAAGCGTAAATTTGAAGATCATTTTCATTAGGATGTGACAACAATTTCTGTGTTATGAATTTACATGAGTTCTATTTCAAAGCACCCGGCTTCAAAACTATTTTTCTTTAATTTTTTTATAAAATCGTTAATCTAATTATATTTAACTTATATACTAAGTTTTATTATTTTTTAAGATATGGACATATTTTTTTATTTCTAAAAGCAGATGTATGACTAAAATATTTTTAAAATTTTTTTAAATATATGTGCACATTCAAAAAATGAAAAATTTTAATTTATAAATTAAATATACTTAAATTAATAATTTTATGAAAAAATTTAAAAGGTGTTATGCACTGAGGTGATTTGAAATTTAATTGCATTTGGATACATTAAAACATTCCAAAAATTTATATATAAAGAATCTTTTAGTAGATGTTTGACTATAAACATTATAAAGTTTACATAAAATCAAGTCTTTTTAAGGAGTATTAACTAAAAATGAATTAATTGATTTAGAAAATTATTTTTATAAATAAAAGATTTTTAAGATAATAAAAGGGAATAAAATAATTTAATTTCGACATAAATGTTTATACCCTTATTTTTAATATGTTTGCATTAAGTCTTAATCATTAAATGATAATTACCTTTACGAATATTTAAGGTGTGTTCGACAATAACCAAAAGTTGTCAATAAAAAATTTTTATTCTCTGTAGTTGTCTTATTTTCTAATTATTTTTATATTTTACTTTACAGTTATCCTATTTTTCTATTTTTTTCAATCTCTATACTACTCTATCTATTTTAACACTATTATCTTTATTTTTTTTATCATTATTTACATCACATCACTCTTCTCATTCTAAAAAAAATAATACAACAATCTTTTTTTTGTAAGTTTTATTAATTACGAACCAAACATTGCTTGGTTGGTTGCGTCAATAATAGGGATGTCAACCAAGGTACCATACGTGGTTCAAATATTATGTTTGAGATTTTAACTTAGTTTTAGAGGAGTCATTTAGTCTCTTTTAAAAAAAAGTATGAGCCTATAGTTTCTTAATAAAATGAGCTTAATACATAATATCAGATAGATATCACGTACGCAAATATCAATCAAATTTTTTTATTTAATCGCCAAATACACCCTTAAATTAGATGAAATTTAAGCTCTTAGCTAAATAAATTATTCTAAATAAAAATACTTCAATTGAGTTTCAATGAAACTACTTGTCGTGCTTGATTGGCTGAAATAATTAGTTCCTTGATTCACTTCCATGAAATATTTGGTCTTATAGTCAATACAGAAGCGAAATCCATACTTATTTCCTTTGTATTTTGTTACATCATTTTCTTTATATTTTCCCCACCATTTCATTTTTCTATCTTTTGTCATCCCTCTTTTTTATTTTCCTTCAATTTCCTAACAAACCTTTAGATGCACAGACTAAAGAATAAAAAGTGACATCGAGTAATGCTAATGGTCGTGAACTAAATAAAAACGAAATAAATTAATTTTTCAGAAAAAATAGAAATTAATTAAATGCCTCATTGCATGCAAGTAATGAAAATTTATTTTTATTATATGGTCCCGTGAGGAGTAATGAGATTTAATTAGTATTGGTGATTGGGGAGGGAGAATAATCACGTTTGTTAATTACTGGAGACCAAAAAGTAGGATAAAAAAATTGGCATACTCGGACATAATTTGTTATACATCCCCTCAACATTGATGACAACTTTGTGATATTGAGATATTTAAGTCATTTGTTAGTTGGGAAGTAATAAAATTTTTAAATAAAAAATTTTTCATATAAAAATTGTTAAATTAATAAAAAACGATGCGATATAATAAATATAAATGATGATAATTAAAGATAATAAAGTTAAAATAGATAATTTTTTATTGAAGTTAAAATAAATAGGTTAGTTATGTATAAATAATTTAAAATATTATAATTGTATATAAAAAAATGAAGAAATAATTTTAAAATACGATAATTACTGATAATGAAAAAGTTTTAAATTAAAAAATTATAATTTGAAATATTTTTCTTTAAAACAAACATGCCTCCCTTAAACATGAGGTCTTCATAATTTCCATTTTGCCAGCTAACAAATTTTGAAAGTGCTCGACTTAATTCACAGATGGTTTGATGCACATTTTTATATTTCTTTCAATTAAAGAGGACATTATCCAATTTCACGTGACATTCTAATAATCTTTATATTTTTTTAAAAGTAAGCATCACCTCAGGTCCAAGGGTCATTTGAACCTCAAACCTCAGGCAAGCATACGAGAGTGTCTGCCACCTGGGCATCGGGCGGCGGCAATAATGTTTACATTTTAGTCATTACTTTAATTTGCATCTTTAATTATTTAGCTTTAAGTAATTTTTTTTACCTCCTACTACCCATTAATGATTTTTAAATCATCCATGTACTTTTTTTTTAATATAGACTTTCTATTATATTATGCAAATGCAATTAATGAACAACCTATTCCAAATGCGCTAATTATTAGAAACGTATTTTGTTGTCCAGTCCAAAGTCCCAAACAAACAAGAAAGCAAAAAACTTGCCGAGCAAACATCCATCTACGTACAGAAATCAAATAGAGACGACGGGAGTACTGATAGGTGAAGTTTTGACAAAATAACTCCATTTTCTATGCACTTCGAACTCTATAATCTGCTGTCCGTGAAGACTATCGTCTTCAGAGAACTATTATCTCCAGCAACTTATACCGAAGAGAGAGAGAAAAAAAGCACGTTATGTTTGGCAATTAAAACAATTTCAAATTAAAACTTTCGATTTTTCACAATTATTTTTTTTTAAATTACTTTTTCACTTATTCTTATATAAATATTATATTTTTCTTTCATTTTTATAAAATCATTAATATATAATTTTTCTATTTTAAATTTATTCTTTTTACTTAGTTTCGCTTTCTTTATCTATATATCACATCATTTTTCTTATTTCAAAAATTTTTATATAAAAATTTTTTTATTTTCAAATTACACATTAGTTAGTTGTGCATTGGCTTTGTGAAACGAGCCACCTTTGTATAAAAAACAAAAAAAAATAGAAATTTTCTATATATACACGTATATATTTAATACTCTACTTTTAAATTGTTTTGCATAACTATTATACTTTATGGTAATTTTCACACATTCTTCCTATGATTTATCTTTGGCCCTTAATTACTTATCTGAACACCCTCTAATATTTTCCAAATTTTTTTCCACGTTATCAAACACGCATTTTTGGCCATTAAAGTGTCTTCATAAAAAAAAATATAACCTTGTCAATTTAGACCGATAACATTTTTGATTTTTTAGAAAGGATAATTAAATAAATCAGACTTTTAACGGTCATTTGATGCAAAAGGCAAATGGAATTGTCATTTTCGGGAAACATAGAAAAATGCGTGATTATATTTGGCATCTTAAAATGCATAGCTATATTCGTCAGCGCGTTTATAATTTACAATTATAACTCAGCATCCCATTTTGAGAAATTTCTGGGAATCTTTTTTCGGATTGAGGGACCCAGAAGACCCAACGGTCCGGATCACGAAAACCTGGATTTCTGAAATCTGAGAAAACTCGAGGGCATTGGAAAACAGATCCTGAGGCCGAGGACGGAGCGGCCCTGGTTTAAAACGGCACCGGCGATTCGAACCCGAGGCCGCCAGAGCCCGAGTTGCCAGCGACAGACACAGAGCGAGATGTGTGCAAATCTCAAAAACCAAAGCCTCGTCGCCCGTTGAGGAATCGAAGAAGATGAAGCTGCTGCTGCTTCCGCCCTTCCAAAACCCTAGAAATGGAACCCCCACTTTTTTGAAGGGATGCCACGCCCCAATCTTCACCCAAGAAAGCCCCAAACCCAACGGATCCACCTCAGCCCTCCGGCGACGTCCTGCCTTCGCCTTCTCTTTCTCCTCCTCCGCCTCTGCCGGAGGATGAGCACCTGCCCCGCGACCAGAATCTAGGGTTTGGTGTGTTTGATCTCGTTTTGTAGGATATCGTGTTTGTTCTCAGAGAGAGACAGAGAGAGGGAAAGAGAGCGAAGGAGAAAGAGGGAGGGAGGGAGATTGGTAGGTAGGGAGGGGGGGTGTGGAGGTGCAGGAGAGAGATGGGCGTTTCGGACGGGTTGGGAGCTGAGCCTGAGATAGATTGCAGCGTCGGGGCAATCGTTTGGGTGCGGCGGAGGAACGGGTCGTGGTGGCCCGGCCGGATTCTGGGGCCCGAAGAACTGTCGGCTTCGCATGTCATGTCGCCTAGATCCGGGACGCCGGTCAAGCTCCTTGGAAGGGAAGACGCTAGTGTGTAAGGCTCTGCGCACTTTTCTCATTTCAGAAAATTTTTTCCATGAATATGTGAGAAAGTTCCAACTTTGCCGAGTAAAATTATGTGGTGCTTCATACCTTGCGAAAGTGTGAATGCTCGTGAATGTTCGGCGGTGTTGCATTGTTACTGAGCAAGGAAATCATATTTGCAGCCATGGTTCAAATATTTCTAGACGGTTATGCCTGAAAAATGTTGGCAGACTGTCTGAAAATGAGTTTAAAACAGTATCAGCAGCACAATAACAACCAATATGATATTATTCAACTTTTTAAAGAGTTTTAAAATTGAAATTACCTTGAAAAATGGCCTTTGTGGGAAGGTCAGGTATTTTATTTTAAGTAGACAGTATCATTTTTGACTAAACCAAGTTCGTCAGCCGAGCAACCTTCACCAAAAGCCCCAGTGATTTTTTTTAATGGAAAATTTCGTAGGGCTTTTCGTGTGAAGTTGTTTGATAGAGAGTTTTGCTAACCAGCTACAAAATGGCAAGAAACGGATTCTTGAACATCAAAGAAGGGTTGGGGGGTTAACACCGAGGAGTTAAATCTCTTGGGCCCATCTTGAAAATCGACTTGAACTTTATCTTGACAAGCTTATGTAGTTGTTGGATATCAGATCTTGAGTCCTAGTTATGATTCTTCATTGTATTTTAATGCTGTGCCTAACTTCTCATGGAGGATGTTCCAGATATGATGTGTTGGAAAGGATCCCATCATTGCTAACCTTTGATCACTTCCAGAACTGTCCATGGATTTGTTTTGGAACAAGGAAAATATTGAGAGAAAAGGAATATAAACGAAGTAAGAAAATGATGCAAGTGTAATGATTCAAGACTTACAATATGCACGGGGGCTCCAGCTGATCCTTTTTAAAAAAATTTATTCAATATTTAAAAACCAAGGGTAAGCATGGAGTTTCCATGCTTACTGTAAATATTGAGACCCATGATTGTAGAGAGTAATAGAGATAGTTTTGAAGGTATTGAGTTCCACAGGCATTAATGAATAAGGGCATTTGCAACTACAGTAGTCCCATAACTGCTGAATCTGCCAAACTCAATGGCCTTGGCATCCACAGAAAAAATCCTTAACATGACCACAGGGTACAACAGTTACATTAGGATGCAACAGGTTTGATTGCTAATAAGAAGTCATATTAACAGAGTGGCCATACATTGAATGCCAATGCTAACTGCCAGTTGTAAGTTGTATCTCTTTGCAGACTTTGATATGGTTGAAAAAGTATGTGATATTGCGATTTGAATTTTTCTCTTCCTCGCATGTATTTTTAATTGGAGTTCTACTTTCCAACAAATTGATTATTCCATGGATATCATCTCCTGACTGCTCATGTTCTGGTTTTTCATGATTCATAATCTCATGTTAAAGCTGCACTTGGAACTTTAGCTTATGTGCTCATAGTTCTTTCCACGGGACAGCCACCTATTGTCCCTTGATTTCCTTCATTGTTTAATATTTCATTCTTTTGGTTTTTCTACCCAGGGATTGGTACAATCTAGAGAAATCAAAACGTGTGAAAGCATTTCGATGTGGGGAATTTGATGATTGTATTGAGAGGGCTGAGTCTTCGCAGGGGGTTCCTATAAAGAAAAGAGAGAAATATGCACGTAGAGAAGATGCTATCCTGCATGCTCTTGAGCTTGAGAAGCAGCATCTGGAAAAGAGGCGGCAGAAGTCGAGCATTCCTAATTCAACAAACCATAAAATGGCGACTGGTTCTAGAAAAGAGTTGGCAAATTGTTCTCCTGCAGCAAACTATACAGGAGTGAATAAAACAACAGAGCATTCTAAATCTGTAAATCCCAAAACGCAGCCTCATTTAGGGAGACTGGATTCATCTGTTGAGGATGGCAGGGAATACAGCCATCAATCTGTCCAAAAGGCTAAGCATGCAAAGCAACAGAGTTGGGAGGATGATAATCCTGAAGCTATGCCCCGAATGAGAGGTTTGCAGGACTTTGGGTTGAGAATTGCTTCATCAAAGAGAAAGGTTTCTGCTGATAGTCATCTCCATGCTCTTCCAATTGGAGGACAAAACACCGGTGTTGGAGGTGATACTAGTTGTGGTAAGAATTCTTCTGCCGTAAAAAAGAAAAGGACACAGGGTGGTTTGTCCGAAGAACCCCTTGCTAAGAAACGTGATAGACGTCGTCCTCTTCTTCAAGTATTGCAGAGTAGTGCAAAATTACCAGACTTACAGACTATGCAATCTGATAGTACAACTGTCTCTGTCTCTATGCAAGGAGATAAGGAGCATGCAGATGGAATATACCGGGCAAAAAGGAGCAGATGTGTCTATCTGCCTTCAGACCCCCAAGAGTATGTGGATCTCACAGGTTCTTCTTTGGACAAGATTCAGAGATGTACTTCCCAGCATGAAGTGGACAATCGTCCTTCTCTGGCCAAAGGAATTTTGAGCCCAGGATTGGTTGCGGTACAAGAAAATGATTCTGAAAGAGATCTTTCTAATCCTGAATTGGGTAAAGAGGCTTCTGGGCTTTCAGGTGAAATATAAACACTCTGAAGGATGTGTTGTCATTGTTGAGCATTTTTTTTCTTCATTGCAAATTGCATTAACCTGCTGGCTTAGTTCTTTGACTATCATTCTATTCTTGGTCTGAATTGCTGCTTCATTTATACTGGATTTGGTAATTCATAGCTTATTCAGTATTAACCTATGAGCATAATGTTCAGTCTGTTTCACAATATTAGGGACCTACAACCCTGTTTCTGTCATTTAAACACTTCGGAATTAGTGATTATCTGTGATTATCTTTGAGACAAGGATGCATTGGAGCAGATTAGGGACTCGGATACATTTCCCTATTTTCTGGCTCAGTCTTTATTAGGGACATTAATGTTTCTAGGCTCATGGTGAATAAGGTTGTCTTTGGTTATGTTAGGGTTCCATATGGTGGCTTCATGACTGTATAAATCGTCAAGCTTCTCATTCAGGGAAGCAAGTGTTACTGAACAAATTGTTGTTGGTGTGGGTTATGTTGGTGAAATCAGCTTTTTTGCTGACATACTGGTGGAAGAAAGTTTCTCAAAACTCTTCACTGGAGTCTCTGTCTATTTTCTCCTTGAGTAATGTCTTCCCAGCCAGGTGGATGGATATGCCCATGCAGCTCTTTTTGTTTTGAAATGTAAACCATTTACAATGGTTATCCGTATGCATTTATTTATGATTTCAAAAATTTGATGCATTGAAATTTTTGACATACTATATTCATTTTTGGAAAAAAATATAATAATTATATATTCATTCTCCGAAGATGCTAAAAGTTTCTAATGCAATAGATTTTTGGTAGCTGGACAAAACAAATGTTGTTGAATAAAATAAGACCTAAATTTGGGGGGAAAAAAAAAAGGGGCTGCACAGACAGCTCCATGCTCCTGGTCGTATTGAATCATTGCCCTTCTTCTTTTTGGATAGTTCAGGTAATATGCTAACAACCTTATGTTCTAGGGAATGTTAGTAAAGTCCCTTGGGATGGTTATTCAATAACATATGGGAGAAATCTGGTGGTCAAGTGTCCTATAGCTCAGATACTCAATAATCCACTTTCATAGTATCCCGCTGATATCTATCCATTTTGGAAAAAATTTTGGCTGAAGATTGTCAATGCTTTACATATTCTTTTGGCATTTCCTCTATAGGTCCTTTTAGCAAGTTTGATTGTCATTTTAGGTTGTTTTCATTTAAGTTTTGTGAATTTAGCTTCAAATAGTTTCCAATACTGGCGCTGTCTCCTATTCATGAGTTTGCTTCTGAAGTGTTACAATCTGCTCTCCTCCATCCAATGGTGCGATAAAATGTCTCTGTTGTTTACAGATCCTTCACCCTCAGGAAGATATGGTGGTCACAGCAGCTTTGTATTCACTGTTCCAGAGCCAGATAATATGGATGGTGAGGAGCTTAATGAGTCAGAGCTTTCTGGATTTGTTTCCCCACTTCATTCTCATGAGCAAACACCTACTGTCTCAGCTGATATAGGTGGATCCAACTGGCAATTGAAGGGGAAACGCAACATCCGCAATTTAATCAAGAGGCCGGTGGAGAAGGATTCAGTCAACAGAGTTGATAAGTGCAATGGAGCCTTGCAAGAATCAATTCATGAAGACAAGGACATGGATGGCCAAATTGGCATGAGGCATGTTGTCTACCAGAGGCATGGGAGGTTAAACTCTGACTATGATGAGGGTTACCAGTTTGAGAATGACTCAGGGCAAGCGTCAGTGTCAGGATTTGGCAACAGAAGAGACAGAGCAATGTTAAAGGCGAATAATATGACTGACTTGGACGAAGATTCCTATGAGGTGTCTCCATCCAGCTGGGAGGCCGATCGGATGTCCCAGTTACCATTGAGGCAATACCAGCGTGATTCAGATGGATTTCTTGAGCCAATCTACAACACTCATCTAGGTTCTAGGATGGGACCCATGTTGCTGGATGTAGATTTGAAGGTCCAAGCAAGCTACCAGGGAGAGCGCGTGCCTTTGGTTTCTCTAATGAGCAGATTGGATGGGAAAGCCATAATAGGACATCCAATTCAAATAGAAAAAATGGAAGATGGCTCCTCCAATCTCATCCTCTCTAAACATGCTGTTTGTGATGAACGTCCTGATAGTGACGGAAATGCAGGCCTTCCACCAGTTTGGCGGACTGCCAGAAGGACAACAATGCATCGGGTCCCACGGACCCATACATCATCTGCATTAGAAGGAGAGGATATTGACCCTCACCAGTACTCAGATTTTGAAAGCAGGCCGCAACAGAAGAAACCATTTTCAAGTCATGGATATAAGGAGAAGCTGGTTAAGAAGAGCTCCTGCGTTCACCAGTCCCTGACAGAAAAGAACTCTCCCAAGAAGATATTTAAGAAAATAAACTTGTCCAGTCAGAAAATAAGGACTCTGTCCTCAATTGCTACCGACCAGAAGCCCAGTGGCAAGAGCAGTGATCATAAACTTTCTGGCAAGGATTGTGACTTAGGCGTCTTGATCAAATCAGAGAAGACCACACCTCCTTTAGCATGCATCCCTGTAAAGTTAGTATTCAGTAGGATACTAGAGGCAGTTGGCAGGCCATCAATGGCACAAGAAGCAACTTACAGGATCTCAACAGCTGGTCCTGCAGATAGGAATCCTGTAGATAAAACATCAGAGTAGGCATTGACAACATGACTATATGGGTCAGCTGTTCTCTTCCTTAACTCTTGCTTCAACATTGTCTGCGCACTGTATAACAGCAATGACACTGGGCTAGAACTCAAATTTTGGTCTACTTCAAAATTTTTGGTTGACAGAGGTGAGTCTTTCTACCTTGTCGCTTTTGTTTGGTGCGCATGAATTCTTAGGGGAGTGAGTGGGGAAGCATATGCTTCATGCTCTAGATTCTCCGATTGATTGATGTGGATTTTCTTCTGCTCTTATGTTTTGTTTCAATAAATTATTAATTAGCAATCATGCCTTGTTTCCTCTCTGCAGATGTTCCCTTGTTTGCATTTGCCAATGCACTGCAGCTCAGTCCGTTGGGAATGTAAGCATGGTTTGAAGATCAAATTCCTTTCTGATCAATCAGCTAGCTGCATCAGTACTAACAATGAACTTCTGAAGATGGTATAATTCGGTGTGGGACTTACATGATTGCTGTTCGTGTCTTTTTCGTTTTCTAATATACTGATTTGTTGGAGAGTTGCAGGTGCGAAACCCTCTAAATCACCAATAGGGAGAGAGAGGGGACTTATTACTGTATTACTGTACAAATATTAGGATGCATTTGTTAGAGACAGACTTGGGATATGGAGCATATAGGAACAGAGAGGTACTTGTAAGCTTTTGAACCACCTCGATATCAGTAAAGAATTACTTGGGAAGCTGTTAGTTTTTTCTTAGTACAGCAAAACAGAGACTCAGAGGCTTAGAAGGATTATTGGTATATTAAGTCGAGTGACCACAATTGCCTTGTTCTTGATGCGTAATGTATGTTATATGTTCTGAAGTGTTGCAATTTTCTAGCCATCTACATCAAGAACTTTGATGATGCAGGTTTCTCAAAGCTTCATTAGTAACTTATGCGAGTCCACCTTTTGTAATAAGAGTTAGAAATTATAAATTCAGGAATATAAAGCATTTTTATTGCTTTATTCACAATTGAATCAGTAGAATTTTCTTCTTTTTGAACAAAAAAATTTCTGCTTGCTGCTTTTTTAGTCTACCCTTTTTGTCTTCTCTTGGCGTGTTAAGTGACATTATTCAGTTTGGCATTTCTCGTGGTGGTTGTCCTCCCACATGACAGGTTAATTGTAGATCTGTGTATCCTCCCACATGACAGGTTAATTGTAGATCTGTGTACAGGCAAGGATGTAGCTGTGTATCAACCAAGGGATTCATGTTTGTGTGATAACCCCATGGTTGTTGAACCTGGTCTGGATTGGTAAATCATCAGAATAGCAAGAGACAGAAATTAGCCGCAGCTAAATCAGAGGGAAGCGAAAGATGGATAAACAACCAGAGGGAAGAATAAATGAAATAAGCCGCAGCTAAATCATTCTTTTCCCACCCTCCATCCTGTAATTAGTGTTGGCAAATCACCCGTAAAAGGGTTTGCCTCATTTGATTACCAAGACCATCTGATCAGCTGCTGTACATCGGCTAATTAAATAAGGCTAGCGCATCACTTAAATTTTCGGCAACGTTCATGATCTTTGTGGCGGGCTAAAAACAAAGTTTGGAAAGTCTTTATATTCTGGAAGCTATGATATGATTGGGTTCTTTTGAGCTGGCCAGCAAATTGGCGTGTGCCAAACTCTACAGGTTTTTCAGAAAAAAAGAAGTACATTCTACGGCACATTTATTTTGAAGCTTTTGTTGAATCCAGTTAGCCATTATTCTTCGGACTTTGTATTTGATCTTGTATAAATTTTTTTAAAACGGAAAATGTATATTAACGCCAACATTTAAAATAGTCCATAAATAATTTGGTATGGGCATGAATTGTATAAATTGTTTTTTTTTTTTTTTTTTTTGAAAGCGTATAAATCGCTAATTGAAGCGATCTTTTTATATCATAAAAATAGGGATAAGTACCATGGAATGCTAGAATTGGCCGAAATATCATCAGAAATGGGGGGGGGAATTCTTGAACAGATTCTTGGATAAATTATACTATTCCTATCCTCGGAAAGCACTTAAATAATAATAATATCGCTTTATGTTTACAAATGAATTTTCAAGTCGAGTCCTTGAAAGCGGTTTCAAACGTAGTGGTTGAATTGGATGATTCAATTTTCAGTGGAACGTGTGTTTTGGTTTAGGTGTGTGACCAGTGACTGTTGCATGGTGGGCATGCGGTGAACGGTCCTGATTAGCAGCCAATCTACTTGTGATTTTTCTATGTTCCTTTTTTTAAAAAATCTTTTCCAAAAAAAGTGCTTTGTGAGATGTTGCTTCCCCAACAGCGTGAATGGTGAAGAGCGAGGCCACGTGAGAGTTTTTTTAGAAGCATGCGTGACGTCGAGCTCTCGTAAAAAGTAACACGGACGGTTCACGTCGCATCTTGCACTTTCATGTACTCGGAATTTATTCTCTCCTCTAGATTCTTGCACGAGAGCTACATGTTGCACCACGTGCATTATGGTCGCACACGTGCTTAGGAATTGATTGGTAAGGGCCGAGGGATAATTTCCATTCGTGATTTCGCTAGCCGACGCCAGGTCCGCTACAGATGTAGTAGGGGGTATTGGGCGTTGAAATATACAATAAATAGCAAATTGATAAAAAAAAAAAAAAAGATGGGTAATTGCGGTTAGTTGCAGGGGTTTTGCTAATCAAAACTTGAGTTCGCTTTAACCTTAACTCTAACTCAATTTTTAAAATCTCACTCTCAATCTTAATTCTATTTTTGAAATTCTGACTTGGGTTGAGTTTGAGACTAGAATTCAGGTTGAAATTATTCTATATATCTGTTATCTCTCTTATACTTATTCAACTTTAAATCTATTATTTAAAAAAATCAAAAAAATAATATTTTTCTATTTTCAAGCAAAAATTCAAGAGTGTTTAAGAATTTAAAGAAGAAAATTCTCATTTAAATATTCTCTTTATAATTAAGTAGACTAATAATTATTTCTCAAAAAAAAAGAATGGAC
>JAXCLR010000073.1:3423000-3434905 GCA_035584095.1 Annona squamosa
GGATAAAGTTAAAATAGATAGGTTAGTTGTGTGGATAGTTGTGTAAAAATGATTGAAAAGTAGGGTAGTTGTATAGGGAAATGGGAAAAAATAATTTAAAAATATGATAGTGATGGAGAGTGAAAAGTTTTATATTGAAAAGTTTTAAGTTGACATTTTAAATTATAAATTACTTTCTAAAGGCTCGAACAAATCCAGCCATTCATTTCTGAATTAGACTCGTGATTGTCAGACAATCACGGGTAGGATTGCTGTACCCACCCTACCGATGATGCTTCGCGGGTCCGCGGTGGAAAAAAAATAATAATAATAATAACAAAACCGTTATTGGCCATATGTATGGATGATACGCGGCCCTACCTACGATTTAAAATAAAATTTCATGACTATTGCTTCTTGAATAAAAAATAATGATGCTTTTGTCTGATGTGACTACGCAAATTATTGGATTTTGGTACAAATGGAAAGCATTCGTGATTTCGTGCGGCCCCGTTTTAACAAACAGTTAGCCGAAACATGTCCATTTGTTTCACCCCCTCCTAAAAAAAAAAAAAAAGAGTCCATTTGGAACAGGTAAAAAAAAATGTGGTAAGGCAAGGGCATGTTTTAAACCATATCAAATTCTTCAAATCGAATTTTAAAATATATATTGAAAATAAATTAAATTGTAGCAGAAAGCAATATAGTTATGCTGAAAATTTAAAAAGCTGTCTTGTAAATTAAAAAATCATGTGACAAATGGTGATCTAAATTTAATTTAAGAATCTTATATCATTTTGACCAAACCCTGAGATAACTAGTAGAAAACTCTTAAAAAACCAGAAAATAATATGCATGATGAAGATAGTTTTTATGATCAGAGAAAATAAAAATATAACCAACATTGTAATTGTATAAAACTAGAAATAATTAATTAAAATGCAAAGTTAACAATAAAAAAGATATAATTGATTGAAATATTAAATTATATAAAAAAGCGTAAAGAAGAAGCAAAATTTTTTTCAAATGAATATTTTAAATTATAAAGTAAAGACTTATTCTAAACCATATAAAATTCTTGAATTAAATATTTATCATCATTCCAAGACAATTTCTCAATTTATAAGACAAAATTTTCAATTCCCAACATATATTTACTTATTTCTAATACAACTTTATTCGTTCTGAATATACATTATTACATTCTCATTTCAAATACAAATTCAATATAAGAATTTTATATGATTGGAAACTAAACAAAGTAATATTTTTTTTGAAAAGTAAAACTATAATAAATATAATATAATAGAAGTAATAATTATGTGTAAGAAAGTTAAAATAAATAAGATATTATATAGAAAGAGATGAAAAATAATTAAAATGTGTAAATAATTAACAAAAAGTTAAAGGCATTTAAGAAATTATGTGTAGAAAAGAGAACATCTTTTCTTACTTTTACATGCTACCAAACTGGCCTCAATTGAACAAAATTGGCGTGTGTATATGCATTGTAAGACGGCCAGGCATAAAACACCTAAATTTGAAAATTTGAAATTTGCCAGCCTCTTAAACAGGGGGAGGCGCAGCAGAGCAGTTAATTCGGTGCTCGGGGAAGCTTCCAAGTTGCAACAAAAACTCATAATTTAAACAAATCATTTTATTTGGAAATTCAGGTGGGCTCAAAAATAAAAAGAAATAGAATTCAAAGTCGATTCATTCCTCATTTGTAACAATCATTCTCGAGCTATAAACAAATTATATAATTCGTAGTTTGAGTTGGAAAAACTGACCTCGTTACGGATTTAGTATTACACATGCGAATTTTATAATTAAAAGTAAAAATTTTAACTGAGATAAAATTTAAAAATCTGAAATAACCGTAAACAAATGGAAAATGCCCCTCCCGCCTCGACGGCAGAGAGGAGGAGGAGCAGCCGTTTTTGCTATAAAATGGAGGCAAGAAACTTGGGGTTTTGGATTTTCTTCCCGACGTTTTGCGGCAGGTGACGATGGATGCATCCGCATCTGGTTCTTCACCATCGTCTCTTCTTCCTACCTCTGTCGCGTTATTTCGTCGAGCATTTGGCCACCGCAGCTCTTTATGACTCTCACGCCGTTTCTTTTCCTCTATCATCGTTGCAGGTAGTGATTTTGGAGCTGGTTCTCAATTCTCGGGGCTGGCATTTCTATGGCGGAGCTGTGGCAGGTGGTGATAGAGAACAAGGTTGTGTGATACTGAATGTTATCTAATTCTACGAAAAGACAATTCATACATATTGGAGTAATTTTCCCTGAATGATGTCATTTTAAAGGCATAATCTACAAGGCTCCCCTGTAAATGACCTCCATTGAACTGGCGAATTTTCGATAACGTCGTTCCTTGCTAGCAGATATTTTCTTGTTGTCAATATGAAGCATTTGAAGCGATAATTACTCTTTGGTACCTGCATATGAAAGACCTCTGTTTCCTGTCCTTATCACCTTCTTCCTCAGCCACGATTTCTTCCCCTCTAAATTCTGAAACCTCTGTATGTCTTGATCCTTTTGGTTTTCTGGAGCAGACAATTAATATTGTTTTTAAGATATTGATAAAAAAACAACCAGTTGCATGGTATCACACCCCGAAATCCTATCTGTTTATAATATTTATTCACATGTATTTGTTCATTATTCAAAAATTCACTTTGGTTGGAAACTTCATATATTCTAAAAATTTAAAATCATTTGAAAGTGAATATGTAACTGTTAAAAATTTGAAAATAACTATATTACTCGTTAAAGTTTCCTATATATGTGAATTTTTGTATCATGAATGATACATGTGGATGAATTCAGTTGCAAATGATTATAGTCCTGTGCTTCTAAGTTTAATTATTGCTTATGATCCGACAACAAATATTCTGCTAGAATGCTGTATTCATGATTTGTTCATTATGGAGTATTAATCTCTATTTTGTGTTCTGTAGGTCTTTAACAAAAGCACACAGAAATCATTTTTGAGCAAAGTGAGATGGGTGGTTGCTGCTGCATTTTCTTGCGTCTATAGCAGTGATGGATTTTATGTCTGAAAGATTGAGTGCTTCATATGTATATATGTATAGATTGGGACAAATGGCAGAGGGATATGGGCTATTTGTAGTGTAGCATTGTTGTCGCTCATGTAGGCCTTTATAATTAGATCAGTTAATGAATCAACATGGCTCCAGGAATTATTTTTAGAGACGTTCCTCAATCTCAGACTTTGGATCGTGAATTATTCATTGCATGCAATGAGTTTGGAAATCTCTGGTTAAGTAAGCCTGCTATTTCTTCTAGCGTTAAAGGAGGTATATGTGCTACTAATGGCGTCCACGAACTTCTTAAGTGTCCTCTCTGTAAAGCCTCTATGTATCCTCCCATTCACCAGGTTGCTCTCTTCTCCTCTTACCTCTTTGACAATTCTCATCTTTTGTTCCACAGGGAAAGTTCCTTTTTCCCCATTGGTGTGACTGCTAACCTAAATTCCTTTCCTACTAATATTAAGTTCCTCTTAATAGTATATCTCATCCGAAGGCATCACCATTATCCCTTATGTCCTGCAATTCACGTTGCTACACTCTATCTAAGAGCATGCTATATTGAAAATGCCACATTTTTCAAGCACCTGAAAAGAGTTTTATCCTTTTTGAACAAGACTGCCAGACAAGTTATGGTGGTTATCTGAATTTTTTCGTGTGTTTAAAAATAAGAGATGACTGGGCACGGGTCTTTTGGTAGATCTCTTAGCTAGGTTGAGGGTGCGACATAAAACCATAAACGAGATTTCATTGTACTCTTGTTGAAAAACGTATTTTATCAATTGCTCTGGTCATATCATGACATAAAACCATGAACGAGATTTCATTGTACTCTTGTTGAAAAACGTATTTTATCAATTGCTCTGGTCATATCATTAAAGACAATTCCTATGTTTCCACTGCAAGCAAATTGGCATTAATATTCTTATAAAAATTTGCAGTGTCTTAATGGCCACACACTCTGCGCAAATTGCAAGCTCAGAGTACACAATCACTGCCCTACTTGTCGATATGAACTGCGTAACATAAGGTGCTTGGCTCTTGAGAAAGTGGCAGAATCTCTTGAACTTCCCTGCAGATATCTGGACCAAGGATGCACAGATATATTCCCTTCCTACAGGAAATTAGGGCATGAGCAAGTATGCAGTTTCAGGCCCTATGACTGCCCATATGCAGGCTCTGAATGCTTAGTCACTGGTGATATCCGAACGCTTGTAGCTCACTTGAAAGATGATCATAAAGTGGACATGCATGATGGCTGCACATTCAATCATCGCTATGTGAAATCCAATCCACAGGAGGTTGAAAATGCGACATGGATGCTTACGGTCTCTCTCTCTCTCTCTCTCCATCTTGATCTCTATCTCAATCTCAATCTCAATCTCTCTCGAGTTGCACACGTATGTGTATGTTAGAAGTTGGGAGAGTTATTGCACCTGTCATGACTCATCTGTTGCTTCTTTGTTCTTTTTTCTGCAGGTCTTCAATTGTTTTGGGAAGCATTTCTGTCTTCATTTTGAGGCTTTCCTGCTGGGGATGGCTCCAGTTTATATGGCATTCCTGAGATTCATGGGTGAAGATGTCGAAGCAAAGAACTTCACTTACACTCTTGAAGTGGGTGGAAATGGCCGTAAACTAATGTGGCAAGGTGTGCCTAGGAGCATTCGGGATGGCCACAGGAAGGTTCGGGATAGTCACGATGGGCTAGTCATACACCGTAATGTAGCCCTCTTCTTTTCTGGGGGCAACAGACAGGAGCTCAAGCTTCGTGTCACTGGCCGCATCTGTAAAGAACACTAGCCATCATGGGCTTTCAACAGCTGAAGTTGATTGCCTTCTTCAAGTCCAGGGACCTCAATCTTCCCTCTTCTAATTAGGAATGAGCTGGCTGCTACATCAAGGAAGCCAACAATGCTTTGTACTTCGTTGGGACTGTAAGTTACCTGTAATGTGCACCACACGCGAATAAATGATTTTTCATTTTTTCCATGTTCTTGCGAAGGCTGCTCAATTGAGCCAGGAGACCTTGTTCATACCCTACTTGGGGTGCAAAAGCATTTGAATGTACAGTGACAAGAATTCTGAATATTTAGGTGTGTTTGGTCCATGATTAAAGAATATCACATGATTATTTTATAGCACAATAACGAATGATTAAAAGAGTTGTATTCTAACGTGTTCAATGCAATTGCCGTGAAAATGACTTGCTTCAAGATGACTCATTCCTTGGTAGTTTGCCTAACATAACATTGGCTTTCATGCAAATGGCTTATTTGAGTTTCTAATATTCAGGGACATAGGCTTAAATCTTGTTTATTTATCGTGTTAGCTGCTGGCACTTAGATAGTATTCAAAGAAAATTGTCTCAAGTAAAGGCTTAAACGTAGACAACTTAAAGGTAGAGAATAAACGACATTTCCCAATACATGCACAGTTAAATATTAGGCTTGCTTCACATAAAAAAAAAGAATTAAAATAAAAATTAGAGCTGCTGATTTGGTAAAGCACCCATTGGTCAACGCATCATATGGGTAGATTCATTTTTCTCACCCACGAAATAGATAAGTTTGAAGGCTCCATTTGGCCAAGAGACAAGATTTTACCTAAAGAACCTTTTTTAAAAGCATTGTCGAAAAAAGTTATCAAGCGTTTGGCATTATCATGTAAAAAGTACTTTTAATGTTTTGGCTGAAAAAAATTGAAGTGCTTTTAATATGCAAAATTACCAAACTAGATAAGAATAAATGATTATTAATTTAGCTTATCATGGACACAAAATTAAGCATTTTTGAAGTATTTATTGAGACAAATTTCTAAACGATTTACCACCTTTATTTTACCTAAATGATTAAAATAAATATCCTAACAAAATTAATTATTAAAAAATTACACTCAAATAAAAAGATTATATCATAGTTTTATAATATTTTTTAAAATGGAGCAGGTACATAATATGCTTACTTATCATTTATGGTAATAATTGAATGCATGGATGGATAATGTAAATGTAAATATGAAAAATTCTCTTTTAGTTTTTAAGGGAATTTTTGTCTTTTAGATATAATTAGGTACGACGGGCTTATGTGATTTAGATAAGAATCAACTTTGAGCTTAATCTCAATTGCAAAAAATTGTGATTGCTATTCTTGAAAGTTGTGCATATTTTTAGCCAAATATCTATTTTATAGCACGAAACTGCTTTTCAATGGAAAAAAAACTAGATAAAGACATGAAATAACATGGCCAAACATAGCATAAATAAAAAATCTACTGATCCAATTGGGGTTGGGCAGCTTATAAGTTTCCGACTTAATTACTAATATATATACACATACACACACGTATATATATTGGTCTCGTATCTATGAAATTCTTTTTCTATGTAACTCTTTCTATATTTAAAATTCTGATAGTTAAGAAAATTTACTTCATTCATTGTGTTTAACATAATTGATAATATCTTAAAAATACTTTATTTATCTAATATCATTGTGCATAAGCTCAATTAAAAATTAACACAATAAAATGATTTAACATTAAAAATATCAATTTTAAAGTTGTATTTTCAACATCTAAACCGTTTAAAATATCATTTCTATATAGATAAATAATTTTATAAAGTATTATTACAGTGTAATATATGTGTAAACGAATCGAAGTATTTTTCATAACATGAATATATATTTTAGTAAATGTGACTTATAAATATACTTGATTGTGATAAAATTTAGTTTTCTACATAAACAAATAATATTAAATATACCAATAAAAAAATATATTAAATATAATAAAGGAATTGAGTTTTAAATCAATGATCAATATCTTAAAAATTAAGGAGTTATATGAGACCGTTTTTATGTAATTTAGTTTTATAGAAGCGGAGACTTATATACATATAGCTTTTATGAAATATAAATATATGAAATATATCTAAAAGTACAACTTGGGACTCATGAAAGTCATATTTGTATCAGTGCTGACCTTAGTCCTATTTACAAAGATTAAATTTTAACTTTATTTATAAAACTTCGCTCTAACTCTCATCGTTTAAGATAATAGAATAGGACGAGGAGAAGTGATAAAAAAGTATTATTATATATTAATTACTTTTAAAATAAGAAAAAAGTATTGAATTTGAATATTATAAGGTTAGTATGAGTTAAATATAAAAAAAAAGTTTTTGGCAACCTAATCTTAACACTTTCACATCACCCACCATGAACAGGCGTTGCCTTGGATGGTTCAGACACGCAAAAAAATAAAAAGAAGATAAAGAAAGCAGTTGGTTGCCTCCTTTTGATCCAATAATTCGTCATTCCACCAAAAACACCGTCAACAACATAATCAGCTCATCCTCTTCATGAATCACGACAATGAAATTGGAATATCTACTATTATTTTAATTACGTGTCACAACATTCTCTGCATGAATCACGACAAAGAAATTGTAATCTTTACTATTATTTTAATTACGTGTCACAACATTCTTTCATTTTCCTTCATCGATGATGCCTCCCAACATTACTGTATATCGTCGTTATCATCTCTATTCCACATCTATAATCGACCGCAATAACTACACAAGGTACAGAGACACAGCCCATTCCATTTTCTCGCTTCGTCGTCGCTATCATCCAATTAATGATTGTCATGCAACTGTAAACGCACGTGTAAGGCAAATGTTTAACTGGTTCAAGGAAGCCCATTTTATTCTTCAAAAAAAAAAAAAAAAGCGAGCGCAATTTTTGGAAATACATCCATTTTCTTTGTCAGTACTTATAAATATCCCGTGGGAGCTTGCCTCCATTTGTAATCATGTAATAAAAATATATCCCTTAAAAATCAATTTAATAAAAAAATTTGTGTTCTTTGTTATCACTTAACAATATCCCTTAAAATCAAGTTAATTACAAATTTGTGTGGGCAACATATAAGATAAAGATTTTAGTAGTTCATGTGAGCTTTATAATTATACTTATTTTGTGGCTCACTGGTATTCATTTTAAAATCAAATTAATAAGTAAAATCTTAATCAAACATAATATTTTAAATAAAATGGAGATAATGTACAGGAAAACATACATTTTCTTTTTGTGGAAACATGAAGTAATTTAGGGTGTGTTTGGTTGGAGGTAAAACTTTTGATGAAAACTTTTTGGAGTAGAAGTTGTCAAATCAATAGAAAGTGATATGATATAATAGGAATAATGATGAAGAGTAAAGAGAATAAAGTTAAAATAGATAGGTTAGTTGTATTGGTAGTTGTGTATAAATGATTGAAAAGTATGGTAGTTTGTGTAGAAAAATGTGAAAAAATAATTAAAAAATAGAGTAATTATGGAGAGTGAAAAGTTTTAGAATGAAAAGTTTTAGTTGACACTTTTTTATCATAAACAAACACACCCTTAAAGTATTAAATAGGAATATTGGTAAAAAAGTAGCAATACCGTTGAAAATTATTACATTAATTTTATATATTTATAGGCCCATGTTAATACTAAACAAATAATAAAGTTTTTAAGATATTACAAATAATACCAAATACAATAAATAAACTATATTTGCATTAACTGTTAAGAATTAAAAATAAAGAAGATGACATACCTTTGTAAATATATTATTTGTTCAAATGCATTAAATGGAGAGAGGCAAATAGAAACATATTGGGATTTGATAAACAAAATTATTAGGGCGAAATGAATGAAGCAAATTATGGAAATTTTTTTGAATGAAAAAGATAAAAATAATGACAAAATTTAAAATTGATAATAAGTAGATAAATAAAATGATTGAAGTAAGTAGTGCAAAATAACTAGAATTTTTAATGATAAATGTTAAAATAAAATTGTTAGATAGTTAAGAATTAAAAGTATACTAAAATCTATGGAGAAAAGTTGTGGCTAAACACAAAATGCCTGGCTATATAACATACAATGGTAAATAAATACTATTCATAAACGCAAAAATAAACAAATTAACGGCGTTTGTTCAGAAGATGTAACTGAAAATTTTAGAAAAAAATATTAATAAAACCAAGAGGTGACATCAATCATTAGATAAATACAGATGAATATTTAACAAATAATAGAAATTATAAATATCGATAAATTAAAATTATATCTTCAAAAGTAATTAGGAAGATAACAATCAGCCATAAAGTATTGTCGAAAAGCCTTGATAATAACGATAAAGTTTATTATCCGGACAGACCAAAAGTGATAATGTTTATTATTGTCACTGTGCATTATTGGGTGATCAAATCAATCTCATCGCATTCAGGGGAAAGTGGAAGCCACACCAGCGCCTGCGTATCAGTAGTCACATGCCATTGGAGCATCAAATCACTGCCCAGCTACTTTTTTATTGGCCTTGTAATTTACGGGTGATTTGTAAATATATTCGTATAATTTAATTATAATTGCAAAAATGCCTTTAAGATTCTGAAAATGACAAATTAGCCTCCCATAGTTTTTAATTAACAAAACGAGAAATAGGACATTTTAGACCGATGTAAAAATATATTTTTCAAATTTTTATCAATTTTTTTGCAAAATGATTAATGTAGTTATATTTAATTTATAAATCAATTTTGATCTATTTTGGAGTTGCATATATATTTATTTTATATTTTTAAACACAGGGGTATTGTAGTCGTGTTTCAACAATTTAAAATGACCAAAATACCCTTATTTTAAAAAATTCAAAACAAATATATACAATCTCCAAAATTGATTTATAGATTAAACATAACTACAATAACAATTTTGTAAAAAATGAAAAAAAACTACTTTAGATTTGTTTGAAATGATCAGACCTCCTTTAACTATATGTAAGCATACCCAGTGAATTGAACGTGATCATAAATTTTCATTTCCAAATTAGAATCCTTAGATTGCATGCATTTTTTAGAAAAGTTTCAGTTTAGTAATTATGAACCATTTTAACTGGATATATTATATTTTTTTGAAAATTTATTAAAATAAATGACTTAAATATTATCTTCACCATCAATACCAAATACAAATAATAGAACATATTTACTAAACTAAGTGTTTAAAAATGTTCACCATCAGTGCGATATATTTTGTTTTAAAGGATAGAAATTAAATTATAAGTAGCTTAAAATTTTATTTTATTGCATTTGGAAATAAAAAAAATTAGTGTAATAAAGAAAATCAGTAGATTAACGACATGGGGAATCTAGTTAAGTGGTTGAAGTATTCCAAGGTATAAAATATGAGAAGTTTTAAAATTCCAAAGCATTTTTAACGATTTCTCAATAAATTTCGGGTATGTTTGTTAATGAGTAAAAGTTGTCAAGTTAAAACTTTTCAATCTAAAACTTTTTACTCTTCGCAATTATTTTATTTTTTAATCATTTCTTTACATTTTTCTATACAACTATCCTACTTTTCAATCATTTTTATACAATTACCTACACAACTGACCTATCTATTTTAACTTTATCTTATTTACTCTTCATTATTACCCCTATCATATCACATCATTTGACAACTTCTATTCTTTACAACTTTTAATCAAAAATTTTATTCATTCCTAAACACACCCTTAGTGTGATTGATATGCTTACAAATAGTTGGAAACTATGAAAAGGGTAATTTGCTATTTTTGAAACTTTAGAGTATTTTGCAATTATTATCAAACAATGTAAGAAAATTTATAAACTACCCCAAAGATAAATTAGTTTACGATAGTCTCTTTGATATGCGCTACACTTACAAAATAATTTCTTGAAGTTTCAGAATGCTAGCAAATATACCTATTTAACTGATTTAACCTTTAAATCTTGCTGGGAACGACGGTCAAAGTCTGAAACGCCAACAGAAGAAAACTAAGAAATTATATTTTGCAAATTTTTTTTTTTATAAATTAGCCGTTTTAATTTTTCATATTTCTCATTCGAAAGCCATATCAATTAGTTGACAAAGCCTATTTCCGTAAATACAAAATTTAGACAGTCTATTATGCGAACACGGATTTATTTTTGCGTTTGAAAGGGCAATCATCCTATGCTACTGGTTACCTTTTATTTAATTTTTTTTTATTTTTCATCTTTCCTCTCTTTTATGTGATTTTACATCTTAACTGTCTAGTAATCTTATTGTTAATTATTATTTTTATTTCAATCGTTATTTTATAAGTTCAACGCAACTACTTCCTCTCTTTACCATTAATAATTATGTTCATCAAATTATATTGTTCTATCACTTTTTAGGATTCTTAATACAATTTTTTGTTCATCATTTTTGATACTTGGGAACATATGGTTTCTTAGTTAATATTTGGAAGCTAATGATTTTCTTATAAAATATTGTAGTAATTGTGATGTATATACGTACCAATAAAAGTATTAATATTTATTAGTATTGACGAATCATGCATAGTCAGATAGGTAACTTTTATAAAATGAAAATAAATACTATTGATGGTGCTCTCTCAATTATTGATGGTGCTCTCTCAATTATTGATGATGCTCTCACAATGAGACCATGGGAGTGAGCGATCACGTGACGGCGGTCTTGTTGGCGAGAGGGAGAGAGGAACGGAGGCGTGGAAGATCACGTGACAGCGATTGCTCTAGGCTAGGGGTGTTAACGGATCGGGTTGAACGGGTTGGAACTTAATCCTAATTCTAACCTATTTAATATATCTCAACCTTAATCCATTTATTAACTCATTTAAAAAACTTCAACCCTAACCCATTTACAACCCATTTAATAAACGAGTTAACGGGTTGTTAACGGGTTGTGTTTGTTACTAATTTTCATGCTCAAAATCTTCAATAAAATCTGTAAATTTAAATAAATTAAATAATTCGAAGCTAACATACCTGAATTTAATTTATTTTG
>JAXCLR010000073.1:3457322-3485263 GCA_035584095.1 Annona squamosa
TAAAAATATTTAAAAATGGTAAAAATTTATACACATGTTAAATAAACTTAGATTAACATTTTCATAAAAAAAAGTTTCACAAAAAAATTTAAAAAAATGGGTAAAGTACACCCAAGTGCATTGAACCAGGGTCCATTCTTGTTTCGATATAACGACATTTTTATTTTTTACATGCTCCTTTGAGCAATGGGGAAAGGGAAAAAAATTTGCCCACTTTCTTGACACCTTTATGCTGTATTCCAATCATTTTTTCACCTCTTCACAACTTCCCACTTTTTACTGTTTGTATTTTTTTATTTTTTTATTTTTTTCTTTCCCAAACCATGGTTATATGCAACTTCAATGACCACATGAATTTCAGAAGGGATATGCATTTTCCATGATAACTCTATGCCGCATGGTTACCGCATTCTAAATAATTATTCTAAAATTTTCTAGCCTTATTTGCTGCGTATAGCCACTTACATTCTCTCATATATTACAGATATTATTTTTTTTTCTATTATTATTTTGTAAAATTCTGTGTCCAACTAAGACTATCCTGAATACTCGAAATCAAAAATTCCAATAAACTGACAATAATATATCCATTCCAACTTTCTTTTTTCCTCTTCTAAATAAAATAACGGTTTACAATTTGGGATATCTTACAACCAAGAATCCCAACCAATCGCATGATGATTAATAAGAATAAATGACCAAAAGCTGAGAAAATTTATTCCGTGTAGGTCAGAAATTTGGAGCTGCAACCATCTTCAAGATCAGCAGGTAGCCCACAGACAAATCCAAAGAGATGAATGGTCAAAATTTACAGTCAGGTACAGCAGGCTGCGGGCGGCAATTGCAACCAGTCATCAGCAGCACTGTAATTCGACATTGGTCCCCCAATCCCAGATATGAATGGTGAAGACAACTGCACATTTACGTGGCAATGGATTTCAGCTATCAGAAGAAAAATGTCCAAAAACGAGTCAAATCCATAGCAACGACAATGTCCACCACCGCTAGAATTGCCCGAGTTCATCATAAGGTCTAAAGAGACCGCAGCGCTGGCTGCCCCGCTATGTCACAGATGACTCTTTTGGCTGCTTTCGCATCAATACAGCCAAATGCAGGACATCTTGCTGACAGAGTCGTATTGGGTCCTTGAAGAGTGTAATTTTTGCACTCTTCGGGTCTGCCAGGACAACATGGGCAATGCTGAATGAGTCCCCTTTCTCAGCTGCAAACTGCCATTCCCTTGTCGATATCATGAACCAGTCCTTGTTCCATGATTTGGTGGCCTTAACTTCTATGTATTCCTTGCTCCCATCCTCGCCAATAACCATGTCATATGGTAAACCTGTTTCTGTCTCTTCATTGACCCACCTCACTGCTGTTGAACCAAGTTTTTCTGAGAAGTACTTGTATGCAACTAGCTCCCCAAGTCGGCCAGTAATAAACAACTGGTTTCCATTTGGTGTGCCAAAACAAAGCTGGTCTCTTGTAGCAAAAGTTGATGTACCTACATCTTGATCATGAAGAATACTCGACTCTGGCTGCCTAAACTGCTCCAAAGCAATACCTTCCGGCATGTCATAAGAAACCAACTGCATTGCTAACTGAGGTTCATTTCTAACATCTTTATGTTCTTGCAAACCTAATGATGTTGTGGTTGTTGCATTATCTGCTATGACCCAATCACCATTTATCTCAAAGGAAACTGCACAATCTTTGGAGTAGGCAGAATCATCAGGATTATATGATTTGATGTGTGAGTCATCATTTTCTAGTGTACCTCGCTTAGTTTTAAAACCATTTGCTCTGGCAAAATTAAAATCTGGAGCTGTCTTCCAATCAGTAGGTGGCCAGTTAGAACTGATTCCTGCCTTCCTCCTAATTTTTGAAGGGTTCTCAGTATTCATTGGTAAATCACAAATTGGTTGGGTGCCATCATCCTTATTCAGCACATGTAGACAAGCAAGCGACCATAAAGGTTCTTCACTGGGAAGCTTAGGAATCTTCTGATTAGCAACAATAAAGAATTCCACCTGCTCCTCAGTTGAGCCTGATTCTGCCATGGTTGTGACCATGTGCAGGAAATTTGCCAGGTGCAGATCAGCAGATCCCTTGAAGAATAGGCGAGAAAGCTCCAAGAACACTGAATGAGAATCTGCTGCCTTGGTCACATACAAAGTGTTTCCCTGAAATGAAATTTAACATGAAATTTTCAAATAAAAATAAAGAAAATAATCATGAAGTGTTAAGTAAGATGGATGAAACTGAAGGCGTCAAGCTGCCCAACTCATGTTACTGCCATGCCTGAATCCAAAAACAGGGACATGGCTTTTTGAATTGAGATGAGGCTTTTCCTAGAATAAGATAACAAGAAGCCCATGACAATCCTAAACATCTATAGAGCCTGATTATATGCATCATGATGTATTTTAGGCTAAAATATATCTTTCATTGATTTTTATAATTAGTTATATTTTTTATTTTTCTTCGTAAACATGTTTTCCTTAGTCCATTCAATATGTATACCAAGTTTAGACATCCTACAATACTTTTACATATTTATTTTTTATTTTAAAAATCAAATTTTTTAAGGGGTGAAAAATAACTTAAATGCCCCCTAAAATTAATGATTTTTTAAAAAACTAAAAATAAATGTACAAGTATTTGATATCGATTAAATACACTTAGGAAAACACGTTCATAAAAAATATATATAACAAATTGTAAAATAAATGAATAATGTATTTAGCCCAAAATAAATCATGATGCATATACAGATTGTAAAAATAAATGAATGATATATTTTAGCCTAAAATATATCATAATGCATATAATCTCCAACATATATGTAGCCAAAAAGATCTGGAAGTTCTGCAGTAAACAATGGACTGGAAAAGAGGAAAATAAAGACAGACATCTCGAGCATGAGATTGAGAGAGAGAGGACCTGCACAAGGCAGCTGCACTCATAACGCTTCTTGGAGGCAGTTGTGCAACCTTTTATAACATGCTTGTAAAATAATTTTTCTACCACTACAACTTGCAGCTGAATAAGGTTTGCAAATCCGAGCTGCTTTAGGCTGAAATATATATCAGATTGCTGTTTATAGAGATAGCGTTGTGCATAAGGAAGAACCCAATTCACCAGGGAAGCTGTCGCTCTACAGTCTTCAGTGCCATAAAATATTGCTTCACGAGATACAGCCTGCACGCAGAATGATACACAGCAAGAAAAGAATCATGATGCAAATAGTTAACTTCCAACTTGAAGTCATTTTTTTTTTTCTGAATAAAGAATACCTCTGAAAGAGCCGGAACTCCAAGTGCCTGCATCAGTGTAACAAGCTTTGCAGAAAGCATTTCACCTTCCTCACTGCTAGTTTCTCCAAAATCCAAAAAGTCTATATTACTGGAATGTATAAATTGTTTTCTCAACTCTAGGTCATCGCACCAACAAACTAGCCCAAAGCTAGAGTGGAGAGAAACCCATCGATCCTGAACCGTTGGAAGAACTGTAGTGTCAACTTTAAGGAGACCTTCCTTCAATGAGGCAATTCCTTGAGAAGCTACTAAACCAGATTTGAGATCGTCAGCCCACTTCAGAAGAACACTAAAAACCTGACAGCATGGAGAGAGTAGGAAGTGAATGTCTAAGTATCCACCATCATGCAAAGAAATAACTGTAGATGAAAGCTCTAAAACCATAAGAAACATGAAGCCTGAATTTCTAAATAGCAAGTGAATACTTACAACTTTAGCTGCCTGTGAGGGCAATGCTATTCTCGATAGCTGCAGTAAGAGTTGAAGATAGCTGTGGAAAGGAGGAACCTTACTTACTCCGCACTCCTTGACAAAGAAATCATGAAGATGTGGATAAAAATCAGCTAGCATCTTGCTTGAGTGACTGCCACTCTCATTTGCTAAGGAACAACGCAGAACCAACTCCTTCATTTGGTCGACACATCCAGATGGATCTTGCCAATAAACTTCATCAGGAGAAAAAAATATACCAGAAACAACATCTTCATGCCTTGACCTACCGATGAATGGCACAAATATAAAGGGTCCTCTTTTTAACTCCTCCATAATTTTTACCCTGGAGGAAGTCATTCCATCCCAAAGGAAGTTGTAAAATTTTGACATCTGTGCAATGCTGCAATAAAAAGAAATTTTTATTTTAACAACTAAAAAAACAATACATAGCATGCCCTTGGTGATCATAATGCACTATTACTGCAGGATGTGACACACCTCAACACCAGAAGAATGTTCAGATGTTAACACAACAACAAGAACTGAGATGGTCACCAGAAATTGCATGCCTAGAAGTACTCGATAAGAACGATAAGCATAGGAATTGACTGAACTCTAAGAAATCAAAAAGGCATTGACCCAATTTTGCTAATTATTTGAATAACAAGATGCCCAGATATGTTACTTTCATTCATATGAAAGAAAAATCTTGATCTGACATCTATAATTTCTCAAGGTTGCATGGGTTTACTTTCTCAAACAAAAAAGTTACAGAAAAAAAAAATCAAAGAATTACACTGATGGGTCAAAAGAGAATTGGTGAGAAGATAAGATGCTTGTTCCTGAGAATGGAAGAGAATATACATCTGACAAATTCTCCGCATTCTTTAGAAAAGCATGATTCAAGGGTTTAGAGCTCCCATTGACCAGAGATCGGAAAATGATTGAAGACTGGTCAGGCAGATGGCTTGCAAGTTAATGTATGTGTATTTATAAGTAAAAATCTTATGTCCATGCCCACTTAAAGGTCATTGAGTAATAAAAACCACAGATGCAAACACAAACTAAAAGGATATCACATAGACGTGCGCAAACCACCCCCCCCCCCCCGGTCGTGAAAGGGCCACAGACTTATGGAAAGATAAATTATACCAAAGATGTGAGATGCATTGTTGCTCGATAGTAAGTACAGGGTACATCATCAATGATGATTTGCATCTTGACTCACATAAAGGGGCATGATTGTTTGCTCCTCACTTCACTTGGTCAAGGGCCATCAACTAATGACAAGGAAATCGCACATGTAGGCAGTGGATGTCCATGAGGACTTGGAACTCCTCACACATCATTAATGATAATTTGTCTCCTCAAATGCATGAACACAAATTGTTATGCATTTTCTCCAACATAAGTATTGTTAGTGCTTTGTCAATGACAACAAGCGCACATATAAGAGTAGAAATCATACCTTGCACAAACAGGAGGAATGCATGTTCTCCAATACCTAAGTAAAGTCAATGCATCGTCAATGTTAACTTGCATCTTGAATCCAATCTCTCTCAAAAACTTTTCACTTCTCACCTGGAAGGGAAAAATGAAGAAATTCATTTGTATACTGACATGGGCAAATGAATTGAAAGGAGTAGGGAAAACATGGTAGTAGAAGATTGCATAACAGCATCTTAACAAATACTAATACAGTATCTAAAAAATCAAGTGAAAAGAATTGAAACAATTAATTAATGAAAACCATCATGAAGAAAACCATGACTCGGATGGTCTTCAAGGCTAACCAATAACCTTGCATCAAAATAAGTAAAGTTTGAAATATGAATTACTGTTTGAACCTCAAGGGGATGACAAACCTGTGGAATGGCATATGGAGCAAAATCTCCCATGACAGATCTCACTGCCTCACAATCACAAAAGAGATCTTTAGGTTGGTGAAGTTCTTCATCCATACTAGATGCTACCCACTTGAAGTTATGGATGCTATTCATGAATGAAGATCCAAAGGGTTTCCTACCCTCAGTGAATCTTAACACGCAATACATTGTAACTTTTTCACTGAAATGGTCATCCCACAGTTTATCGAGAACTTCTAAAAGATACTTGCACTTCTCTCGGTTTCCTTTCATAGACACCACGGACAGCAACTGGACTAACTCAGGTGATACCCAATCATCTACGACCATCCCTCCTGAATTAACGTCCCCATTCGAAATCATGTTCTTGGAAAATGCATGAGAAACATCTGTCCCATCATTGTCAACATGAATTACCCGCACAAAATCAGTAACACCTATCACCTGGAAAAACTCCCTCCACTTTGTCAGCCCGCCTGATAGTGAAGGGATACTTGGATGCTTCAAATAGATAGAATCTAACTCATGCCATTCAGCATCCTCACCACCAAGCAACCTAGTTATATCAACTGGGTTCCCAAACTCCTTACTGAAATGTATTGAGTCCTTAAATGGGTGCTTGTAGCCACTGTTAGTCAATACAACAGCTTTCTGTTGCAACTCTGAGACTATTTCCATCCTTTCAATATGACAACTTGGACAAGTAGACTGGAGGTGGTGCATTGCAAAGGACAGGTATTCTGCCATCAAGTATTTATCATCAATCACAAATGTATTATTAGCCAGGGCAGGCAAGATGTGGCCTTTGATAACCTCATGTGGAGATAATCGCTGGACACCAATTTTATAAAGCATTCGGACAAGGGTACTAACTTTTGCATCTTCCTTACTGCTGGTATTTGCATTATCAATGGACAAGAGAACAGGATTCACCATCCGAAGTTTGGCATAAAGATTTGGAAAGTCTTTTGGACTCTGTTCACCTTCCAGCCCAGACCCAAAAGCATCACATGGTAACCAAATGGGACCATCAATCAGTGACCCATATGAGCCATCAGAAAGTGGAATAAATGAAATCTTGTTTAGATCCTTGAGGACATCGCATTCTGTCCCAGGGTTTTGAGTATGTTGCCTCAAAGGGTTGACTGACAAGGTAGCATAAAGAACACAGAACCAGTTGGATAACCAATCCAGACCCAATGATTGAATACCATTCTCTATGCTACATATCGATGACATTATATCGGCCAAGATTTTTGGTCCATACTCCTGGACACCCAAAGCCATCGCTAAGGGGTCAGGCAATATAATGTCCTTGTGCAAGTAACCAAGCCCAAGATGCCGGTGAAGTAGACTCTCTGGTAAAAGTGCACGACCTTGCTCATCCCAACCTCTAATAACCCTGCATGGAGGAACCCAGTCCTCATTTTTTCCATCAAGAAGCAAACAATTTGACATGCGCAACTTAGAAATAATCATGTGGGGAAGGTGAGAAAAAAACCCATGAACTTCACCCACAAGAGGAACAAAACTCATATAAGCAGTCACAGCCCTTCCAGGGCTTTCCTGGAAGCAGGAAAGACCACAAAATGATTTTTCTGCATCAACAAATAAAGCAGGGAACTCTGACAACAACCACTGGTTCCAGGCACTGTCTCCATCAACCTCTTCTCTAGAGGATGGGAGAACAAAATCACCTTGAAGAATAAATTTTAAACCATACGTTCTTAAAGGAAGGAAAGCAAAAACCGGTTGCTGCTCCAGATGGGGCCTGTACTCTCCATCATTAGATTCTTGCAATGTGAAAGCTACAGAAATTTCTGTACTTTTTACATCAGGCCGAATACTGCTAGCTTGCAACTTTTGACTAGCTATCAACCAGCTCATTTTCTCTTTTCCATGAGAAACCTTGATAATACCATCTCCGACAGATTCTCTTCTCATAACAACCAGTGAGTTATTGAACATGTTCCTGAACTTTATGCACTGAAGACGATGGAGAAATAGTAACAAGGATGGATGAAGATCAGAAAACATAGACATGATGGAGCTCATACCAGTCCCTTCTTGAAGTTTCTCTCTGAAGGGAAGAACAATGCAAGTGTTCCAACTGCTCTTATCAATTGGATCTCCTTCACCAGATATATGGCCTACAAATAAGTTGATATCACAAGGAGGGACCAAGGTCGGCAAAACAAAACCAATTTGGCCCTCACTAGCATCAAATTTCACATGAAACCCATTTGAATGTATCTCTGGACCGTTGGTTACCTGAGGGGGTGGGGAAAAAAAACTCAGTTTCGTGAAAGCTTGATAACAACCTAATAAGATAATTATCGACCATGCAATATATAGACAAGGACACAGGAAGCAGCCGCACCACCTTTCAAACAATATAAATTTACCAGTCAATGCTTAAAAGAAAGACACTTTATCCCAAAAGAAAAAACACTTCATCCCCAAACTGAAAATAAAGCATCATGTAGCTTCAGGGAATTTGGTATCAAGTTGGTAGGGTAGCTGCAATAGGAGACAAATTGCAAGGAAACAACTACCAAAACCACAATGCAAAACTATAGATAAAACAAATAAAAATTGTTAAGCAGTAACAATGATGGAGAACGTCGTTGAAATTTATTAGGTTCCATGGTTTGTTTGTTCATGATTTTGTTATTTAGGGATTCAATAGGGTTAGTTTGATGAAGGATCTGCATTGACATTCTACTTGCCTTATTTCAGCTTTTGGTTATCTATTTGGGATGTATGATCTTGTTAGCCCTAAGCTTATGTCAATCTGGGCTAAAAGATGTTTTTTTATATAGTTTTTATTTATGAAATTGTTTTCCAAAGCATATTTAATTCATATATCACATTTTACAGTCTTTAGACTTTTTTAAAATTTTCAAAAAATCAGTATTTTGGGGGGGATTTAAGACAATTCATTTTCACCTCCATCCCCAATGTTGATTTTTGAAAATTAAACATATATACACACATTCGAAATTTGTAATACCTCGTATATGAGTTAAATACACTTAGAAAAACAATTTCATGAAAAAAAAAATTTTAAATACATCTTCTAGCCTTGGCTAATATAAGGCTAACAAGATCATAATCCTTTCTATTTTTCAGTTTTCTTATTATTCAAGTTTATGCATTTCTTATTGTTGAAGTTTATGGTTTAGTATTTTTTATAAATAAGGTGTTTTATTTAATTGTAAGACAAAAATGTATGAGAGCTTATGATTATGAATTGAGATTTCTTTGAGTCTTTCTCAAGGACTTGTTTCCTTCCCTAATTCATATGTGGTTTCTCACATTGCTTCTCTTCTTTTCCTATCGAGAGGATTTTTCCTTGCTTCTTTCAAAGTCTTCCTTTTTACTTGATTTAGTGCATCTTGTCCAGCATCAAAGTGTTATGGCACCTATGATATGTTTTTAAAATGCAATAGAAAAATAACATTGTACGTCTGACCCTCAGCTCACATAGCCATTCAAAGTGATTAAACTGAAACAAGTACACCTTCAATATGACTGAAAAATAACGAAACAGACAACAAACAACTGATGATCCACTAAATAGTAAAATTTTGATATCCAGAAAGAGACAACATTGTTACTCAGATCTCTTTTAAACTTACTCGAAACACTGATTTGAAGCCAATGCCTTTCTGCCCTATGTATCCAGAGCCTGAACCTTTCTTTGTTGAATTTCCAACATCACAAAGTGCTCGAATGTTTTTAGCTAGAAATCCTCTCTCATTATTTAACACAACAATGCCAGTAGCTCGAAGAATGAAAACCAGGGTGGGCTCTACATTTTCTGGATAGAAATTATCATCCGCATTTTGAACCTGAAACATGGCAAGTAATACAATGCATTAGAATCTCCATATTAAGCAAGTGATCACTATGAATAATGCCCCAAGCCCAATCATATGAAAGTCATAATCAACAGCTGAAAAGGCAGATGTACCTCTCAGTCACGCATGAATCAACCAAATTATCAAATATGAGAAGAACAAAACCTCGTAGGCCTAAAGATCAGGCAAATATGCGTAGATACAAAATTGAAAGTCTCGCAGCAAAAGTTGATTTGACTACAAAATTGTATGTCACTGAGAAACAGCCCGATCTAGGGGTGCAACTTGGGTCAAGTTCAACCTGAGTTGGCTAAAATGGTATGACACAGGAACTTCTCGTCCCACATGGAAAAGTTAGAAATAGATTTTTCTGTGTTTGCTTTTATGTTTTATTTGTCTCACATCGAAAAGGTAGTAGAAGGCTTTCCCTAGGCTTAGTTATAAATAAGACCCTCTTTAGAGCTTTTAAAATATGATTTTGTGAATTAAAGTTTATTTAAAAATCTTGCTTATTAAGCATGATCCTTGTTTTCCTCTGATGAGGATCTTGGCCACCCAAGGTGGTTTTATTGGCTATTCCACCATATTGGAGTTTCCAATCTCGCCAATTGGAGTTTTCAACCTCGCCATAATTGGCATCCTTCATGACGTTCCAGCATCAGCTTACTATCAGAGATATGGAGTTCCGATGTTCCATCTTTGAGTTCTTTGAAGCTCTACTCCATTTTGGGATCGTGTATGGACCTTTCTCTATCGCCAATGACACCAATTTAGTGCGGATGCTGAAGAACAAGCTAAATGGATCAAAAGGCTGCACGAAGAAGTTCATGAAAAGATTCTTCACCAAACCAACAGATATAAAAAGCAAGCAAACAAACATAGGAGGCTAGTCATCTTCAAAGAAGGAGACCTGATTTAGATCCATTTGATGAAGGAACGTTTTCCTGATTCTCGTTCAAAGTTATTTCCTCGAGCAGATGGTCCCTTTCAAATCTTAAAAAAAGTAATAATAATGCCTATAAGGTCGAGCTACCTGGAAAATATTAAGTTTCGAAATCTCTCTTTACTATGGAGAACACGAAGATAAATTTCACTTCGAGGACGAGTCTGCTCCAAACAAGGGAAATGATACAGAAGCTTCTCTTGTCCTATGTGGAAAAGTTAGAAATAGATTTTTGCGTGTTTACTTTTATGTTTTATTTGTTCCACATAGGAAAGGTAGTGGAAGACTTCCCATAAGCTTAGTTATAAATAAGACCTCTTTAGAGCTCATAAAACATGATTTTGTGAATTAAAGTTTATTTAAAAGTTTTGCTTATCAAGCATGATGCTTGTTTTCCTCCTGCAAGAACAAAATATCCTCAGCTTGGCCACCTAATGTGAATTTTATTGGCTATTTCGCCATAACGGGGTTTTCAACCTCGCCCCAATTGGCATCCTCTGTGACGTTCTGGCATCATGGTAAACTGCGCTAAACCCAACACAAGCTATGGATTGTGTTTGTTAGATTGTGACAACACAACCAACCACAACCCAATTTTCCATTATTTAATTAAATTAATTATTAAAAAACTGCAATAGGTTCTTCGAATTGAGTAGAATAAATTCTAAGAACTACATGCAATCCTAAATATGGAATAATTTCTTTTAGCTATTTTTAAGAGGAAACAAGGCCACCAAACTTATCAAATACATTTCTGTGACCAAACAATTTTAATAACAGCAAAAATGCAGTGATCATTCAAGAAAAGTAAGTCGTTTTATATGAACTTACCAGCTCAAGTAGAAAATGTGAATCCTGGGAATACAACTCCTGTGAAAGACAATGAAGTGCTCTCCCAAGACGAGCATGTTGCTTTTTCAACAAGTTGCTCTCAGAGAGCATCAAATTAGGATCCAGACCAAACTCATCACGTCTGATTGATTCAATGATTAAGGCAGCATCTTTCTCTTTAACAACTTCAGAGAGATCCAGATCAGAACCACCACAGCAACAAGAATTCTCCCTTGGTACCTGTTTAAGGGCCTCATCTTCACTAATTTTAGTAAATTCTTCACATTCTCCATCTAACAAAACAATGGATTCGGTACCATCTTCACTTGAGAAACATGCAGTTGTCAGTGATGGATGCTCTGCAATAGAACCAATGGCTGGACTAGGTATTTCAGAAGTCTTGCTTGTGGCCTCAGCAGATTCATATAACTTGGTATCTCTGGCAGAAATGAATCCATGATAATCTTCAATCCACTCCAATATACCAAGCGATATACCAATTTCATGAAGCATAAATCTCTGATCATTTTGAATGCATTCACGTAGAATTAAAGCAGGAGCATCTTTTGTGAAGTCCCGTAACCCTGCAAGCAATATGCCTGCTGCAAAACTGCGAAAGTCTAAAGGTAGATAAACAAGACAATCAATAATAAACTTTGCCGCCACAGAAACTGCTTTATTCATATGGGACAGATATTCAACTGGATCATTCTTCTCCCTAATACCTGCAGCATCATCTGAAGGCTCAACCAGAGAAGAGTTCCCAGTGGAAACCTTGCTGAATATTATCTGTCTTTCATGCATTAAAGATCTGCTTTTATTCTTTACACTTCCACTACTCAATGAATTTTCCATGATGACCTCAATTCCTCGATGAGCATAACATTTTAGTAGTGACATTGGTACAAGGTGAGCCCCTCCATACAAAACCAATAATGATAACAATTTCAGTGCCGTTTGAAATGCAGATCCCTGAAGCAAAGCTTCCAAGAAGTTATCGACTGTCACCGAGTGGTCTATTCGGATTAATTTACCATCTCTTGTTGCCACACATAACAACTCTTTGGTATGAACTTCATTCAGTAACCATTCCAAAAGTGGACCCAGAGATGGAGCAAATACAAGATCCCAATGTGACCAAGACAGCAGATCTGACAGCATTGGTGCTTTAAGCAAGCATCCAAGTGCATCTTTTCTAGAAACAGCTCCGAGAGCTCCAGAATTAATCAACATTGTCTCAGAAATTTCTAACGCATTCCTTACCTTGCAAACTGAAGTATCCCCTATGGAGCATCCGCCCAATAATGCACTAGAAAAGAAAACACAACTTGAAGTATACTTAATTTTCTGATTCTTAATAAGGTTTGAACAATCTTCCTGTGCATTTATAGCAACCTGAAGGCTGACTAGAGGGAATTGCTTTGTGAGAAGATCATGGATTTGTTGCTTGGTAATGACAACATTGTCCAGCAACTCACCAGCAGCTTGAGACACTAGCAATAGAAGCTGGCCCTCAAGCATTGAAACCATTACCTTTGTATTCAAATCTTCGCATAATTCATGTGGAGGCAAACAAATATGTTTGTCCATGAACTCAAGAAAATCACCATGACCTAAATCACCAAATCTCTTTACAGAGAACTGCTGCATTATTGATGCTTCACATTCATGGAATCTTCTGAAGGATATTGAGTGTTTCTGGAGTATAAGACTTCCACTTGTTGGAACAGTAGGTTCAAGCTCAAAAAATGAAGCAATTTTCTCAATGATATCCTCAACAGTAACGCCTGCAAAATTCATTGGTAAAAGTTTAAAATAGAGATTCAGATAAAGGAAAAATCCATAAATGAGTTACAATATGTAGGTTTTGAATGAGGATTGAGGATTGAATGAGGAATGAGGACATCTACATGTGCACAATCAGCATAATTCTTTCCAAAGGACAAAATAATCCTATACAGGAAAATCTTTCATCTCTAGAAATGACATTAAGAAACTCAAATACACAAACACCATCATCGACAAATGCATCCATAATTTATCACACGGAAAGAGGAGGAGGAGGAGGAGAAAGAAAGAAAGAAAGATAATAAGATAACCGAAATTGCTTTGGTTGAAACTTTACATACCATCAAAGAGAAAAACAAAAGAAAGACAAAGGCACAAGTGCAAGTGGAATATAGAAATAAAAATTTTAACAGCCAGCCAATATAATGATGCACAGCTGCAGGGCATAATTTACAAAGAAAACAAAACTTACTGGATTGAAGTTTGCTGATGTGAACCTTACTGTTTTGCACTGCATCCTGTCTAGGTGAGGGTCCAATATCTATCATCTCAGTATACTGAGTGGAGGCTGGGCCGACAAACCCAGACTCACCAATTGTTTCAAGAGTGTCATATAGGCTGTCCCACATCCCACGTTTAATAGAATTCACCTGCAATAAATAAAATTACATTGGAAGCATTTCACTCATGAAAAATCTCACACACAGCTGGAAGGAAATCCATGGACAAAGAAATGCAATGACTGCAGAAATAAACTTGCTTCCATAACTAACACGGTAGCAAATGTCCCTTGTGAGTCATGATTGCATAGTTAAATTGACAGTTTTTGTTTAGTTAACATCATGTGTTCACTTGGTTTTGTTTCCTTCCTTCTTCTGAAACATGGTCCTTAACATAACATTTTTAGTAGCATACCTTGGGTTGTGTTATCAGAATGCAAGTCCTATTGATCCACTTAGGCCCATTTTGTTAATACACCATGTTTTAATTGAGGCAAAATTTACCTACCCCACCATTACCCTTTTTCCCTCATCCATTGCAACATTTCCCATCATCACCTCCCTTTTTATTCTAAAAGTCTACGAATTTTGTTTTCGTTCAGTTTAATTCTAATCATTATCTCTCTATCCCATTATATCATGTTCCTCTCCTCCACCTTTCCAAATCTTACTTTTTTCCGTGACTTTTCTTATTCGTTCCCAAAATATATAACAATTTCCAGAAGAAAGTTCATGAAGAATCAAACACCAGCCTCTACTTACAGCAACATTTAGTAATCCAATACCAGGATATGTCGAAAAAAATTCCTTCATTTTCTTTCTTCTTCGACCTGTTATGTTGTAGAAGTCCACCATGCGACGAAAAACCTGTAAGTCGTGAAATGCCAAAAATTCCATTGAGCCTCCAATAAATAAAAAAAAATTGTGCAATCATTGTGATCGGACAGCATGATCTAGAGAAACAAATCATGCCAATAAACCAATATACCTCAGGAACAGGGTACTCCCGACATGTCTCCTTCCAGGTGGTGACTAACTTCTCCAATGCATCAGTTGTTAGCAAAAGTTCACCTGTCATTTCTAAATCATCATGTTCAGAACCTTGACAATGACTTTGATCCTTTTTTGACATCTCAATTCCAAACTCCTGTAGTTTCTTTCCAGATTTCTCATAAACCTGAAGCCCTTTTGCTGAAGGAGGTGGACATTGTAAATCATGAGCCTTATCTTTGGAGTTTTCATGTCTCCTCTTACTTTTGAGAACCTGATGAAGAAGCTCATCTTTCTTAGCAACAGAATCCCTCTTCGGATGTTTGTGTAAGGAACTGTCTTTTTCACTTTGCTTTTCGCATTTCCTTTTCTTCCCAAGTGATTTTTCATTCTCATTGCCATTCAAACTGCCTCTAACAGGGGATCCATGGTTATCCAATTCAGCTGCCAGTCCAAGCCGTATCATTTCTTCAGCTGCAGATGGGTAAGGGCAGCTACTCGCCCGCTGACTAGTAGTGCTTATATTATGAGATGAACTCCGATTCTGCCCACCAGAATTGGCAATATTGCTATTCTCATCCTCACTTTCATCTTCCGAACTTGATGAAACAAATCTAATATGCTTACCTCTAAAGCTCTCATGCCCAGAAGAAAATGACTTGAAGCGCTCGGATATAGAATCAAAACGTCTATCCAGCTTTTTTTTTTCTGATTGGATATCATACTGTGTCAATGGTTGCATGCCATCTTTCCTGGTTTGTTTGTCAAGCATTGGTTTTATTCCTTGCAGGTACCTTTTAAGTGCATCATTTTCTGCCTGCCTTGCTTCCTTAATGGAAGTGATATGAAGCCTACAATTGATGATTTTATTATCAGATAAGATTATTGAATGAAAAGCATATTCCATTCATCAATCACAAGCTCTTAAATCCAGAAACTAGAATATTCCAAGAATAACTTTCAAACCATTGAACACCAACATGAAATACAGTCTTTAGTCTAGCAACATTAAACAAAACATTTGGGAACCAGAATCTCAATCAGAGATTTAGCAGAAGATATTCAAATTCACAGAGATTCATCCTTCAAAATTCCTAGGTCCAAAAGCATACACTGGGAAGGGGGGGAGACAGAGGGTGGTTCCATCAGAGCCAAGATAAGTATCGCTAAGGGCTTAGTTCTGTACTAAAGAATTGGAAAACTGCACGTGTGTATGAAGAAAGTTATGACCAGTTCCATCAGTTAGAAAACATATAATAAAAAGCTATCTTTTATCTTTTTAATATGTTACGTAATCTGCTTAGAAAACACACTTCCTAAGATGAAATAACAATAAAGTTGATGGTACACTGATAAAAATATAAAGATGCAGCAAGTCTACTTCTAAAATTAAAGCCTCCATACAAATACAACAACACTATCAAAAAATAATAATCACGTGTGGGCAATGGGCCTAACAACAATCAGCTACTTGACCAATTCCATCACAAACGTAGGACAACAGCCAGTTTAGATGTTTCAACTTCCATCCCATCTAGCCTGATAAAGATCTGCATAGGCTGAAAATCCTCATGGACATGCTTGGGATGAAGGGAACCTTAGGTAGCTTACTGTTTTAGGTACCATAGCATGCAGTGAATACCTCGAATTCACCTCAACAAGGAAGAATATCATGCATTGCATGCATCAAAAACTCAGCACATATTATCTATCTAGCTTAGGATTTATATTTATACACAACTAAAAACCGACTTTTGACACATGCCCACTTCTCATCTCATGATATTGAGGTAGATGGTTGCTCACCCTAGGCTCTGAATTCGTACTCCAAGCCTCTCCTTACCACTGACTGCCCACTTCTTTGCCAAGGAATCCAAGAAAGCATCCGCATGAATCTCCTTATCTCCACAAGTATCCATGAAATCTGCAAGGCAAGCAATTATCTCCTCACTGGTTATTTTGACTATATCCGTAGCATACGAAGGGACAGAGAAATAGTGCTCAATGAGGGGATGTCTCAGTAAAGGCCCCATTCCTAGCTGTTCAAACTGCTCAATGCCCTCGTTCTTGCAAATTGCAACTTCTAGATCATACACCGATGTAATCCTCCGCACACCAACAAAGCAGTGAATAAATGCATTCACCTGAGAGACAAAAGGTATTAATGCATAAGCATTGCAAAAGGTGAAATGCCGGTGCAAAATGGAAAGGGTGCCTAGCATGTCTGCAGCCAGGCCACACCAAGTGGGCACTAACTATAAGAGACTTTGATAAAGGAACACAGAAAACAAAAACAAAAAATCCAAATAAACATCGACTACCTGCCCTTGATTGCTAACAAAAATGGTTAATTGTCCATAAGGAAATCCACTGATTTATCATAAAGGGAAGCCAAATTTGGTGGATAGACTACAGTGCCTACATCAAACAAACAATAGACGAGTTTTAACTAAGCTGGACCATCAGAAATATGGGGGCATTGTCAGCTCTATCCATTTTAGGGTCGCATCGAGCAATACTCAAGCTTCAGCCCCCAAATGTGTTACCTATAAGACTATGGTCCTTACCATCACACAAACAGTTGCAGAATTTATTGAAGCTGGACCATCCATAATGCGCAGTCTAAATCATTTAAAGTCAAACTTGAGAAGTGAGAAATATTCACATCCCAAACCAACAATGCTGCCTATAGACTATGGCCCCGAGTATCAGACAAGGTTTCAGATTTCAGCTAAGCTAGACCATCAGCAATCTGTGGGCTGCTGTTGGTTTGATATGTTCTATAATCAAATTGAGCAATCGTCACACTCCAGTGGGTGATGCGCACTAGAAAGTCAACGAAAACAAGAATCATACTAGCTGGACTACTTTTGCCTTTTCGACTGCATAGAAAAGAAAGCGCATCACGGACAGTGAAACCTACTTTGCCTTCGGCAAGGATGAGGCGGTAAAGCGAAGGAATGTCTTGGAACTGAAACCCGAGAGAGCTCCACGAATCGACCTGAAGCGCCAGCAGCGCAGACTGCGAGACCTTCCACGCGGAGACACTGTCTCCGGCAGCAAGAAGGTCACGTTGAGCCTTAGCGAGAGCCTGCTCAATCCTTTGGATGAGGCCTTCATCGCGTTTCGCAGGCGGAAAGGCGTGGCGGAATTGCGTGAATGGGCGTTGGGGAAGTGGAGAGTTGAGATGCTGGGAATAGGGATTGAATGCGGCGAAGTTTGGATTTTGAGGATAAGAATTGAAGGGGAGATTGTGGTTTTGGAGGAAGGGATTGTTGTTGAGATTGTGATCGAAAGAAAGACTGGAGTTCTGGCGGAGCTGTGGCCGGAGATGGTAACGGCCACCGCCACCGCCACCGCCGTGCATGGAGGCGTTGGAGTAGGGTTTCTAGCAAGCAGGAAAAAGGCTGGTCGGCGCTTGCCACGGCCGTTATGGGAGTTTTTTATAGCAGTGCGTCTTTCGCGTCGGAAAAAAATCTGCGACGACTACACCGCCATAATAGGCTCGACAAGTTGGCTGAAAACGAATAAACGTAGGAAATCCAAATATTTCATCTATGTTCATTTTTAAAAATCAGACATTTAAATAGAATCTTCTCCAAATTGGAACTATATTGTAATTTAGAGCCCTTCGAGGTTTATAATTTTTCGTGCTCTTTAATCCAAGTGTATATTATGTTCTGTCCTATATATTTTTTTATATTAAACTTACTTCGTGCACTCCAAAAATTTTCAAAATCACTGCTGCACTAGAAAACTCCGCTTTTTCTTCCCTAGTCGCGTGCCTAACCAAAGCCTATGTGGTACGGCAAATAAAATTTTAACAAGAAAACGCCGGCAACAAGAGGGAAAGGGTCAAATTTATAAATAGATGCGTAAAACGTTCCTCGTTATATAATTTTGCTTTCTTGCAAGTCAAACCGATATTTACATAACGAAGGATGATTCCTGAAAAAAATACACACGACTGCGGGGGAAAAATAAAAACGTAGTCATTATTTTATTGAATTAATGCCCAAAGGATGGGATTTTCGACCCAATGTTCATACTTTCTACTTTTCATTGCGCCGGGCCAAATTACCTCGGTATACACGCACCCCTGTGGCTGTTAATTGCCTAACGATTTTACTTTTAAGATTAAGATTAATTTCAAATATACTTATAATATATACTTTTAACTATAAGTATACTCATTAAGGTTGAAATCGTTCATACATACTCACTAAACATACCATTAATTTCAAATATACCCAGAATTAAATTGCCTATACGATGGTCATTAATATTAATTTGAAATGATGAAAATAATCCTATAAAAATCAGATCAACAAGCAAAATCTCTTCACAAATCCATAAGCAAAACCCTTTTCAATACCCTCCCTTGTATCAGGCTATAACAACGGCTACAGAATAAAATATATCATTTTATATTATAAGTGCAAAACCTGCCTAAAGTTATTATTTAACTGATGAAATGTTTGATTTGGATATATTTGAAATTAATGATATATTCAATAGGTATATACAAAAGATTTCAAATTTAATGAGTATATTTACGGTTAAAGGCAAATATTGTGAGTATCTTTAAAATTAACCCTTTAAATTATTTCAAAGTACTTCATTTTTATTTCAACCGTTATTTTTTTTCGCATCCATACGGATCCATTACATATCTGGTCTTACACGCTACACTCTGAATTTCTGTTTTCGGATTTATTCATTTATACACCGAGGTAAACACTCACTCCTGTGGTTATTAATTGCTTAACGATTTTACTTTTAGATTATTTCAGAGTACTTCATTTTTGTTTTAACCATGATTATTTAGCATCCATATGGGATCATTTATATAGCTGGTATTACTCATTACAAACAGAGTTTCTTTTTTGGGATTTATTCATATTTTCCTTCTTAAATCATTTATTTCCATGTAATCATCCTTATTCTTTCAATCATTTACTTATTAAAAGATACACCCTAATAACCTCCTTCATTATAATATTTTTTCTTTTCCCTCTCAATACATTACGCATCCTAAGAAATTATACACTTTTTCATGTCTTAGCAACTAGTAAGGAGAAATTGGTGAGCGACCTTGGCACCTTGCTAGTCTTTGTAATCTATATTTGGAAGATTTGTGTTCGCAGCATTCTGGAGTCTGAATAACTTGTCATTAAAAAAACAAAAAACTCTATTGGTTTTCAGATATGCCACCAAGGAATATCCCCTCTCCAATTTCACCAGTTCGGTAAGATTCAGGCATGTTTAGCCTGGCTAGCATTGTTGAACATGTTTTGTTATCGCCCGCACTATACTCATATATGCGTACGCAGAAACTTAAGCTTGAAAAGAAAGGGGGGGAAAAAAGAAGCAGAAGCAAAGAGAAATGCAAGCCCATCTTCCTGTAGTCTCATTCCATTGTCTTTTCGATCGCATCTTGCTCCTGATCCAGCCTCTTAAATGTCATCTTAATGAGCATCCTATTTGGCGGGATCAGCTGCTGCAGACGTTGTTGCTCCTGTGGCGCATTGTGATACATATGGCTTCAGCTGTGGCCAATCAAAAAGGTCAGACAGCTAAAGGCATTAGAGATGCATCCCAAATGGCCAATAAAAGATCACATAAAGAACTGCATAGATCACATGCAGAACTGCACTTGAGAAGAGCATAGATAATCAGTACCATGTGACACAATTGAAATTGCATGCACAATCATTTATTCCATCGGATCAAATATGGTCTCATAATTGATAATTCACAGGTCAGAAACAGTTCAGCCTTTTGCTATTGGGGACTCAGAATTGAAAGGATCTCTATCCTCTTGATTCGACAATCAGCAGCTGGTAAATTTTGATTATTTGGGCCCTCTTCTGCATCACTCTTACATTCAGCACATGACAAATTAAGAAGGGAGATGCAGATGCATTTGTGCAAGTTCACAAACAGTTGCCTCCATGAATTATTTCTACATAGTAAGAAGTATTAACAGGTACAGATTCTAAGGGCGTGATTATCTAGGCCTAAGAGACAAGTATCAACTGTAAGTTCCAGATGGAGTAAGAAAAAAAACCACGAACTTTTACTATGGCTAAATTTTTCACTGTAACAGAAGCTTATGTTTGTGCACAGAAAGGGCAGCAAGTGATCTCAAGAAAGCTTCATGTCATTTATTTTCCAGAAAATCTAGGCGTCAGAGGTTTTTCATCTGTCAGAAAATAAAAACAGACCAATAAACCACGTGGGGGAAAAGAAACTACAAGATGACAGGTCATCAAGCTACTGTAAAGTACCTTGAAGTCAGTCAAATCAGGGACAACATAGTTTGGCAACTTTTCTTGCACCACCACATAACCACCTGCATTTCAAAAAATTATAAGCAGCAAAATAACATTCATCCTGTTTGGCTGGAAGTTGAAAAGGCAACAAGAAGAAAGCTATACATATTAGATGGGGAGCATGACAAGTATAGTTATGAGGAAGGGTCCAGTACCCTTAAGACAAATTTGCAAATTGCAAGTGTAAGTTTAAGTTCCAAATGCAAAGATGTGGCCTACACAAAAGACAGCTGATCTAAAGATCTTGTAAGCTGTCAAATGAGTTAACCAGTTGTTTCAGCTATTAATTTCACTTTGTAAAGAACGATAATGACAGAGTTTGCTTGAATGCTCATGCTTATAAAAGCAATAAAAACAACCCCTGATTAACCTCTTGACATCAGCTAGAGCTTTTGCCTATCCTTCAAGAAATTAGCCTATTTCATAAATGCAGTGAACATATAATCAGTTTGCTAAATCAGATTCATAAGAAGGGAGTGGGATGGGAGTAACTGTGCCAGGTTGAAGGTGGAAAAGCCACAATAATCTCATAATATTTGCCACGGGAAAAGGTCTTGAGATGATTCTAGCCCTTTCTCCTTTAACTGATGGGAGTGTAAGCGAGTGATGGGGCAGGGTGAACATGAAAAATCAGAAGAGGTTCCAAGTTTTACCATTAAGTTCCAACTTCCAAGCAAGCACGAAAATGCAGCATGCACAAAACTCAACTGATCTGAAAATCCTGTGAGCCGTAAGATGCTTTGGTCAACATTTTGGCCATTATCTTCACTTTTTAGAAAATGAGAATAACGTAAGGCTTTAATCAGTCTTAGTGTCTTCATCCATAAATTGTTCGTAGCTAACAGATGTTGCCAAGAACATCAATTTTCTTTCTCATAATCCTCACCAAAGCAACCCCTCATTTGACGGTTGACGTTGACCTGGGCTCAATGGCTAATGAATACATATGAACTGTTTTTGCTTCCAGTGAAATGAAAGAGGAGCAAATAGCATGCCCTTGGGGGTAAGATCAACAATTTCTCATCTTTCATTTAAGCGATAGCAAGCAATGGCATTTTAACCACTGCTTACTAGTAAACCCTCCAAAAGTTAGAGCAATGAAGACTGATATATGTCCCTCATGTTGAGGTCCCCTTTGGTCCCAGCAGGCGTACTAATATACAAAGACTAGCCAATTATGCAACAAAATAGAAAGAGAGAAAGTAACAGCAATAGGAAGGTTTAAACATGTTGCGGTGGAAGAAACTGCATCAAAAGGTGAATGTAATCCCCCAATTCGTCACTACAGTCACTTTTTTTCCTCCCAAGAAACAGTAGAAATGTTCAGTTCTTCTACATAAAACTATTCATTGATGTTTTGCTCAATGCAGAGCTTGATGGGCCATACCATAGATACACTACTTCACCGGTCATTTCATATCAGGTCCATCTAATACGGGTTTTGAAATGACTCGTAGAGGCATAGACAATTCCCAATCTCCTAGATAACAATAGAGACGGAAGTCATTCTCTGAAAATAACAAACATATTTTTAAACCAGCAATGAATGTTAGTTACTCAGACAGTTTTCAGCGCATGGACAGTGCCAAGGATGCATCACGTACCCAATAATAAAACCATTATATGCTCCTGGTCATATAGGATGAAAGCTAATTTGGTCTACCGGTCGCATATTTTATCGAACAGTTCGTGGGTGACCCTCAATATCGTAAATGCACTGATACACCACACATTGCAATACCTTTGCGCGTGTGAAAGCCTGTGGGCTTGCAGTTCTTGCCCTTGTAGTAATCACGAGGCGCTCTTTTCGACGAGAGAATTTGGAGCGATGACGTCCGCTTCCTCCGCATCGCCCTCCCCAGTCCTACTATCAACCCCAACGGCATTTCGCCTAGCCTTCCGCCAGATTAAATCCAGTAGAATACATAGATGAGACGAGGAAAACCATCAGGGAAGACATACAGTTAGAGTCTAACGACGCTAACTCAAGCAAAACCAAAGCAGGAAAACAGGTGGAAAAGGGAAGGAATCAGAGGAGAAATTCACCGATTGCAACTTCACGATATGGCGATGAAGAAGGATGGCGATTCCAGTTTCTTTCCGACCACCGCTCCTCGCCGGACGCCGCAAACGGTTGCCTCGGAGAAGAGGTAGAGCTCGAGATGAGGTGAGCTTAGCGCGGAGCAGGCGAGAAAGACGATCCTTTCCGCCTCCCTTTCTCTCTCCGACGGAAAAAAAATTTTTAAAAAAAATTTAAAATATTTCAATAGGTAAATTCTTGTAATACGCACAACATTTACCATAATTCCTTTCATACCCAAAGTATTCTAATAATTTCTTCCAACATTTTATCTCTAATTCTTTTAAAGGCTGCAGTTGTATGCACCCCGGGTGCATACAACCATTATTTTATTTTTTTTCAAAAATTTTTTTAGGAAATATTTAATCTAAGTGTATTTAATTTTTATCAATTTTGAAGATTTTTATATTTTTTTAGATTTTTAAAAATCAAATTTAGTACTAAAAATATCACTTATTTTTAAAAAATTTTAAAAAAATTTAAAAATCTCAAAAAATGATAAAAATTGAGACATGTGTTAAATAAAAAATTCTCAAAAAATGATAAAAATTAATACATGTGTTAAATAAACCTAGATTAAAAGCTTCATAAAAAAATTTAAAAAAAATTTAAAAAAATTAAAAAAGGTGTAGTACACTCGGTGCTTTGACTTTTTCAACCTATAACTTCACGAACAGCCTAAACAACCGTCATATAAACATTGAAATGTCGTTTTTGCCCTCAGAACCTTCCTTGACTGTGTCAAGGACTAGGGGTGGTAATGGTCATGGTCAACCCGTTAACTCGCTTATCTAACCCATTAATAAATGGGTTTGGGTTTGGATTTTTGAATAAATAGGTTATGATCCGCCAACCTGTTTAACCATTTAATTAAATAAATGGATTTGGGTTGAGACTTTGCAACTCGTCAACCCGTCCAACTTGTTTATTTAACCCGCTCAACCCCTATAACTTATTTAATATAATATATATAACATATTATATATTATGAAATATATTTCGGCCCTGCCCTTCCTTCCCGCTCACTTATCCTGCTCACACTGAAAACCTAAATACCTAATCCTCCAATCCACCAACACATCGTCCACGAGCAACTAACGCCTGACTGAGAGGCTGTGCATGACGACTCCACGAGCAGGCAATCCTTCATCTGGATGGATTTGCGATAGATCCAGAAATCAATCCTTTGTGCCAGCAAATCCTTGCCTCATTGTTGCTTCTTTCGCCAAATTTGTGTGGGCCTAAGCACTCCACAAGCAGGCGGCGAGCAACAGACAAAAGTCGAACCCATCCCCACTGTTGCCGCTTCTTCTTTCTTACTCGAATAGTCAAACTCTGTTGTTGCTGCGACTTCTTCTCCTCTTTGTTCCATCTTACTTAACAGATTCCATCCCTACTTCTGTCATTTCTTCTCTATTTTTCTTCTTCCCACTTGGGTACCCTGCTGCATACTCACTAAGAGACCGCAAAGAAGAGCAGCTTCGTAATGGGGCCATTGGCGCTGGGCGACAGAGGCAACGGCAGAAGACTATCAACGCTGCTGTAAGAGGGGCCGATGTCGGAACTGCCGTCAGACCAGAAGACTGGCAGAGGCGTAGAGAAGAGCAGCTTCGGTACTCCACGAGCAACAGACTGGTAGAGCAGCTTCGGTACTCCACGAGCAGTAGATTGGCAAAGTAGCTGTCGGCTAATTTTTTTCGATAGTCCACGAGCAGCAGGCTGACACTTTTGGCAGATCAGCTCATATTTTTTTTCTAATCCTTTGTAGGTTATAGTAGAGCAAAGCTAGACAGCCTGGAATCTGGATTGGAGTACAGGAAATCAGGAATGGTGAATTGTCTCGCATTCTTGTAAAGGGGAAGGCTTGTTTTTTCACTCCTCTCCAACTAGTCGAGGTTCCTTTGACCCTAAAGGCCAAATTCTATCACTCCAAAATTTGAAAAAAGTTCAGCTAAGTGGTTAGTGTTGATACTCCCTCCTCTCTCATTTTGGTAATTCTCCTTTGAAAACTAGTAACAAAGACAACCTGTTAACAACCCGTTAACCCGTTTATTAAATGGGTTGTAAATGGGTTAGGGTTAGAAGTTTTTAAATGAATTCATAACTAGATTAAGGTTGAGATATATTAAATGAGTTAGGATTAGAAAAGCTCTAACCTGTTCAACCTGATCCGTATACACCCCATCAATGACACCATTTGTGTCACGGGAACTGCTTGATAGATCACGAACTCGCCCTCCACCTACTCCCTCAATAATTGCTGCCTTCCTCTCCACCTATAACCTCCACCCCGACTAGCCACTCATCCGCTTCTGCACCGCATGCTTGCGCCAGCACCTCGCACACCTCGAGGCGGTCTCCAGCTGCAACGCCCAGCCATCATCAACATCTTCCTTCCCAGCCTCGACTCTCGAAGCCATCTTCCACTTCACCGTCCTGTCTGACACACAAGCTCCAGCCCTCTGCAACTCCCATTCGACACATATAGGCTTCGGCACTCCGCAGCTCTTGCCATTCCAAAACTGCAGCACAGTAAGTCCTTCTCTTAATTAAGCTTGCGTCTACAACATTCCTGTCAACTTCAAGTCGTAATGCAAATCCTGCAACATGCATGCGTGTAACACATTGTTGTTTCTGTTCCACCAGGATGATGAGAGAAAACACAAGACCACTAATTCATGTAGTCCAGAAATTGCAATTGCGACTGTGGCCGCGGTTATGGCTTCGACAGCGGCTTCGACTATTGTTAAGTGCAGAAATGCTAATTTTGGGCTCGAGGATGAGATTGTGCAGGAGGGGGGAAGGAAATAGGCAATCTATCGTTAGATGTGACGCAGAAACACAGAGCTTGCATCGTCATCGATAACAGAGGTATTGGATTTCTTGCTAAAAATAGTAGCAAATTTGCGAAGTGGAACAGAGGCCTTGTAGCAGCGAAGTCGGCGTCTCAGCAATAAGGAAGAAGAGAACAAAGCAAGTGGTTTTTACGGGCTCCAGATTCCAATGATCGGAGCAATAATCTGGTGTGATGAGTAGGCGGTCAGCATAGGAAGCCGACAGTGTGTCATCTACCAGTGCTGATTATCGGTCCGGTGAACGACTGGTGGTGCAAGCGAAGACAGGAAACTCGTGGGGCTTGGGCTGTTCAGGCAATTTTGTCATTTTAAAAAAGAAATAGCGGCAATTTTCCACGTAACCCCATCCTATGCGCATGCTCCTACGCCCATACACTCATTTTTTTTATTCTTTTTTGAATTTTTTTTTCAATATTGCTAATCTATGTGTTTTTAATATATGTATAAATTTTTACCATTTTTTGAGTATTTTATATATTTATTTTATTATTGAAAATTAGTGGCATTTTAGATAATTTAATACCACTGATTTTCAAAAATCAAAAATAAATATCTAAAATATTCTAAAAATGGTAAAAATTTATAAAGATGTTAAATACACTTATATTAAAAATTTTATATAAAAAAATGTATATGCGCCCGGGAGTATACGATGGGGTTTCATTTCACTCTTAGACAAACATAACTAACAGAAGATAACGACTCGGGCATGTGAGGAATTAGGGATTAAATGTCACAGATATTAGAGAAATTGTTAAAATATGAATTATAGGTAAATGTTGTGAGTATTAAAGAAATTTTCCCCATTTCTATATATCAATAGTCAAGTATTTAGGATATGGTTTTAAAATTGTGCAGATAAATACATTTTTTGTGGGTATATATTTATAATCATCTTGTATTGCAATCAGCCAATGAGACATTCTTATAAATAAATAAATAAATATATATATATATATATCTCCTCACACAATCATTTTTCAACTGAGTGGATGCTTCCACAGTCCCTTCCAAAGGAAGAGAAATGCCACTTCTTAGAATTGAAATGCTGCCTGCTATGAACAAGCACACGGGCGTACCACCTGGGCTGACCCAAATTTTAAAACTCAAATTTTATAAATACATGGTCGAAAAGAGTTTTATGAAAACGAACCTTAGACGATTGTAATTTTTAATTAGTTAAGGAAGAAAAGCATGCTTTCAAATAGTTTTGGAAAATGCCAACATTACGTTGCTGGTCACTCCCATTTCTCTTAGTGTGCGGATGAGAGTTGCATTTGCAGTGGCCATGTTTCTCTCTAGTTCTTTGTAGGAGCGTCCGTCAATGGAAAATTTTAAGAATATTATTAGGAAAAATAGAATATTGTTTTTTATGGTGGAAAAATAGAATATTGTTAAGTGTTGTAGATTGATACAAAAAGAACTTATAAGAATATCTTAAAGGTCTAATTGCAATACAAATTTGAGATTATTGTGATATAAATACTCATCAAAAAATAGGTCTGAAAAACTAAGGTGGTCTGAATAGTTCAGAATTTGTTTCAAGATTCGGGCTTAAGTTTTGTGAACCGAGTTACTTCAAAAAAAAAAAATATATATATATATATATATGAAAATATTCAAGTGCAGTATACGATGCAGTGATGCTAAAATGGGCCCCACATAATGATATAATTATAATCTACATCATCCATTGTATTTAAAATAATGTATCGTATTACTATCTGTGATCATGTGGGGCCCACAGTGCATGGACTTCGTGGTTCAATCGCATGCACCGGGTCATGTTCCTGTATATATTTTTTGATCAAGTGAAAACGGATTGCACAATAATTACTGTGCAGTCCGCCGCAAATGGGCTCCATTTAATCAGAAAATCATCATCTATCTCATCCATTGTATTTAAAATTATTGGCTTTATTAGTGTTCGTCCCAATTCAACATGTGTATGTGACTCATCTTAAAATAGTACAAAATTAATGTAATAAAAATAGTTTAGTATAAATATCAACTTTAAAGTAATATTTTCAATATCTAAACCGTCTAAACTATGATTTTTATATAGATAAATAATTGTATAAAGTAAGATTACATTTTAATACACATGGGGCCCATTTTGCAGATCTAGTGCTGCAAAATGGG
>JAXCLR010000073.1:3494484-3512893 GCA_035584095.1 Annona squamosa
AAACCTGCCAATACCATTCGCCTGGAAGGCTGGAACTATAAATATGCTTTCTTAAAAAATAATTATTAATAATAATCTACAAATTTGCCAACAATGCAATTATATGAATTCTGCAACCGTGAATACTATTGCAGGAAAGGGTATGGAACTATGGATATGTTTGCCATCTACTTTTTTTGTACGTAAAAAAAGGAAAAGCAAAAGAAAGGGGTAGGGAGTATGAATCTTTTATCTTGATTCGGGGAAATTAAAAAACAATCCTATCCCCCGGATCTCCATCCCTTTCGGATTCGTCTGCCTGCAATGCAGCAGCCTAGCTATTGTTAATTCTCTTCCCTTTGCTGATATATGTGATTTAGCAATCAGATAACCATGCCCCATAATTTTAATTTGTGCATTGGAATGGCGGAATGCAGGAGGAGCGTTGTTCATAGTCACTTCTCTGCCTACGACAAGAACCCAGATGAGGTGGTCCATCCAGCGGCAGTGCCCGACGATGTAATCCAGCCTCACGACTCCTCCGACAAATACTGGGCCCCAGACCCCGACACTGGCGTCTTCGGCCCCAGCGAGCAAAATAGCTCCGCAGCCGTCCCGGCAGCCAGCAGGCGGCCTGCTCAGGCTGCCGCCAACGGCTCTGTCCTGGAGGAGAAGGCCTGGTTCCGTCCCCTGGAGGACGTTGATAAGCCCCGCCCATCTTAGGAGAAGAAAATAGTAAGGGACACGGTAGAGGAGCAGCATTGGCTTGTTGTTGCAGTAAGCGTGGTGTGATGGACTACTTCATCCTGCCCCTACGATATATGCGGTGGTTTTTGGTATATTCTCTGCATCTTTCTCATGGTTGCCATATTAGGAATCAATAATACTCCTACAGCCACATATATGCTCCTCCTCCACTAAGCTATGTTGCCGTGCGTTTGCTTTTCGCTGTTTGGTTGTACTTCTCTCCGCCTATTATCATGCGTGCAAGGACCAGCTAGGGAGTTGGATTTACTTTAATTATATGGTCTGTGAAGCAAGTACGCATGTCTACTTTAATGATTATGGGTCGGATCAATTAAGAATGCTTTAATACGTGATTAAGAGTCGCAACTAATTATTGTAAAAAAAGTGTCGTAACTAAACTCGAACGTTTTGCTCTCGTGCGAGCGAGGAGGTCGTGTGTTTTTGTAGCGTGCATGTAAATTTTCGTAAATTTTGTTGCGTGCCTTCTACGTTAATGTCAAATCGAGATGTTTCGCGCCGAACCATGGAAGTCCAGCTAGGAGATAGAGGACATGGCAAGGGAAAAGGAAACAAAATTTCCCATGTTTTTTACACTCATTTTCACGGATAATGATCTGATGGCGGGAAAAAATTGAAAAAATGAGGTAGTGCATCCGATGCTGTTTACAACAGTTTATGGATTGCCATTACGAAGTTCAGGGACCGTCAACCACGACTGAAATGTAGACTGCTATGTTACCTTTCAGTCGCGGATTGTCGCACTGGAACAGCATGTGAATTGTTTTAATCTGTGTCTTAGTGCATCCAACTGCATTTTATGGTTATCCTCTTTATATATAATATGACATACTATCCTAATAATTGCTTCCACTTTCTATTTTTTTTTCATTACTTTTTTATACAATTGCTTTACTCATGTTGACTTTACTGTCTTTGTATCTTTTTTATTAGTGTACAATGAAGTACATTTACAACCTCAAACCACTAACCTTAAGCTAAGGGGACAATACCCTTGCCACCTGCGTTAGCCACAGTCTAATCATTAACTTCTTTACTCTTAATTATTAAGCATATTATATCATGATATTATACCCCTCTTCGGATATTTTTCTCTACAATTTTTTCCTTTTTATCTCAATGCAAAAACACATTGGAAAATATATGAAATGCACGGAAAATTATAATTATATCCTCAGTTGTATAGTAAATAAATTTCAAACATATAAGTTTTTTTTATAATCAATTTATAGAAAGGAAAAAATAAATTTTCTTCAAATACATACAAATATTTTTCTTGGGGACATTTGGTAATTTTAATTTTGTGGGGATTGTGGGATGAGATGAGATGGGATGAAGAAATGAAATATTTTGAAAATTGTGTAAATGATAAGAAATGATATACTTAAAGTTAAATAAGTCTGTTGAAGAAAGATTATTAGAAAAGATGATTAGAGTACAAGAATAAAAGCGAAAAAATATAATTATTAATTGACAGAATTATTGTCCCAGAAAATTGTGGAATCTAGGTTCTTTCTAAGCATAAGTTATCAAATGTGGCCACGGTCAGTGACTCACGCCAGTGTCGGGAACACTCTAGACCTCGGTAGGATAGTCGATTTGGTTATGTAGCCAAGACGGAGTCTGACTCGTGAAGGTACTTCGGCTTCCATCCTTGTTCAAGCCTTTAATTCTTAATATAATTTTTAATCTTCATAATTTTAATATTCTAATAATGATAATCTTATTTTTTCATTTTAAATATTACTTTTTTTTCAAATATAATTTTTCATTTTCCAACATATAATAATTCTTAATTATCTCAATTTTGTTGTGTAAATCTCATTCTATTTCGTACATGCGGTTGATGTTGTGTGTTCAAAGCCATATAAGATTCTCGAATTGAATGTGTATCATTATTTTCAAGATAATTTTTTAATTTTGAATATAATTTTTTATATTTTCAATACAACTTTACTTATTTTCAATACACATCATTACATCCTCATCCTTGATACATATTCGATCAAAGAATCTAATATAGTTTGGAACAAACTCTTAATCAGGCCTAAAGGAAATAAGGAATGGAAACAATATGATGATACTAAGGAGGCCTAAGGAGTGGAGTGGTTGGTAGCCAAATGAATTATTTAACTAATAATGCATTTATGACATTAGTAAAATTTTAATGGAACGCAAAATTAAATCATTCAGCGGAAAGTTGTCATGTTTTGAGCCGCCAGCCGTTGATTAGCATAATGAATGCATTTATAGGCATTCATTAATTTTAACATCATAAGTAAAAACAAAAAAAAATCATTCCAATAAAAAAATTTATCTTGATCAAAAGAGAAAAATGAATCAATTGACAATAAAACTTAGCCTAATTTTTTTCCAAAGGTATCCGTTCCATAAAAATTAGAACATTCTAAACTTTATTCAATAGACTCATGTAAACTTCAAAACTTATATTTATTTTTATACATTTTTTAAAGGTGGGACGTGCATGGGATTCCAATGCTAAAGGTATGGCCTGCAAACATGATTTTGGTATCTTCGTTAAATGATTGGTATTAAATATAACTAATGGACTGAATTTTACATAATCATTAAGATAAAGCCTACAAAATAGAAAAATGTGTTGATTGATTTTGGCACGTCATGGACCACTCAATTGTTTCTAGAGGTTAAAAAAATGATATAAATAAGGTTTTATACGGGGAAAGAGAATATGATTAATAGATTAAATTAAAATAGTAAAAAGTAAAAATAGTGAAGACCTTTGTAAAATCCATGTTCATGAAGTACCTTCTTAGCAGAAAGTATTACAACTTTTTCCAAGATACTAAAAGTGCTATTTAAAAGTTTAAAAGGGTGCTTTTCTTTTCCATGTAGTTGAAAATTACGAGTATATGCGGTTCATTAAACATTTGAAATTGAGTGTCTATTTTGCAAAATATAAAAAACACAGATGATAAAATCCAATTAAGCATAATCACAGGGCCATTTTGCAAAATCCATGATGATTTGGTTGAGGCTGTCGAAGTATCTGCCACGTCATTCTAATCTAGCGTTATCGTCTCAATTCGGTTGTCGGGCGGTTATCGGTGCGACATATGGCTCTGCCACCGCTTGTATTTGTATTCATGAAAATGTTATATCCTGTTAAAATTTAGATGAGCGGATAATTGATTTGAGTGCGTGCGGGTGTAAAAGGTTTAGTTTTAAACTTACATTGTAGCCTCCATTTAAACATAAAATTATATTTTAGTATTTTGATTTGATATTCCATAAGAAGAATAATTGGGCTTTAAAATCTAAAACTTCCTATTTAAGAAAAGATATATCGCTTTGAAAGAAAAAAGTCAATTAGAGTAAAAAAGCTACCTAAAATACCATCCGAGAGAATATGGCAAGCCAAGTAGTAAACAACTATGACTAACAATCTAGATGATTGAAGCGATCAGAAAGAAATCATAGAATATCCTGTAGAGTGATTTTATTGTTTATTCTGAACATTGATCCAATCTGTGGGTGGCTTCTATTTTTCATTAATTCTTTTCTGCCCACCTTATGCATGGTGTTGGTAGACTTCTTTAGGCTCAACAAGTGGTGGACCAGACCTTGTTTCGCGGACATTCTAGGCATACATGGACCAAATCTATCATTACTTTTTTGAGACCATAACAAGCTATAAACGTAAACACGAGAGAGATTTTTTGAGATCATAAGAATAAGAATATAGAGAAGTGATGTTGTTAGCATAAGTAAATGGCCTACTTAGTACATGTTAAGAATTATTTAAAATATTTTTTCATACATTTATCTATCTAAGTGTATTTAATATATAAATTAAGTTCATCTTTTTTGAATATGTAAAAAAAAATATCCCAAAAAAATGTATTTAACAAATGGCAAAAATTAATTTATCTATTAAATACACCTAGATAAACAAGTGTATAAAAAAAAGTAAAAAAATATATTTTAAATAAATTTTTTTAGGTAAGCTACACAAGCTATTTGTTTAACCCAAACTAACGAGATCATTCATCAACAATATATAAGCACAAATAGAGAAATGGTGGGCTCGGGAAAGGAGAAGAAGAGTACGGTTCTCGTGGTGGGTGGGACAGGTCACAGGGAGCTGATTTCATGCACCAGGGTGCGCTTAGCTTTAGTGTATCTGAGTGAAAATAACCATTTTTTTGAAATTTTTTACATGATAATTAATCTAAGTGTATTCAGTATGTATATTAATTTTTACTATTTTTTGAGATTTTAAATTTTGTTTATTTTTTAAAATCAGCATTATTTTTATTAATTTTAATACCACTTATTTTTTAAAATTAAAAAATATCTAAAAAAGTAAAAATTGATATACATGTTAAATATACTTACATTAACGGTCATATAAACAAATTTAAAAATAAAAAATAAGTTAATATACCAAAGTGTACTAAAACTAAGTATACCTGGAAGCATGAAATTATATTTTGGTATGAGATTTTTCTTTTCTTTTCTTTTTTTTTTTGAAAAAAAAATTGCTATATTGGTAAGAGAGTTGTTTGCGCAAGCTTAGCACTGGACGATGAAACCCACGTCCTCTACCGCCCTGAGATTGGAACTAACGTCGAGAAGCTGCAGTTTCTGCTCTCATTCGAGGACAGAGTTTTATTAAAAAAAAGAAGGAAAAAAAAAAAAAAAAGGACAAAGGAGCTCGCCAGTCACCTCATCAGAGGCTCTGACCACCAAAGGTTCCAAACGCCGTCAAACAGGTCATGTCGTCATCTCTTTCAATTCCGGCCTCCATATCACGAGTCACATTGTGCGAAAAGCTTACTAATTAAAACATTAATTACCGCTGGATCATCATGTTAAATCAACTAAAACAAACAATAAACGGAAGTGCACCAGAATTTAAAGGAGCCGTGGTTGTTGTATTCGAAGGTTTTCTGAATTTTTAAGTTAGGGTGTGTTTGTTTCGAATAAAAAAGTGTCAACTAAAACTTTTCAATCTAAAACGTTTCACTCTCCATAATTACTTTATTTTTTAATTATTTTTTCATATTTTTCTACACAAACTACCATACTTTTCAATTATTTCTACACAATTACCCATACAACTAACCTATCTATTTTAACTTTATTTTCTTTACTCCTCATCATTACTCCTATTATATCATATCACTTTTTGATGATTTGACAACTTCTACTCCAAAAACTTTTCATCAAAAGTTTTATCTCCAACCAAACATACCCTTAATGCCAGAGGTTTTATGGAACAAATGACTCTTCTTTTCTAAAGATAAAATGTTAAAAAAGAAACACTAAAGATATATTACTTGGAGATAACAACTATTTATATAAAGAGCCTATATTTTTTATTTTTAATTTAGCCTATTATAAAAATAAAATTTAGAAATTGAGCAATAGAGCTTCTATGCATAGGAAACTTATATTTTATTAGATAATTTAGACCCGTAAAATTTTATAAGATCATTTTAAAAAACAAGGCTGCTATTTATGATAGTGTATATATAATTAATATATATGCGTCTCCAAAATTACAACATTACCAAATCTTACCGCTGCTTAAGCTCATCTAAGCCATCAAAGAAGCTGATATTTTGAGATTTAATTCTATGCTCCAGGGAGCTTTTAATCTAAGTGTATTTAATATGTGTATCAATTTTTACCACTTTTGGAGATTTTAAATATTTTTCGGATTTTTAAAAATCAGTGGCATCACTGATTTTTAAATGCCACTGATTTTCAAAAATTCAAAAAATATCTAAAAATTTTCAAAAATAGTAAAAATTGATATACTTGTCAAATACACTTAGATTAATAGCTTCGTAAATTTTTTTATAAAAATAAAAAAATGTGTATATGCACCCGGGACCGGGGAGCATACAACCAACGTCCGATGATTTCATACTACATCTAATATTATATTTATATATAAAAAGAATCCTCGGATTGATCAAATCAAAGTAATAAAATTTATGTTATTAATTTGAATGTTCTGATATAAATTATTCATACCTCAAGTTTTTCCATTTTGCCCTTTTTGACGCGCAAATTTTAATTCTTCATATTCATAGTTCATACCCCAAGTTTAACACAAATTGACGGACGTACCTTCCATAGAAAATAACTTTTTTTTATTATATTGGATTACAATAGATGTATAGTCTCAAAGTTGAGATCAACACTTTATAAATCCACATGTCAGACCATGAGCTATGTGGTGACTGACTATAAAACAACCTTTTTTAGGAACATAAAACAACTATTTAACTGCGCAAGAATTATGTCTTGAGGACCGAATCGTTATTGTAAAACAAAACACGAAGTATGATAGTTTGAAAAAAACAGGATACATTGTCATCCAAAAGCATAGAATTGCAAAACTCCCACAAATGAGAAAATAAAATATTCATGTTAAAAAAATATTCATTGAATATTATGATGATTTTATTTTATTTTAAATTAGTAATATACACTGACATCTAATATTACAAATTAAGCACCTTCACAGTCGTCGCAGTAGAAAAAATTCCCAAAAAAATTGCATTTGGAATTTGGAACGCACACAGAACAAATGGAAGATGCGGTGGAGCCAGGACGAGTGTCATTTGATGACAAGATGGTGGTGAGGAAAGCAGCTGGCGAAGCAAGCATTCCCTTCCTCCTCTTTGGAGATGTAACACAAAAGGTAGGTACAGAAAAAGCACGTTAGTGTGTGTTTTTTAAATGGCTATTTTTTATTTTTTTTATAAAAAAACTGTATATACGGATAGATATATCTATGATTTTTTGAAACTAATAAATTAAGTCCGTTTGGTAAAAATAAAAACGGTGAGAAAAAATTTTGTTTGAAATTTTTAAAAAAAAGTAAAAGAATTAAGGGCCTGCCTCGACAGCGGAGTCAACAGAATCAGAACTCTCGACTAAAAAATAAGCTCTAAGAAAAGAAACCGAATCAACTACTTTAAAGATTAGCCCAGCTCAAGCAATGACAGAAACTTCAAAGCCCTTCTTTTTGTGTAAACAACAAATTTTCTTCTTTCCTCATACGCCCACCTCACCAACAAGTAAATTTTGCAAGAATGTGTCCATCATTGCTGATTTAGAGTGTGTTTAGGAAATGAGAAGAACTTTTAATGGAAAGTTATTGGTGTAAAAGTTTTTAAATTTGTAAAAAATAATGTCGTATGATATAGGCAGCGATGATGAGTAAAAAAAATAAAGTTAAAATAAATATATTAGTTATACGATGGTTGTATAGAAATAATTGTATAGGAAGATATGAAATTTTTTTTAAAAAAAATTTAGATTAAAAAATTTTATACTTTTCCAAATAACTACTGCTTTCTCAATAGGCAGCAACCACAACTGTTTTAAACTACGCTAGCATCATTTCCTTACTAAGCTTTGAATCTATCCCATTGGCGGCTAGGTTGTTTCTTTGTTTTTGAGTGGTCTTTTACAGATTATTAGCGTACATAAAATAAAGACAAAAAAGATAGAATAGTTATATAAAACTGCAAAAAATAATTAGTGCAGAGATTTTATCATTTTAATAGAAAAATAAAATAGTTAACTAATTAAAGTGTCAAATCATATTAAAAGAAAAGTAATTAAAAATGGAGTTGTAAAATTCTTCTTTTTTGTATCTTACTGAACTAGCCCTGATAAAAAAATTATTTTAAAATTACTTCTCCATCTTTTTGCAAGTTTTAACCCCCAATCATGATTTTTTGCTTTGGAAAACACCAATTATCATTAATGGCGGCTCGATTGGTCAAACTTTGACGGAGGAGCGCTAAGATTAGCTGGTGCATGATGTAAAAATAAAGCTTTCCTTTGCTAGCTGGGTGCAATTTGCATTACTTTTTCGTTTAAAAAATTTTTCAATCCAAGTCACCCATCATATTCTCTTTCATGTTTATTTATATGACATGAAAATTCTTTTTCATTAGATTTGTATTAATCTACAGAAAGTCCAAACACATGGAATTCCTTATAATTAATTTTTTTATATTATGGATTGTGAAAGTATTTAATTAAGTTGATTTTTCATATTTAGGCTAAAGAAATTTCTTTAAAAAAATATGATGCATTCCACTGCACTGGCTCCGCCCCAGGCCGTGACTTGCAATAATCATTCTTGGAACTGATGCTAATTTTCATTGTTTAAAATTGACTTTCGCCAACAAAATTGGTGTAATCAGTAATTCTATCGCACACTTACTAGTTTTTTAACATTGCGTATATATCAGCAATTACAGGGGAAAAGAGAGTTACCGCAATTAAAGTAAGGCGGAGTTCATTTACTTAAGGGTTGAAAATAGAAAGAAATTAAAAATACTAAGAAAATTATGGCAGCAGCCAGTTATAGTGTAAATAAAAATACAAAAGAGAGAAATTTTTGAATGATATACTTGGATGGTTGAAATATCAAGGCAAATGAAAATGAAATGTAGATGATGTCGAATAAAAGTATAAAATACTATATAATACTGAAAATAGATAATAATTAGAAAGAAAAAAAATTTGTTAGGTGTATGAAGTAAACAAATTTATTCCCCTTCTTGCCAACCGCATTATGGATTTAAGGGTCTCTTGAGTGGGCCATTGGACGGCCCATGTTATGGATGCACGTGAGGTGTTTGTTAGCATGCCGCAGCCCAACTCACAAGAAATTGTCAAAGTCTATCTGCCTGTTCTATGCCAGCCATTTACGTTGTTGAAAGATGACCTTGCCACCCACATCATCAGGGCAATTGATGATCCACGCACACTGAATAGGACACACTACCTGTGGTCGACGGGAAACATTCTTTCTCAGAGGGAAGTGGTAGGAATCTGGCAAAAGCTCATTGGAAAACGGCTTGAGAAGTCTTCAATCTCTACTGAGGATCTCCTTGTTTCAGAACACACATATATATTTTAAAAAGAGATTTCGAATCAGGAAATTCCTTATTCTGATGATGATGATGATGATGATTAAAGGAATGGACTAGGCAGAGCAGGTGGAGCTCATACAATATTATGTAACTATTATTATGTTTTTTTATGATGGCTACCTGATCAATTTCAAAATTGGGGAGAATGGACCAGAAGCATCAGAGCTGCACCCAGAAGTTCAGCACACTAAGCAGCGCAGATCTGGAGCGCTACCTGTAGAAGATGAAGAAGCATTTCAATGGGCCACCAGTCATTGCCCCTACTTTCCCGCTTTTACTTTTATATCTTGCCAAATGGACCCTAAAATAGAATGATAAATGTGTGAACTATAAGAAAATGCAGTGACTAGTACGCAGAAAGAAGGGTAATAAAGGAAAAATGACCAGCCCTAAATGCAGGCCACCGAATTTCATATTTCTTTCCAAAATACGATAACGAAGCGACCACTGATATGAAAATGCTAAGTATTCCTTAATGAAAATTTACAATATTTACAATGAAAATAAACTTCTAATGAAACTAAGACTCAGCCCTTAAAACTGTCTAATTCCTTAACAGACTGAATACCATTCATACAATTGCTTTGCTCCGCCAATTATTTAGGAGTAAAGGCACCGGGCTCCAATCCTTTTCTGATCATCTCATTGTAAAAGTGAAGAGCTCTTTCCATATTCCCATGCTCACAATGCCCATCAATCAACCAATCATACATCTGCGCAGTGGGTGACAGGAAGATATCTTCCATGGCACTCAAACATTTCTCTGCTTCGTTCACTTTCTGGCATATGCATAGGCTTCTGATCAATGACGTGTAAACCATTAATCCTGGAGTAGGTCCCTTGAACTTCATTTCATTATACAACTTGAGAACTTCTTGTGTGTTTCTTTCTCTTCCATATCCATCAATGAGAAGAGAGTATGTCTCTTCACTGGGGAGGAATCCTTTTTCTAAGAGAACAGTCAAGATGCCATTAGCCTTCTCTGCTTCCCCAACTTCACATAGCTTTCTTATCATGTCATTGCAGGCAATGCAACTGGGCAAAAATCCTTTCTCGAGCATCTCCTCATAAAATGTCAATGCATCATTCACTACCCCTGCTTTACAGCATGCCCCAACTAGAGAGTCATATGTTTCGTCATATGGCTTCAAGCCCGCATGCAGCATCTCTTCTAGCAGTCGCTTAGCTTCAACAATCTCACCATCCTCGCAGCACATTCCTATGAACAAAGTATAGAGAAATGAATTCTGCCGGTAGCCCCTCCTAAGCATATCCTCATACAGTTCATGATAAACTTCGGCCTTCCCAGTCCTGCAGTGACCATAAATAATCAGAGAATAAGCAACATCATCAGGAATCATGTTCTTCTGGAGCATCCTCTTCAGCAGTTGGATTCCTTCATCAACTCTCTTCTCTTCAAAAATCCTATAAATCAATGAAGTATTCACAATGACTGCTGGCACACATCTCTTGCCAAGAATTCTGTCCAAGATATCTACATGCTTCTTCAGTATCCCCTCCTTGCACATTGAGTTGATCATGATTTGGACAGTAGCTGCATTTGGGTACACTCTCTTTTCAATCATATATTCATACATCTTCCACACCAATGAATTCTGATCAGACTTTTGTGTGACGTGGATCAGCACATTGAAAGTGATGAGACTAGAAGAGAATCCACGCTCTTCCAAGTACCTGCACAAATCAAATGCCAACTCAAACATCCTCAATTTTGCATATGTCTGTATCAAGAAGTCGAACAGGAAAGGTCCCGAATGAGTACTTGCATATGTGCTCAGAAGTGAATCCACAATTTCTAATCTGGAGGAACCAGCATCTGCGCTCTTCCTAATGACAGATTCCAGCAATGCCCGGGCATGTTCAAGCAGCCGAGCACGGACAAGGATCTGAACCATTATGCCATAAGACCGAATGTCTTGCCCCGAATTCTTCCGTCTAGCTGACCAGTGGAAGAAACTCAGAGCCCGCTTGGCATCAGCACTGTCTGTTAGCTCCAGAAGGACCCCAGCCACAAGTGAACCCGTGAATTCCACTGAAGCCAACTTCAGATTCAAGAAATCCCAACTAGCATTTGTTCGTAGCAAATCACGAATTGTGATCGCCGCACTGAATTCTTTGGTGGCAGTGTGGATCTTTTGGAGAATATGTGGTGTGCGAAAGCGTTTGATTATGGGTATGAGAATGCGTTCTGGCGTCGGCATTTCGTCGAGCAAGTAGCGGGCAATGCAGTGATTGAAGGAAGCAACGATGGAAGCCCGCCTGCGGCTGTGCTAAAGACGAGCCATGGAAATGCAAGAGTGGGATTAAGATTAACTTATTTTTAACTAAGAGCCCAAACTTCATTTAAAGCAAATGTTTACATCGTCAAAGAGAGGAAGAAGAGGCGAGAAATGGACGTACGACGCTAATTTGTTAACTGAAACTTAGGGCTCATATAAATACATCGTAATAAATTACAAATATGAATTGAAGATAATATCAAGTAAAAATTGAGAAAAGAAAAGAGTTATCACATGTTCGGCGGCAGCGACGACCATCGGCGACGAATCCCTCGCTTCTTCTTCTCCGCGTTTCTGTAGGAACTGGGTTTTGGGGTTTCTGCGTAAAAAAGGTTCCGAAGTAGCTGCCGGCTTTCCTTGTATTCTTCATCCGTCTCTGGAAATGCGATTTGAAAACGATGAACCGTTATAACGTCGGAGGGAAAAATGCAAACTGTAAGCCTGTAACAAGTTTTGCCTTATGTGAGGGAAGTTTTTTTTTTTTTTTTGATCCGACCTTATGTGAGGGAAGTTATTCTCTACGTTTTCTTTTTTATTAGTGTCCATTGTAGATGTGTTTAGAGGAAGACTGTTGCGGTGCAGCCGGAACGATGTACATTTGCCCAAAAAGAGGCCGACGTATATTATAACGTAATCAAACATTATGTAATTATTACCCATATATAAATTTCATAGTAAATGGTTTACGTTTTAAAAAATCAGTTTAAAATTGTTATTTACATCGAATTATTTTATTACGTTAAATTTGCCATATTTTCAAATAGGGTCCATACACGTATCTAATTGGGATGAAAATTAATATAATAATAAAATTCATCCTTCTAAATACAATGGGTGGAGTAGATTACGATCATATGACGCACCTTAATTACAGTGTAGTGGTGCCGAAACGGGCCTCACATGATAATAAAATTAAAATCTACTCTACCCATTGTATTTAGAATAATATATTTTATTATCACATTAATTTTCATCCCAATCGGATATATGTATAGACTTTATTTGAAAATGGTACAAATTCAACGTAATAAAATAGTTTGATATAAATAACAACTTTGAAATTATTTTTTCAACATATAAACTATTTGTTATAAAATTTATATACTGAAAAATAATGATACAAAATTTTATTGCATTCTAATATGTGTGAGGCCCCAAAATAGGCAAATGTACTGCTATTTCGGTGCAGTGGTGTTGTATCAGAATAATGCTCTCTCTCTCACACACACAAATATACGGTTTCACTTCTATGGAACCCCCTTTCTATGTAACTCTTCTATTTTTAAAATTTTGATAGTTGATGACAAATTCACTACATCCATTTTTAGTATTTTGAAAACTCTTTTATTTTTTTAATTTTACTGTATGTGGGTTCCATTTATAAAGTGTAAAATCAATGAAATAAAATGCTAAATATTAAGTCAACGAAATAAAATGGTTAAATGTTAAAATATCAACTTTAAAGTAATTTTTTCAACATTTAAATCATCTAAAATATTAATAATATATGGATAAATGATCCTATAAAATATTTTTATATTCTAATACGTGTGAATAGTTCTAAACATTTTCATAATTTACGCATAATTATACATATTTTTGAGCAAATGTGGCTCATGCACGTACTTGATTTAGATGAAACTTGGACTCCTGGTTAGACAAATGATGTTAAATACAATAAATGAATTGAATTTTTCATCAAAGATTAATATCTTAAAATTCAAGAGGATAACATGAGACCGCTTTTATGTAACCATAAAAGCAGAGCATATATCTATATATACATGAAAAATATTCATGTGTAGGTTTACTGCACCACAATTACAGTGTAGTTATTTTAAAATAGGCGTCATATGATCATAAAATTATAATATACTCTACCCATTATATTTAGAATTATCTATTTTATTATTATACCAATTTTCATTATAATTAGATAGGTGTATGGACTCAATCTGAAAATGGTGTAAATCCAACGTAATAAATAGTTTAATGTAAATAACAATTTTAAAGTTATTTTTTCAACACGTAAATAATTTGCTATAAAATTTATATATAGAGCGAGAGAACCTTTCCTGTGCAGTGAATAATTAACAGTGCATTTGGCTCAAAATGGGGCCCATATGTACTTAAATGTATTGATACTTTATAGAATCATTTATTCACATATATATATTATAGCAAATTGTTTACATGTTGAAAAAATAACTTTAAAGTTGATATTTATATTAAATTATTTTATTACGTTGAATTTGTATCATATTTATATAGGGTCCATGAACATATCTAATTGGGATTGAAATTAGTATGATAATAGAATATATAATTCTAAATATAACAGATGAAGTAGATTATAATTTTATGATCACTTAAGATCCATTTTGAGGTAACTACATCATACAGTGCAGTGAAGCTGCATTTGAATATTTCTATCTTTCTTTCTGTATATATATAGAGAGAGAAAGAAAGTGTTGTTCGGTGCAACACCACTACAACAGAACAACAGTACATTTGCCCATTTTGGGCCCCACATATATTAAAATGCTATTATAACATTTCATATAATTATTTATCCATATATAAATTTTATGGCAAATGATTTACATGTTGAAAAAATCACTTTAAAATTTTTTATTTATATCAAATTATTTTATTACATTGAATTTGTACTATTTTTAAATGAGGTCGATACACATATCCGATTGGGATGAAAATTGGTATAGTAATAGAATACATGATTTAAATATAATGAGTGAAGTAAATTATAATTTTATAATAATGTAGGGCCCATTTTGATGCAACTGTACTGTAATTATATATATGGGCCTACTTTTATGTAACTTGGTTAGATAAAAGCTTACTCATATAACTTCTTCGAAATTTAAAATTTTGATATTTAATAGAAAATTCAATCCATTTATTGTATTTAATATCATTTGTTTATCTAGAAGACCAAATTTCATCCCAATTAAGTATGTTTATAGGCCATTTTTGTTTGAAAAAATATATATTAATGTACAAATCATGAAAAATGCTTAGATCTATTTACACATTTAGAACATAATAATACTTTATAAAATTATTTGTTTACATAGAAATGATATTTCAGACAGTTTAGATGTAAAAAATACTATTTTAAAATTGATATTTTAGTATTTTTCATAAATTACCCATGAGTATATACATTTTTTAATAAATGTAGCCTATAAACATACTTGATTAGGATGGAACTTGATCCCCTAGATAAACAAATGATGTCAAATATAATAAATGAATTAAATTTTTTATCAAGGATCAAAATCTTAGATTTTGAAATGGTTACATAGGTCTAAGTGAAGCTTAGATATATATATATATATATGAGTCATAATACCATACAATATATATTTTTTTGATAAATAAATATATATTGTATGGTATTATGACTCATATATATATTGTATGAGTCAATAAATACCATACAATATATTGTATACTAGCTTATTGTACAATATTCAATTTTTTCATTTTATTTTTACTTTATTTTGATTTTCTTCATAAATATGTTTTCTTAAGTGTATTTAATTTATATACACTAGTTTTTTCATTTTATAATACTTTTACATATTTATTTTTATTTTTAAAAATCATATGTTTTAAGGGGTAAAAAATGACTTATATGCCCTTAATTTTTTTAAAAAAAAATAAAAATGCAAAAATATTATAAAATGACAAAATTTGGTATATGAATTAAATACACTTAAGAAAACATGTTTATGAAGAAAAAATCAAAATAAATTAAAAATAAAATGAAAAAATTGAATATTATATGATAAGTTAATAAATAATGTACTGTATAGTACCATGACTCTATATATATGAGTAATATTCAAGTACAACACCATTACATTGCAGTGGTATCGAAATGAACCCTACATGATTATAAAATTATAATCAACTCCACCCATTGTATTTAGAATAATGTATTATATTATAATCCTAATTTTCATCCCAAACGGATATGTGTCTGGACCCCATATGAAAATAGTATAAATTCAACATAATAAAATAGTTTGATGTAAATAAAAATTTTAAAGTAGCTTTTTCAAACATGTAAACCATTTGTTATAAAATTTATATATGCAGAAATGATTATATGAAGTTTCATTGCATTCTAATATGTGTGGGGCTCATTTTTTGGCAAATGTACTATTGTTCCGGTGTATTGGCGCTGCATCGGAACATCACTCTCTTTGCACTGGAACAATGATACATTTGCCTAAACAGGAACTCCACATATATTAGAATGCAATAAAACTTTATACAATTATTTATCCATATATAAATTTTATAGCAAATGATTTATATGTTGAAAAAATCACTTTAAAATTGTTATTTATATCAAACTATTTTATTACGTTGAATTTGTACCATTTTCAGATGGAGTCCATACACATATTTGATTGGGATGAACATCAGTATGGTAATAAAATGCATGATTCTAAATACAATGAATGGAATAGATTATAATTGTATGATCGTATGGAGCCCATTTTGGCGTAATTGTACTGCTGTTACAGAGCAGTTGTACTGCAACTGAATATTTCTCCTTCTCTATGTACATATGAAGCTGCTCTCAACAAATTTTCGAGGGAACTAAAATGCCTCCACATAAAAAACTGTCGGCTAAACTGGGGCCTCAGACAGGGGAACCCCCTATCCCCTTACCTCTTCCTTTTGTGTGCAGAGGGACTATCGGCTTTGATCCACAGGGCGGTTCAATGCGATGCCATCCATGGCATCAGACTGAAGGAGAGGGGACCGACGATCTCCCACTTGCTTTTGGCTGATGATGCCATCATTTTTACACGAGCGAATGAGGAGGAACTTGGGCACCTGCTCGAACTGTTAAGCTGATATGCTAGTGATTCGGGCCAGTTGGTAAATGTAAACAAAACGGCTGTCTTTTTCAGCTCCAACACGGAGCCCGAAACCAGAATGAAGCTGATCCAGATGTTGGGATCATTAGGGCAGAATCTCCACAACTACTTGGGTCTCCCGGCATGGCTTGGTCGATCTAAAGCGGTTTTCTTCAAAAGCATTAAGGAGCGTATCTGGAACCGTATTCAAGGTTGGAAAGGCAAGTTGCTCTTGGCGGGAGGCAAAGAAGTGCTGATCAAGGCTGTGTGTCAAGCCATACCGTCCTATGCAATGAGTATATTCTTAATGCCCAAATCCTTTTGTAACGAGCTGAATGGTTTACTCAGTAAATTTTGGTGGGGGGAGAAAGATGGAAAATGGAAGATGAGCTGGGTGGCCTGGAAAGACATGTGCATATCTAAATGTGGTGGCGGATTGGGGTTCAGAGATCTCCACAGATTCAACTACGCTCTTCTAGCTAAGCAGGTCTGGCGTCTCATCATCTGCAACTCCTCCTTTTGCTACAAGGTGCTAAAGGCCAGATATTTTCCTGATACTGATATTTGGAGTTGCTCGGAGAAACCCTCGGATTCCTTTACCTGGAGATGCATCCTGAAGGCGAGAAATGTGATTCAATTGGGGAGCAGATGGCGGATTGGCTCCGGGGAACGGGTTAGGGTGTTCTCTGATACTTGGCTGGGAGGGAAAGTGCAGAAAGCAGGGCCGCTTCCAATATACTTACCAGATGACATGACGGTCAACCTCCTCATTGATGTGAATTCTAAGTCCTGGATCAAGGATCATGTGATTGCGGCGTTGGGAGAGGAGCGGTGGTAGGATGTTAACTCGATCCCTCTCCCGGAGGGGTTGGTTGATGATTGTATGTATTGGACTCATGAACCGAACGGCTGCTACTCGGTCAAGTCGGCGTATAGGCTACTCTTTCCTGGTCCCACCTCTCCGGGGGCCTCGGGAATCTTCAAGGAGATATGGCGGCTACAACTTCCATCAAAGATCCGTATCTTTGGCTGGAAACTGGCAAGGGATGCCCTTCCTACATTGCAAAATCTTGATCACAGGGGCATTGAGGTCGACTTACGGTGCTTATTTTGTGGAGAGGGGCCGGAGAATGCAAATCACCTCTTTTTGGGTTGTCACGTGGTTAGTGGGGCTTGCAGGACGGCAGCGGGGCTGGAACATCCTGGAAACACTGTTCTTGGTATCCTCGAAGCTTGTGTGCGGGAGAGGAGACAGGACGACATGACTCTCTTCATTTTGTGTTGCTGGAGGGTCTGGTTTTTACGTAACAAGCTTAGAGAGGAGGGTTGCCAACCAAGAATTTCTGATATCGTTGCTTGGTGTGTTGAGTATCGAAATCTGTACCGATCTGCAAGGGAGTTGGTGCAAACGGGCTCGCTGGCTACTGCTTTGGTACCTGGGTGGGTCAAACCTCCCCATGGCTTTGTCAAGGTAAATACGGATGCTCGGATAACGGGGGAAAGGATTGGTTTTGGC
>JAXCLR010000073.1:3522680-3538388 GCA_035584095.1 Annona squamosa
TATATTTAAGCAAATGTAGCTTGTGCAGATCTTTTAATTTGAATAATATTAAACTTTTGTAACTAAACAAATGATATTAAAGACAACATATAACTTAAATTCTTCATCAAACATCAAGGTAGAAAAAACAGATTGAGTTACATGAAAGCACTTCTATACAATTGGTCCCACTTCTATAAAATCTTTTTTTATGTAACCTTGTCCATATCTAAAATCTTGATAGTTTATACAAATTCATTTCATTTATTATATTCAACATCATTTATATTATGTTGAAACCCTTTTATTTGTTTAGTATCATTGCATGTGGGTCCAATCTATAGATGTGTAAAATCAACATAATAAAATGATTTAATACTAAAATATCAATTTTAAATTAATATTTTCAACATTTAAACCATCTAAAATATTATTTCTATGTGAATAAATAATTTTATAAAACATTATTATATTCTAACACATGTAAATTGATCTAAATATTTTTTTTAATTTACACATGAATATATATATTTTTTAAAAAATGTGACCTACAGACATACTTGATCGAATTTTTAAACAAATGATATTAAATATAATAAATAGATTGAATTTTTCATCTAAAATCAACATCTTAAATTCGAAGGGGTTATATGGTTTCGAGCACATATACAATTTGGTTACCTAGAAGCCAGACTCAATAACCGATGTATGGAATTCCATGTGCCAAATAGTCTTGAGAAAGGGAAGCAAATTATAATTGCTTCTCCGTAAAAATTCTACTCTACTAGTTGAGCAGTAAGCAAACTGCCCAGCCAAATGAAGCATTAACCTTCCACCCAATTCCGGCTTCAAAAACAACCCTCCCATTCAAGAAAACTACCCCTTCCACCCACTTCTTTAATAATAATAGCCCATCAAGTGCCATTAGAATTTCATTGCTCGTGCAAAACAAGTCGTCCATTAACAGTATAAGAAATGCAATGCCAGTGAAAATAAAGGCTTTGTACAAGACTGGAGGTGAAGCTCAAACCCAATAAAATTAAAACAGCAAGAACAATAGACACAATTCAACCAACGAAGAAAAGGAGTACAAGTCATTGTACAAGTAACTAAAAAAATTGAATTTTACAAAATTGATGTTGGCAGCATACCAATTACTGGACAACCAGCCTCTGTAAATGATCCATGAAGACCTGAAAACTCACATCATCAGTGAAAATGACATCCTGAGCTTGAGAAGCAGAGTCAGAGTTGTACGTGGCTGACGGGTTCAATTTTGCCAACAGGAAACGGGCCTACATTGTCACGATTTGAATTAACTAACCAGCAATGCCATACAAAAACCAGGAATGAGAAAATAAACAAACAAATAAATAAATAATAAAAACAACAATCACTGGAAAAAATATCACTTTATGCAACATTTTTAATGCACTGAAACAAAATTTGCTGCATACAATATTATAAGCAGAAAATGGTTACTGCATTGCATATGACATTATATGCAGCATCCATGCATTCGCAGCACATAATTTTATATCAACAAAACCAGAGTATATGCAACGTGTTTTGGTTGCATATAATCTTGGGGTGTGCTTGGTTTTAAATAAAACTTTTTACTCTCCACAATTACCCACTTTTTAAATTATTTGTTCACGTCTTATTATGCAAACTACCCTACTTTTCAATTATTTATACACAGTTATTCACAAAACAAACCTATCTATTTTAACTTTATTCTTTTTATTCTTCATCATTACCCCTATTATATCACTTTATTTTCTTTCATTTCAACAACTTTTACACAAAAAACTTTCTCAAAAGTTTTATCGCTTCCCAAACACAACCTTAGTTTGTTGATTGTTGCATTTAATCATATGTCATGCAGCTACATCACAGCCAAATATTTGCTGCTTAAGTTCATATGGAGCAAATTTGTTCATTAATAAAGCGAATTTCTTTGTTGAATAACAACAACAAAATAAAGGTTTCCCAATTGTCGGCTAGTGTGACGGCACTGGATGCCAAAATCAATCCATGTAGAAAAGCACACTACTATGCATGACATCATGCAATTGCAAGAATATCCACTTCAGAAATGATCACACTACTGAAATGTTTGCTATATAATTTGTGGAGATGAATAGATGATATCGATTTTAATAAGGATTTAACCAGATGCCCTAGTGAGAAGAATGACCTGTGAACCATGCTGATCGCAAATGACCAAACGAGGAACAGGGAAACGCTCCTTGATTATTGCCTCTGCATCATCCCGAGGTGCTTGCAACAACTGGGCAAAAGCCTGCAAAGAAAGCAGAAAACTATATTCACATTCACTTCATTTGGAGGTTTTGCCAGTTTGGAGGTGGTCTTGCAGAAGGCAATACACACAAATATCAATGCAAAATAGAGATGACGACTAGAAAAACAAAGAGTGTGTTTGGGAATGGATAAAACTTTTGATGAAAAGTTGTAGAGATGAGAAGTTGTCAAATGATGTGATATGATAGGGGTAATAATGATGAATAAATATGATAAAGTTGAAATATATAGGTTAGTTGTGTTGGTAGTTGTGTAGAAATGATTGAAAAATAGGGCAGTTGTAAAGAAAAATGTGAAGAAATCATTAAAAAATAGGGTAGTCGTGGAGAGTGAAAAGTTTTAAATTAACTTCTTTTTGTTGTACCAAACACACCCAAAATCTGATTAATACATTCTTGTAACATAACATGCTGAAATTATGGTTAATAGGCAAGAAAAACAAATTCTGATCACTGTATTTATCATAACATACTAAAATTATGGTTTACAGGTAAAAACAAGAAACCTTCAAGACGCAATAGGTAGACTTTTTGTGTGAAAAAAAAGGGAAATTGCAATTGGAAACATAGATACTAATGAGAAAAACAAGGTAGTGACGATTTTAAATCACATTAAAAACGTGCAGAATATAGTGGACAAGGGTGGAGAACTCGTTTTTAAAACTCATTAGCAGATATGGATAAAAACATGCAACCTGAAGTTGACTATATAAGTTCGGCCGAACTAAATCACGCCTCACTATCTAAATACCCCTTCAAACAATATCACTTCCCACATTTTCCTAAGAGACATCCGTTATTTCTTTTCTATTGCCATAATGAAAGCCCCTTGACCCACAGAGAGAGAGAACTGACTTTCCAACAGAATTCACAACTGTGTTAACCTCAAAAGCTTGTCAGGACCAACAGCAGTAATATGCACCATTCAAGAAGGTATTGTCGTGAAGACAGCAAACCACAGAACTTCTGCCAAGCAATTGACAGAATATACATCTGAATAATTATCCAACAGGATTCTTGAAGCAAGCCATGACAGGAAGAGTTTAGGATGACAATGGTGCAGTTTCAATTGGAAAAGCAATATTATGTGCTGGGATGTACAAGACATATAATAATAAGTCAAGCCTAAATCTGTTCTTCTGCTTTTATTCAATACAAGGAATGAGGTTGAGAGAAATCCAGGTACGAAACAGAAGCACTCAAAAAAATTTAAAAAAATAAAAACAAACCACCATAATAACTGAGTCAAGGAGTGGAAAACTTTTTATAATGTATGCAAAGTTACCTCGTGTTCTGGTAGATTTTGGTACCCAGCAATTCGCCATTGAGCGATAGTAAAGCCATGAAAAACAACAACTGTAAAATAGGAATCCAATAATAGGATTCTGTCAGCAGCAATGGCAGCCACATCTAGTAGAACTGGTTCTGGATGTGACTGGAAGGAGTAAGATATCAATGAAGGCTGAATCATGACAACTGAATTGCCTACACTCTCTCGATTCAGGATCATTCTGAAATATGCAGTTTCATCGGGACTATTGTTGAAAACCTGTTATCAAATCTCATTGAAGGGTGTAAAAGTCAGATATGCTACAAATAAGAAGGGAATGATAGTACAAAGTATGATTGAATTCCTCTTACAAATTCTGATGAATAAAGCCTATGTGAATTTTGACACAGCATACCTGAACAAACTGAGACCGTCTCAAATGGAACATAAACTGGGGAAATATGGAGAAACGTGGAGATAAGCCAAAGGATGAAGGACTATCTTTCTGGTAATCTCCAAATCGAGAGCATAATCGTATTAAGGACCTATCCAACCATCTAATTGGGTCGAATTCAGCCTGCAAAAAATCCATATAATCACAAACAGGCATGGGATAACTAATATGATGAAAAATGAATGTTGTGGGTTCCAAAAGACAGGAACTACTCTCTTTGAGTCGGAAACATAATGAACATGTGATACAGCATTTTGCGTTCACTCTTTTCCAGTTGATACTGAATAAAAAATATAAGTACAAGAAAATTTTTTACTTGATTAATTAAGTAAAAGAATAACTTTGACATCTTGTGCAATGGCAATTAAAGAGGATATACCTCTGCTTCCATTTTGAAAGAAACTAAGCGTGCCATTACCACAGCAGCAGCTTCTTGATCAAATCCAGCGACTAAATCCTGTGAGTAAAAGTTTTGCTCATAATGTAAACACTCAGTAATGTTTATAGACTTTCAAGATGCAGTGAAATGAAATGCTGTTATGAGAAAAATGTCAATTTCAAAAACAGAGTATTGAACAGGCAACCCATTAGCCTTGGGGGGAAGGGGGGAGATTAACATATGGGCATGAAAGTGAACAGTAAAAACTTGCCTGGATGCACCCTGGTCCAACCACACATCTTCTTGAAAGTGTTGTAGCTCGAAGTCTCATTTTCCCATCAGGATGCTGATAACTGTAGCACAAGATTTACAACTAGTAAAAAAAGTGCACTTTGCTATACATGACATGGACAGAACAATTCTGTGAATGTTACTTAGGGATTTGCGTAGAAATACATATAGGGGCCAGAAGTCCATACTAAGTTAAAAACTGGAAGTAAAATTGATTGCTTGTGGGCTGACCAATCGCGTCTGGGCTGTCCTTTTTCACTATATCAAATATCAAGCACAAAGTTGTTGCTCTATCAAGACCACACATCTTCCATGCAGATGTATTCCCCTGGCCCACAACTGATTCAGAGCAGAGAGGACTCTTCTGTGAATACAGAATCACAAACATGAGGAAATGAAACCATGACAGAATTTCAGAAAGCAGCATAGATTTGCTACAGTTACCTTCTCTAGAGATGCACATGGACCAATAATACCCTGTACTTTAACATCTTTTGAACAATTGATCTCAAATATACCACTGCAAAAAGGTAAATCAGACAAGTTCAGCTAGTGGGAGATATATTCTATACTATTCTATTCTTTCTTTCGTGTGTGTGTGTGTGTGTCGTTGGTTGGGGGGTTGATCGCAGTGTTGCGGGGCAGGAAGGCTTCAGTGGTTGTTGGTTCCTTTGTGTACGTGTTGGTAAGACAACTATAACATGACACAAAGGTCAATTCAAACCTGCATCCTAACCTCATGAACAGTAGACACTGATGATGGCTTTGAATCACAGTAGGATACAAATATACATACATATAAATGTAGCATGCACCCCATGAACCAAAAGCATGCCATCGTAATCATCATAAGTTGTTTTTCAGGTCAGATAATTCCAATTACAACCCAGCACCACAGAAAAGAATATCGATTACCAATTCCCAAACTTCATATCAAGATCTAATTATTTTAATTTGATTGTCACCAAGAAAACAAGGAAAGTGAACAAATGCAATGTCACAAACCTTAAATAATATTGCCTCCCTATTAATGGTATCCAGCCTTCTGTTACTTGTCAAGAGTTTGCAAATCAATGAATGCTTCAACATTTACAATGACTAAATATTTAGAGATTCTTATCGCATGCAACCAGCACCAGTCGTTTTTCATTTTAAAAAAGGTTTTGTGAGATGCATACCAATGATAATATTTATCAGCAAAAAAAAAAAATCATATTATTGAAAACCTTGATAGGTTATGTATTCACTTTCAAAGTTCAAACGTTATACATTCTCTCTTAAGTGATCTTTTAATCTTTGGAATATAGAGATTCCAATCAAATTAATTTTCAGAACCATAAATAAATATTGTTATTGGTTTGGATTTCAAAAAAATCTTTTATAAATTAAAAAAAATCAATCGATTGCGTGGAATAATTCCACGCAAATGGTTGCATGTCATCAACTCATCATAAACCAATAATTTGTTTTTCAAATAGCCAATAATTAATTCGACCTTATCAGGTTAGCAGTGGCCATAAAACTTTAGCAGGTCAAAGCAAACTACTCCTCTGGAGTTAGTATTAAGCAAGAAAGCAGTCGGAAGAATCACTCATCTATTGGCAACATTAGCCATGAACACTTAGCCCTCTCTATAAAAAAATTTCTCCATAATCACTCACAAAATACCAAAGAAGAATAAAACATGTCAGAACCTTTTGAAGAACATATTACTAGCTGACCCTTCTGTTCCTTGAATAAAAACATCAATTCAGAGTCCAGAGGAACCTCTTCAACAATTGTCATCAAGGTTGTATCATATATAAACCAGACAGAAGCGTAGATGCTCAAAACCAATGAAATAGGCCTTATTCTTGGGGTCTGTTTGGCCCTGTCATTTGTAAATGGAAAGCACTGAAGAAGTCCTTTTTTTTTATGGATGCTTGGCCTGGCTAATCCCTTCCGCTCAAATTTTTTGCAGTAAAAGCAGGAAAAAGTGCTGTGTGGAAAAGCTCTGAATTGGCGCTTTTGGCTTAAAACATGACTATGCAGAAATTTTACCACCAGGCCAATCAGGCCCTTGCCAAGTTAGGACCATCCAATGAAATTGGATTTGGATTACTTTTTCAATTCCCAATACAAGCTAAGCTCTCATTTCCCAATGCATAATAACCCATTTTTTCCTCATTATAACCTATGTTTTTAATCTTCCGAAATATGATTTGGCATATACCAACCATAACAACCATACAACCCACCCTATTCATTGAAATTCTCCATCCAAATCCAATTCCATTTCATGTAACTTCAACTTGCACAGAAACAGCTTCCTGAGCTTAGAAGCTGCTGCTTTATTATTAACACATTTGCTCAAAAAACTTGCAGCTTTCTGCAAATCCAGCTAGTCACAGAAGCTACAATGTAGGAACTTCCAAGTCAAGAAACCTAAGAAGCTTCTTGATAAATAAATAAAACTTCACTTGATTTTTTTTCTTTTTTCTTAATATTCCATGGTTATAGATCATGTCCCTCACGAGTACAAATCTTTAAAAAAAAGTGTCACCAAAGAATTTATATCTGGAGGCTCAGTATATGTACCTCTAGTAAAATTCTCTAGGAAATTCTTCATAAAAAAGTTGATTTTGAGAAGTAACACTAAATAGAGTCGTGTTGAAATTCATGCACCTCCTCAAAAGCAAAATCTCTAAAAAATATCGAAGAACCACAAAGTCTTTCCTCCTTTTTATTTAATGAAGCTCACAAAAGTAATGTTACTTTTCCCATAGAAAATACTTGCCACAAGTGCGACAATGGTTCTCTCTGTCTCTTCGCAGTTGCAACAAGGAAAATATAATAGCTGCAAAAATAAATAAATATATATATATATATTTGTTTGGGTGTGTTTTGCATCTAGGTAAAAAAATTCCCTACTTTTCCACATACTTCTCTATATGATGTAACATTTTTAATGACTTCCTTTCTTATTATTTTTCACATCTTTTCTATACAACTACTTTATCTATTTTAACTATATTCCCTTTAACTTTTCCAAATACTTCTCTATATGATGTGACATTTTTAACTACTTTCTAATTGCATTTCACATCTTTTCATATAACTATTCTATCTATTTTAACTTTATTCCCTTTACCACGTCACTTTTTCACTTTTTCTAAATTTTTGCCCCAAAATTTTCAATACGCCAAACACACCTTGAGTAGTAACACACTCCAAATTTTGTCTATTCCAAAAGCTGAAAAGGTGACAGCAAAAACTGAGGCTGGAGAGGAGATGCATTTACAATTGACTTAGGGTATGTTTGGAAGGTGAGAAAAAAAGGCAGAAAAAGTTTTAGGGTGTGTTTGGCAAACTCTGCAACTTCTCCATTTAAAACTTCTTTCTCCACAACTATCCAATTTTCTAATTATTTCTTCACATCTTCTGAGACAACTACCCTACTTTTCAAATATTTATCTATAACTTTTCATACAACAATCTAATCTATTTTAGTTTTATTCTTTTTACTTCATATCATTACCCCTATTATATTACATCACTTCTCTCATTTCGAAAACGTTTCTACCAAAAACATTTCATTCAAAATTTTTATCAAATACCAAAGACAACCCAAGTGGGAAAGTTTTGAAAATTGGAGAGAGTAATGTGATGTAATAGGCTAATGATGAAAAGTAAAGAAAATAAACTTAAAATAAAAACTTCTCATCATTACCTCTATCAGATCACATCACTTCTGCCATTTCAAAAACCTTTCCACCAAAAACTTTTCATTTAAAAATTTTATCAAATACCAAAGACACCCCAAGTGGAAAAGTTTCAAAATTTGGAGAGAGTGATCTGATGTGATAGAGGTAATGATGAGAAGTAAAGAGAATAAAGTTAAAATAAATAATTTTTATCATTACTCATATCACATCACATCACTTCTTCCATTTCAAAAACCTTTCCACCAAAGATTTTTCATTCAAAAATTTTATCAAATGCCAAAGACACCCTGAGTGGAAAAAGTATGACAATTAGAGAGAATGATGTGACGTGATAGGAGCAATAATGAGAAAGTAAATAGAATAAAATTAATGTAAATAAAGCAGATGTATGACAAGATAATTGAAAATTACGATAATTGTATAGAAAAATGTGAAGAAATAATTAAAAAATAAGGTAATTGTATAGAAGAATGTGAATAAATGATTGAAAAATGGGATAAAAGAGGAGGGAAAAAAGTTTTGGTTAGAAAACTTTTGCTTTAGTTGTTCCCAAACACACCCTTACTTTTGTCTCAATAGCGGATGGCGTGGATCCTGTCACTAATGATGTTGCAAGGGATGTCTACATGGGTAGTGATGTGCAGACAACATTATAAAGGTGCTAAAGATATTCTTATGGGTTGATGTGAACATCGTGAAGGTATTACCAAGGGATGGTATGTTAGAAAAATTTAGGTTGGAATGTTTCTTTGATTCTTCAGTATATGGCAATAAAAATTGAGGAGAAGACTAGAAGTATCTGACTTCTAAGATGGTGTAACTTGATCTGGTGACAAGTGGCAATCAACAATATAAGAAAGTAAATGCAGTAATGCACAGCTCATGATCATGCCGTGATGAAGGATTTGTTGTATCTGATGCCATAACAGCTAATGGCAATCAAAAGCAACTACCAACCTCTCTTCAAGAACAACTTCACACGGTAATGGATGATGAACTTCCACATCTTAGCCATCTCATTTATATTCTCCATCAGATCCTAATATAGCACTCCAATGCCACCAGATGTCAAATTTTGGCAGTTTTCAAATCCATGACAAAGCCTAGTATCTGCCAAATCTTGTTCACATGATGGTCGAACACAATCATGATCTTGGAAGTAGACAGTAAGAGGCCATTCCTGTGCTTAAAGATGTGTGCACGAATGGCAGTAATGAAGACAAAAGATCTGTAACAAACTATACACCAGTGATCTTCTTGATCGTGGTTATCAAATTGGCAATTTCAGAATTGAGAGGCTGAGCAATGATATGATACTTGTTGTATATGGTTCCATGTGTCATAACCAAGGTTTGCCTTATCAGTAATATTTAATTCATCGATTGGTCTGAAAAAAAGATAAAGTCATTTTATCAAAGATATTATCCATTTTATCAGAGAAATTTATCGGTAAAATACACAAATTCTAAAAAAAAAAAGAACAATAATATTAAAATGCATAAAATTCATCATCATCATCATAAGTCATTTTTCACCCAGGTGGGGTCGGCTGCATGGATTCTGTTGCACCATTCTTGGCAATTTAAGATTAAATTTTTTGTAATTTGTAATATTTTTAAATCTTGTTTAATTACTTTCATCCATATTTTTTTAGGTCTTCCTCTCATTCTCCTACTATCTTCTACTTGGATAAACTCTATTCTCCTAACCGATGCTACTTTGGGCCTTCTTTAAACATGACCAAACCAACTTAATATATTTTCTCTCATTTTATCACAAATTGATCTTACTTTTAAGTTTTCTTGAATTATTTCATTGCTAATTTTATCTTTTCTTGTTTTACCACTCATTCACCTTAACATTCTCATTTCCGCTACGCTCATTTTTTGTATATGTTGTTCTTTAACTGCTCAACATTTTGAATATATAATTCTAAAAACATAATTAGAATATAGAAAATCTACATGGGAAATTATTATTGAGTAACACAGACATCCACATGGTGTAAGTTTGTATCATTAGATTACACATCATTCTTTGAATTAATATATAAATAAATTTAGCATAATAAAAATACTGACTATTATATCATAAATCATATATTTAATTAATCTATATACCTAAAGTAATAAAAAATATATAGGAATATTTAGAACTTATAAAACCAACTAATAGTTATAGCCTACCTGAGAATATAATTTTATAAACTTCAGAATTATATATGCAATATAGGTTTTTTTATATTCATCTTTTCAGGCAAATAAGAAATACATAAAGTTTATTCTATTTTATAATGTTATATATAAGTCAAAAACTTATAATGTATACCAAAAGCCGATTTTTATTATATAATTTTATATAAAAAATGAATTTCAAAAGCTTACAAAAAAGTTATATTTACGTTTGCCATTGAATATAACAACAAAGAGATATATGGTTTGCATCCAAATTCACGGATCTTTGTGCACCATGACACCACTAGAGCAGCACAACAAATATCTTATTACAAAACAATGCTTTGAATCTTCTGTGGAAACGAGAAACCTAGCTCTATCATTGCCTAGTTGATTTCTGTCTAATAAAATTGATTTTTCACCGATAATATCAAAATTGTGGGGACCTATGATATTGTTTTCTTGTTTATCTTTTTATCGTTCACATGGAAAAAAGATATCATCGGTTATAATATTGCCAATATTGTCAATATGGAAAAGTAACACTTCCTCTCTCAAGAGTAAAAGTTGCCAATGAGGACAAAGGTGCCCTCAAGGCCAATGGGTGAGACGTCAAATTAGAAGTTTTCATAGCTTTGCTTAAGCAATGAAGATTAGATGAGGATTGATGATGAATATCAAAAAAGTGCAAACAAGTACCAAAATCCATACGTACATACCATGTCCAAACAAATATATGCCACGAATAATAGTTTTTTCACTACTAACCATGGCTCTGAATATTGGTATTGGGAGGCGTATCGGCGCCCCTCCAAACCTATATGATACGGGTGCATATATCAGTACTGGACCATATCAGCCTGTATTGGATTTTTTTAAGGCAAACAATGTCAACAAAATACACAACAAATTATGAAAAGCAATTATATATCGTTATTTTATCTCTAACATGTACAAGTAATGCCCAATAATCTGTTTTCTATCTGAAGTAGTTAATATTCACACAAAATAAAAGAAATCGAGCATTTTCAAGACACACTACTCACTACAACCCATATCGTGTATCGGACATGGCCGATACCTGTAAGATATGGCCATCATATTGGTAATGGCCAATATTCAAAACCATGCAACTAACAAAGTGTACCAATTGTGACAGGATAAACCATCCATCATAGTGAACGTGGAATAACATATGAACTTAACATCCCATGCATCTATCAAATGAGAAACAGTGAAAGCAACCTAGCTGAGATAAAGAAGAAACCAAAAATAAAAAAATAAAAAAAAGATCTAATAACAGTACTGCTTAATGATAAGTAAATGAAGATAAATAATCTAATTGTTCCCAAGCCAAAAACTTGTTAGGGATTTAGCATACATTTGGTTTTACTAGATCAACTACCACGATAGGTGGAAGTACAAGAAGCTGAAGGTGTGCAATTGCCCTCAAATTTTAAGATTCACGTTAGCCCCAATGACACCTATGCTCCCTTCAGTAAAACTGACCCCCTTGCCTGAGGTCCTAGATCCACCACTGACTTGATATTATACCACTAGTCCAATGACAGATAACAACAAGTAACAACCATAATACTGAATTTCATATGACAAGTACTTACTTGAATGATAGACCAAGGTCAAAATCGGTTGTCTGGAAAATGCGCTTGAGAGAATCCTTGAAAACAGAATGGCCAAAGCTTTCGGCTAGAGCAACAAGCCCCCCACTCCTCTCCACAGCAACTTTAAGTTCTGCTACACCTACCTGAAAATTCATGTACCAGCATTCATTAGGAATGCAGAATCCCATCCTCCCTTCAAAGGAAGACTAAGAATTAAAACTAATAATAAATAAGAAGAAGAAGAAGAAAATAAAAATTTTAATTGGAATAAGAACATATTAATATACACTTCTTGCCAAGGAGGTACGTATGGGAAAGAGAAATTCATCAACACAGAGGAAGAGAAAAACCTGGTCAAGAGCACATGCAAACAAATCCAACACATGCCCCTGGTTCACCAGCTGCTTTGCAAGGCCTTCATAGAACTTGATGGCTTTGTGGTAATAAGGAGCAGAATCTTTATCTAAATCCTTGTGTGACCGAATTGGTTCAGATAAATTCTTCGACACAATCTGGAAGCAATGCATTGCATGAAAAGCTTGTTATGAAAGACCAAGACATTGAAACCACCTGAAGTTGAAATTATTGATCAGAAAATGCAACTAACTGAGATCTTAGTATCACTGATTCAACTAGATTGCAAATGCACTCCTTGTTGCTTCTTTCATTCGGTTCTCATGCAAAGACCGTTGTAGCCCCTTTATGAAACCCGCATTAAAATGGAGTTGGAGAAATTGAGAACAATCATTAGAATCCACCCAATTCAAACTTCGGAATTGAGAGGAAATGAAAGCAACGCACCCTTTTCTGAAGAGCCAGTAGCATCAGTAAGAAACTTATTGCAAAGTGTTCAGAGAAGAGGAAATAACATGCTTGACAATGGTGAGAACAGAAAGGCTCCAAAGAAAAAAAATAACAACAACAACAACAACAACAAAGAAAGAGCAAAAAAACGTACAGCTCCAGGTCCTTCGGTCGATGGTCCGCCAATGAAGGCCATGATCCTCGCGCCGGAGCCTGGCACACAGGCCCCCAACAAACTAGCAGCAACACTAAGTGCTGTGCTGGTACACCTCGTAGCCCGCTGATCGCTCGACACCGGCCATGGATCTTTCTGGAGTTCCTCAAGCATCTAAACCCAAATTCAACGCAGCGAAACAAAAAAAGCTCACATTTTTCAATCACATCTCCGCCCCAAAATTCAATAATACAAGAAACGAAAACAGACAAATTACCGAATTCAAGACGAATTCACACTCGGACGCGGGCAGGAGGAAGCGAGAGATGCTGTCGCTGGAGACCCCGTCGCGGGGACCGGCGACAACGCCGGTCATGGGCTTCGGCTTCTTGGCGAAGAAACCCATCTGATCCAGAATCTGGTCCTTGGACACTTCCTTGGTGCCCTTAAACACATACGACTTGGGGATCTGCCCGAACCCCAGCTCGTGGACTTGAACATAGGTCCCGAAGGTGATGAGGCCAACGAGGGAGTTATCGGGGAGGAGATCGATCGCCTGAGTGAGAGCCGATTTGAGGAAGACGAGCTCCTCCTCGATAATGCAGGTGTCGACGACGAAGAGGAAAACAGGAGGGATGGCGGGGGCGGCTTCTGGGGCCGCGGCATACTCAACGGTTGTGTAGTTGGGGAAGAGCTCGGCGGGAAGGTTGTCTTCGGAGATGGAGTAGTAGTGGGGAGGGAAGTGGTTGCGCTGGAAGCAGAAAGGGCAGATCCAGATTTTGGCGACGTAGTCGACGGTGCAGAAAGGGTTGAGAACGGACCGGCAGGTGCGGCAGCGAAGAGGTGCGTATGGGAGGAGGGGGTTCGCAGCCGCGGAGGGTTTGAGAGGGGTGTAGATGGCGGAGACGGGGATGACGCAGCCGGCGGCTTCCTGCTTCGACCCCGGAATCACGTTCCATGGCATCCGTACGCCGTCTTGGGATTCGAGATCCACGAATTCCGACATGTTCGGCGGCCGCGGCGAACGGCGACGGATCTTCTGCTGCTGCTGCTGCTATTGCTCCGCGTGACTGTTGGTGTTGGGTTTTTGGTTTCTGCGTTTTTTTTTTTTTTCTTTTCTTTTTTTCTCGTAGCGCGCGTGATGTTCCTTCCTGTGTCTTTGGAAACGACGATTTGAAAACGAGATCTGAACCGTTGGAACCATCTGAGGGGAACATGGACGGCTGTTATGAATGGGGATTAATCGGCCGTAACAAGGTTTACTAGTTGAGTTATTCTATGCAAACGTATGCATGGAGCCCACCCAGGTGCACCGGTTGCGTCCCCGTTCTTTCGTTCAACCCATCGGTTACACTAAGATGGCTGAGGTTGGTTGGTATTTTATTTTTCTTACGTGGAATATGGGGGATGTATTTGGATGGAGATAAAACTTTTTAATAGTAAATTTATAGGGTAAAAGTTATCAAATTAATAGAAAATGATTTGATATGATAGGAATAATAATGATGGGTAGAAATAATAAAATTAAAATAGATAAGTTAGTTACATGACTAGTTGTGTGAAAATGACTGAAAAGTAAGATTGTTTGTATAAGAAAATGTGAATAACTAATTAAAAAATAGGATAATTATGGAAAACAAAAACTTTTAGGCAGACAAGTTTTGATTGACAATTTTTGTATCCAGTCGGACACACCTTCAGTTTAAGTAAAAAAGTATAACTTAAATTAAGATGATATGAACTATAAAAAATAGGATAATATAGGTTTTGATGTTTGAATACACATGCTAAGATATGTTCAAACGTATTTTTTATAAAATCTGTTATATATTTAAACGGGCACACTTCTATGTAACTGGTTATAAAATAGGTTATATAGAAGTGATTTTGTGTAATCCCTTTATTTTTAAGATTTTGATGTTTAATGGAAAAACCAATTCATTCATTGTATTTAATATGTTTAGCTAAAAGATTATGTTTCATCCAAATCCAATATATGCCTAGGCTACATTTGCTCAAAAATAAGTACATTCATGTGTAACTTAGAAAAAATGTTTAAATTCATTCACATATGTATTGGAATATAGTAATATTTATAGAATCATTTATCCACATATTTATGATATTTTAGACGGTTTAAATGTCTAAAATACTACTTTAAATTAATATTTTAGCATTAAACTATTTTATTATGTTGATTTTACACATTGATCAATGTGACCCATATACAGTGAAATTAAATAAATGAAAGGATTTTCATAATAATATAAATAATGTTAATATAATCGATCAAGTGAATTTTCTATTAACAATCTAGATCTTAGAAATGAAGAGAGTTATATAGAGAGAGGGTTTCGTAGAAACCCTTCCAATATTTAAAAATATAAAATATAAAACTTATTTAATTTCTTTATTATTTAATATATCTAGTAAATAAATTTTAAAACTACGTTATTATCATATTAATAACAAGTTTAAGGGTGTGTTTGGTAATGAATAAAACTTTTGATGAAAAGTTTTAAAGAGTAAAAGTTGTCAAATGATGTGATATGA
>JAXCLR010000073.1:3551440-3581174 GCA_035584095.1 Annona squamosa
GAAAATATATTTTAGACCCTTTGGGGCAACTAAAAATATACAATCAAAATTATTAATATAAATTATAGAGTATAATACATATATGAATAATTCAATAATAATGATTATTAAATTTATTATGTGCGATTAAATTCCATATTATTTTTTTTGGTTAGCCAGGTAAGTGAGGTGGGGCGTGGGAGGCTCCTTCTGCATAGCAGAGACCTAATTAAATAACCACGTGATCCTCTTCAATACCTCTTGCCTAGACACCAACTCTAGTCATACCATGGAATATAATTTCACTATAAAATTTAATAATCATAACTTATATAATTATTCATATATATACATTGCATGTTGAATATTAAATAGAAAGCAATAAATCATGAATAAATTGCTAATTAGGCATTTATCAACTAATCACATGAATTAATTGTACATATAATTCAAAAAATTTGTATGTATTTGCATAAATATTCAAAAGATCATATTTATAGACCTATTTAGCTAAATTAGACGCTTCCATTAGTTCCAAAATGTCCAAAAACATAGAAAACGACTATTGGATCATCCAATTTGGATAAGTGAATAAAAAATTATGTTAATTTATGTATGGACGATCCATAATGGGCTATTGGGCTTGGGTATACCCTGAAATGGGCTAAAACGGGCCGCCCATATGGGCTTGTGAAGTTGGGCTCGAAAAGTTAGCCCGCCCGAGAGCAATGGGCTTCCTGAAATGGACCTCCTAAAATGGGCCTATAATGTTGGTTCAAGCCCAGGCGCATAAAAAAAAAAAAGAACTCGAACATGGGCTTAGCTAAACTAGGCTAACTGATGGGCTTATTGGGCTTGAGGCCCATTCAAGTGAAATGGGCTTATTGGATATGGGTTTGGGCCTAGTGAGTATCCATGAAAAGAAAGCCCATCATCAAAGATAGTCCACTAAGCACGCTCTGGCCAAGGCTTAAAAGGGCCGTTCTGGGCCGGCGAGCTTGGGCATGAGCCCAAACCCGTACAGCAGCGGTCCTTTGCAAAATTTCATTGCTGAGGTGGTTTTCTGCAATTTTCTTCTGGCCGGGGTGTTTAGTGTAAATCTTTAGGATTGGGAGTTTTGTGAAAAAAGTTTCTAAACAAGGGTTTTAATTCAAAAATCCCACCTTTCTTCCCAAAACACGAAAAATCCCTAGCTGTAGCTGCCAGCCCACCGCCGCCACCGAAAACCCATCTTGCTACCCAAGCCATTCGTTCGGCCGGATTCCGGCGTCCAGCAGCCGGGCGGTTCTAGTCCGCCATCACACGGTGCTGTCCCTTTTCCGGTAGCCATCCGCTGCCTAGCTGCTCACTGTGGATCACCAGCTGCAACCATCCGTCTGTTGGTCGCCACCCGTCGCCGTCTCGTCTCCGGTTGCAGTCACGACGGCAGAAGTCGCAGTAGCTTCTGACCACCGCCGTTCGGTCGTTCAGCAGCAGCAGCAACGCCGATCGTCGTCTCCGGCAGTGGTGAACGGCAGCAGCAGCAAGTTCGACGGTCCGTCCTTTTTGCTGCATGCTGCCCAGCTTGTCGCCGTCATCTCCAGCTCCGACTTTTCCAAGAGCAGCAACTTTCGGTCCTCGCCCCTGCTCCAGTTCGCCGTCCGAGCAGATCACCGTGCCACGATCGTCGTCTCCTCTGTCGCTGTTTCCGACCAACAAAGCTGCCGTTTCAGATCGTCACCCGCTCCGGCAGTGGCGTCCAGCCAGGGGCATCTTCGGCAGCAGTAGATCTCCGGATCCCGGCGTTGCCGCTCGTCAAGGCTGCCATCGCTGGCAGCCCGGTGTCATCGTCACGACAGCAAATCGATCTCTTCTTTGATTCCAGCAACATGCATAGAATCTGGGCATCGAGCATGGCAGTGGTAGGCATCAGGCATGGTATTTTATTTATTTATTTATTTATTTATTTATCAGATTAATGGGTACGAATCCATCAAAACATCATCCGGCTAATTCTTAATAGCATGTTTTGGGTCTTTAATTAAACCAGAATTTAAAAAATCACATTAGGCAGAATTTTAACATGGATTTTTCATGAGTCATGCCGTCAATCGCATATGGCTGATAATATAAACAAATCCAATGAATTCATGCCAAATAATAATAATGAAACTCATATGCGAGCTATGACTGTATTAATATTCTTTCAGTTACTAAAATATTATGCCATACATGGATTTGTCATATAATAATAATAATAATAACAATAACAATCCATTCACAGTGCATACATATATATCTTAGATTAATGCATAAATAATGAATATTCTAGTACAATAATGAATTTTTCATGCATTATAAAATATTATGGGTGAAATCTATAATATCCAAAATCGAAACGTGAGCTCTGATACCACATGTTGGAAATCATGTGATGCGGAAGCGTACCTGAATCCATGTGTGTGTAGATTTCACCTGTAGACCGAGTAGAGTACAGGGTCTTCTCCCTCAACACTTTTTCCTATAATACTAGTGGTAGATGGGAATCACTTGTGATGTAAACGTGTGAGATAGGGACCTAGACTCCTCTATTTATAGAGCTCTTCTTATCATGACTCAACTAGAAGTGTAGTTCTACCAGAACTCGGATTGCGTACGCATTTCAGATATGACCGAGCTATCTTTAAATCCAAATACTTATAATTTAATTAGGACACCTTATAGGAGTACAATTCTAACAGTTCTGTTCTGTGAGCATCAAAGGTCTCTCTTTCTTTTTTTTCCCCCACTGTGTCGGGTACATTTTAATCATTTTCTTTATTTTTTCTGCATACGAACTACTAATTTAGTGATATCACTTTTTTCCGATAGATGTAATTATTTTTTGACAAAAACCTAATTAATTTGCTGATATTGTTGACTACAAAATATTTTATTGGTAATATATAAAAATATTAAAATTCATGAATATGCGTTCAGCAACATTGTTCTATCTCATGAAGCCAATTCGAAGCTTAGCAGTTCCGACTTCACCTCTACCATACCTTCTTTTTCACCCACCATGCTATAGTTCATGTGATTGCGGTGTTGCAGGCTTGCAGCTCCTCCTCCCACGTGGGCTTCTTAATTTGAATACCATATATAAAGAAGGGGCCTAATACCACCCCCTCAAAACGTGATCATACCTTAATTGAATGCCTCAAATTGTGGTAGGTTTAGTTTAGGCTATTTAATTCTTTTCATCTTCCTTTCTTTCTCTTAGAAACACTGGTTATTTATGCTTTTTTAGTTTAAACTTGATTTGGATGGATCCGGCGAAGAGATTGTGCTTAAATTGATTTGAAAATGTATAACTTTGATGAGATTATAACTTAGAAAATTAGAAAAATTCTAATCTTGAAATGAGTTGAGTTGTCATTTATAGGCCCTAAAACAACAAGATCTCATTATGACTTAAGTCTCCACCTCCCCTTGGAACATAATTATAACCATTTAGATGACACGTTCATGGTAATTAGTGACTTCTACCCAAATTATGTCTTTGGTTGATTACAGAGGGCTAAGCAAGTAGGTCATTTGTTCATCTACTTGTCCTTTCCAATGGTTTCAATGGGTTGACTTTAAACTTTTTTTTTATATCATTCAATTTATTTTTATGCCTGTGGGAAAACGGTATAGGTTAGACCATATGCAATGTTCATTGCGGTTAATTACAGTCACCCCAATTTTAAACTTACGTTTTAAAAATAAGGTCAATATTGGGTTAATCTCTTATTATTCAAGTTGAAAATTCATCTCGTGTTTTGAAATATTTAAAATTTCTAACGTCAATCTAGAATTTGTTTGGCATTTAAGAAAATTTTTAGTATTTTTCAAAAAAAGGAAAATTTGTAGTAGAAAAATTTTTGAAATTGTAAAAAGTAATGTGATTTGAAATATTTAAAATTTCTAATGTCAATCTAGAATTTGTTTGGCATTTAAGAAAATTTTTAGTATTTATTCCAAAAAAGGAAAATTTGTAGTAGAAATTTTTTTGAAATTGTAAAAAGTATTGTGTTATGATAGAAGTAATGATAAAGAGTATAAAAAATAAAGTTAAAACACATAAGATATCTATATCAAAATTTGCAAAGAAATAATTAAAAAGTAGAATAATTATATAGAAAAATATGAATAAATAATTAAAAATAAATTAGTTATAGAGGGAAAAAGATTTGGATAGAAAATTTTGTTTGGTGAATAACAAATGCACCCATAATCTTAAGTATCATCAATAATAAATTTATGCATGAGAAGTGATTTTGTTAACATGGACTAAGTAATGACTTACTTAGTCTATTTTAAAAAAATTATTTAATTTTTTTTACTTTTCCTTATAAATTTATTAATATAAATGTATTTAATATATAAATCGAGTTTTACTATTTTTAATTGTATGTATATATTTTTTATATGTTTAAATATAAGGATATTTTTAGCTATTTTCAACTATTCAAAATGGCTAAAATAACTTTGTGTTTAAAGATCTTTAATACATATACATATTAAAAAATAGTAAACTTAGTTTCTACATTAAATACACTTAGATAACCAAGTACAAAAAGAAAAAAGTAAAAAATAAAAATTTTAAAGTAGGTTAAGTAAGCCATTACTTAGCCTAAATTAATAACATCATTTCTCTGTATATATTGATTATTATGAGATATTATTATTATTAAGTTAAATTAAAGTATCGTTAATCAATAAATAAAGTAACAATTAGGAGAAAGGAGAAAAGATAAAAATGCATGCATTGAGACATGATTGACACAAAACCAATCCTGTTTTGGAATTGGTTCTATGATTAAATATTTAAAAATTATTTTGTATCATTTATATCTATCACCAAGGTTGAATATTTTAAAAATCAAATACCTGTAAATTATTTTTTAAAAAGGAATATTTTTATATGAAAGTTTTGAAAACAAGCGAGTATATACATCTAGAGTTTTGGACCTTTAGGTCAAATGCAGCGGTCATATTTGATAAAAACTGACTTATATATAAATAGAATGCAATTTGTTCAATAGTTCACGTATATATGATCAAGTTTTAAATAAAGAAATTAATTAGGAGATTAACGACCCAACAAGATTGACAAAAGCAATCTAGAAATCTAAGGCAAGCTCTGCTTGGAGCCACACATGTCCACCGGAGCTCTTATCCATATCTATATCGTCCTGGAAGGATGGCCGGCGATGAGGATGAAACATCAAATCTCCTCCAGCTAGGCAGCTATTCACGTGCTCATGAGGTGATGAGACTCCTTCCGTCCACGTGCCCATTCGCCCTTTTTAGTTTCCAGACAAAGGAATGACACGTGATGCTAGGCCCAGCCGGGCCAAATTCTAACCCATGCCCTCCACCTTCCCTCGTCTTCTCCTGCCAACTTGCATGCAGTTCTCCTTAATTCACATCCATCATGTCATTTCATCGCATTATCGTCTCCCTGTCCCTCTTCGAACACGGGATTTTCTCTGACGACAACTGGTTAAAACTACACCCAATTTGGATTTCTCATTTAAAAAAAAAAAAAAAACTTTTCAAAGGTATAAGTCATTTATCACATTCTCCTTCATTGATATTCGTATTATACCTATGTTAAATTAGTTTCACTTCACTTGTATATAATCCACAACAGTAATAAATGCATGAGGTTCTTTATGATCATATTTTTCAAAAATTAATAAAATATAAAAACTTTCAATGAATTTAATTTTTATATTCGGACTAAACAAATAATTTTAAAAACAATATAAGACAAATTTTTAGATAAAAGAAAATTGAAAAACCTAAGCGTTTACCTTTTGCTCACAGAAGAAAATCTCAGTATAAATGCGTCCCACTTTGGTAACTTTTTGAAAATGACAAAATTTCCCTTTCAGTGTGTGCTAACAGGAATGGCGGATTACGTTTTTATTTTGTGTTTTTAATTTTTTTAAATAATATCTAATGAAAGTAGCTTTTTAATTTTATTAGAAGCAGTTTTATAATTTCACCACTTTTAACGTGGTCTTAACAATGTTGTCTTTCTTTATAAATGTGTAACGATATTGATACATGTGAGTATAAGCTGTAGTTTTATTTGAAACTAACCTAAGAGGGATTTTTTTTTTCTGCCCACCTTTGAATCATCTCACTTCAGGCGGCCGTATGAGATATAGACCAATAAAAAAAATTAAAAAGACTCAAAATACATATGTATATTAAAGTCCTCATACATCCACGTACTATATCACTACCACCTCCACTCCATTATCTCTTTCCAATTTTTTTAACCTAATTTTTAATTTTTCCGATGGAATTTTACTTACAATGTTAGGTTTTCTATCTTCATAAATTTTCTATACTCAATTTATATCATTGAGGAGATTATTAAAGCTCTGGGTATGAACCCTACTACTTGCCATGGAGATAAAAAAAAATAAAAAACAGAAGAAGAAGAAGACACAGATGCTACTCAGAAGCTAGTGGAAAGATTTCTTACGTCTGGTATCAACCTTTTCCGCCTGATCTTATTGTGATATTATTCATGAAGATTCAAGTCACTGCCATCAAACTTACTATTTTGACATATTAATTTTTCTGCGCAGTTCAGTTTTCAGCGTATTCACAGACTGCGGCAAAAATCTAACCAAAGACAAACAACATATATATATATATATATACACACACACACACATTTATGCTTTCACATATATAATCCACTTATAACACACAACTACACGCACGATGATAATAATGTAAAAGTTCAGTACTTCTCTGGTCGAATGTGATGGTTGACACATGGGCAGTTGGGCTGGGAGAAATATCTGCTTGGTAAAGCTGATGATACGATAGCGTATCCTTTGAGAATAGATGTGTCAATCTGGTGACAGGACTTGTCGATGATTGCATGCATATATGGACGGATGGATGGATGGATTCTTTACTGATAATGATATAAAAGATATTATTATGATTGGCTTTTGGTTTAATTGGAAAGCAAGGCTTATCTATACTATAGGCTATTGCAATCTTCCACCATTAGTTTCAGAAAAAAAAAAATTTCCTTTTCATCATCTGATTTTTGCTTTATTTATTCAGTTGTTTATGTGTTCGGGTGGCCTCATCTATCTGTCCCTGAGGAAACGGCCTAATTCCGGCAGACAAGCAAAAAGAATGCTAACCAGCAAGCCTAATTTTAGGGCAATGGTGCAAACACACATGCATATCAATTTCCATGGTCTTTCCCTCAATTGTACTAGAAATAATATGATACATCCCATCCACAAAAATCCAAATTTACACTTACATTGGGGCGACACTTTTTAGCATTTTAATGCTATTTTCTAATCTATCAACCACTTATATTTGTTCACTTAATTTTGTTTTTTTGAGAAATAAATTCTGTAAGTATGTGAAATTGCAATTTCAAAAGTGCATTTTGATTGTAAAAAAAATTACAAGTTTAAAATATTTGCAAAATAAGTATCATGTACATGTGGTTTTTAAATAAATGAGGAAAATAAAACTCTTTTGCCAGATATCTTGAAGGCATTTAGAAAAAAATTGTAATACTTAATTTAGTTGTTACACTATTTTACAAATGCCAACTGGACTATCCTAGTTGGTTATGACCAGTAACCGGTGATTATGAGGTAGTGGGCACAACAATTAATTCTCCCTGGTGGTAATAGGGGTTATATAGATTCCCCCTGTGGTGGGGATATTTATGCATATTTTCTCCGTGGTAGAAAGATTGTGAAAGAACTGATTTGTCATATCACAGTGCATGTAATACTACTAAAAAAATTGCACGGTTCATTTAATTTTGTAGAGACTTTCACATTATAGGGTTTATTTTGCAAAATTTTAAAATGTAACTACTAAAATGTAATTCTACATCTTTATAAGATCATATACTTAATTATAAGATCCATTTTGCAAAACTCTCGAGTTGATTTATCCATAATAAGCAACTCCTTCTCTTTTTCCATCATTTACTTTTAAGTTTTTAAACATTTATTGGATGACTAAAAACAATAATAAAAGGTCTGATTCAATCTACAAGACATTACTCTTCAAGTCAAAGATAAGGTTGTTACTTTTTTGGTTTATTTAGTGCGTGGTGGTTTTGATATATGGAAATGGGATTTCCATTTGCCTAGGAAATAAATAAAAATGTCGAATTAAGTTATTTTTTATTCTTGACTGCGGACATAGAATTTAAATCAAAGCAAATTACGATGGTGCTTGCACGGCCACACAAGGAAAATGCAAGGCTACTAGTGTAAAGTTCAAGGCCACTGGAGGACAATGAATGATGGTGTAGAAAAACCATGGTCAAGGAATGTCACGTGGGAATACTATGTGCACTTCACAAATCCACTTTCGACTAAACAAGGAGATAAAGGCAGTCCCTATTTTTGTCCTTAATTTTTTTATAATTGGGTGTATTTGGCATTTGGAAAAGAATGGAAAAATTAAATAAAAATTGAGAAAATGAAAAATTGATGTAATATAATCAGGATGATAATTAAGAGTAAATAAAATTGAGCTGAAATGAACAAGAAGGGTAAATGGGTAATATGAAAATTAGAAATTTTTTTCTTTTTTCAAGGACGAAGCACACCTGGACATTTTTTATGTGCATAAATTTTAAAATTACAAAATTTAATGTCAAGAATCCCAAGGTAACTAAATTAATTTGATAATTAAATAAACTTAAAATTCTTATTTGAAAAAACCCCAACAGCTTAACCTAAGAAAAAAGTAGGGGCAAAGGCATAAAGCCAAATATACGTTATGTACACACGAGCAGAGACTGTCGTACCACCTCCACTCATCACCACACGTGTACAGTGGATCTTCATCTAGCCAAGTGTGGAATGGCAGACCGTGATTCCTTCCATGCATGTCAAGAGGGGGGAAAAAAAGAGAGGAAGCACGCCATAGTCGAAAACCAGAAGCTAGACGCGTGTTGACCATGGAGTCAACAGGAATACGTAAACCCGTCAGAGTGGCTACAGTAGTGCAGTGTGGTGGTCCGAATGCAGGGTCTCTGCTTTTTCTTTTTTTTTTTTTTTGGACAACCGAATGTAGGGTCTTTGGATACCTTGAAAAGGAGTCAAATACATGGATGAAAGTGGAAGGAAATGATAGCGACCAATGAAAAGAAAGTAAATAGAATTAATGATGTAATAAAATGGAATTTAATGATTACAAATTTTATTTAGGTCCAAAATTCCATCTAAATTAAACATTTTTTAAGATATCACTCATATATGTTTTCCACTTCAAGGTTAATTTACTTACTTATATATTCATTGGTGGAGAAAGAGGCTGATGTTTGATGGAAGACACGATACTATTAGCGAAAATCAAACCTTTCAATAGCAAGACAAATATCATAACTTTTACCAATTGAATTATGCCTTTATTGACATCTAAATTAAAGATTTACATGTAACATAATAATGAATAACATTAACTAGTAAGAAATTCTAAAATTTTAAATAACCGTGTATATTTTCTAATGTGTTTTTCTCATATAGGTGAATAGTTAGATGATTATAACATGGATCTGATTGTTAGACAATCATAATATGGATCTGAGTTTTATGTTTAGTATGCATGTTTTTACAAAATTGTTGTCTACTAAAGACTAACCGAATAAAATTAATTGATGAAAATCATTTTAGCAATAAAAATTTATTTGTTTTCGCTTATGAAATTGGCAAGGTTGGGGGCTAGAAAAGAAGAGATTGATGTTGACTATCCAAAGTTTTGTATTCACTTTCCAAATCTTTTTCTATATTATATTTTTATTATATACAGCACTTTTTCTATGGACATCTAAAGTTAACCTACTTAAAGAATAATTTATCAAAACAATGACTATGAGGAGATTAGAATCGATGTATATAAAAAACTACATATTTGAACGAAAATATATTAAAATATTATGGATAAAATCCATCAACAAAAAGACGTGAAGTCCTAAAATATTTTTAGAAAGATCACAAAAATGCAATTACAAAGAGAATTAATTTATCAAAATGAAAATACCATGCAAAAAAAGAAAAAAGCAGAAAAGATGCATTTCATAAGAGGTAAAAAAAGTAAAGAAGAGCTTGCTAGGAAAATTTTGAAAAAACGGTAGTGTGATATGATATAATAAAGGGTAATAATTAGAGATAAAAAGAATAAAGGAAAAATAAATAGGATAATTATATAAAATACACAAAAATAATTGAAATGTAAAAGTAATACTTAAAAGAAATTGAATAATTAGCTACACTATAAAATTATATTAAAAAGCGCGGAGAATGAAGGGGGAAAATGCTTTTTTCCCCTTGCTTTATCAAATGATGCAAAAAGTTGTATGAAAATGGATAGGCGAGGAGCAAGGACCAACGGGGACCTGGGGAGCGCGGAAGGTGAAGGTGGGTCCACGTGGCCCGCCCGCCGACCCACCTGATACATGCGGTGGTCAGTCTGTCAGACAAGAATCTAATATACAATAAAGAGTGAGAAGCGACCCGACGGTTCGCCCGCATGCATGCTTACGTAAGAAAAAGAGCCCGATGACAAGTGGGCCCCACGCCCCCCTGGATCCAATCAATTCCTAATAATTAGAGGATGGTACAGGGGGTCCACTTGGTGGACAAATGATTGAGCATGCTGCGTTGTCCCCTCGAATATGTGCAGTTGGTCCGAGAGCCGTCAAATATGAGAAGAAAACACAGAGCATGAGCATGGGTGTGGGGCGTAGGACCGAGTAGCATCAGCCCGGCGCACCCAACCTCGCCCCGCCCCACGCGGGCTTCACATGGGCAGGTGGGGGCCAGCAGGTGATTGCGGATGTGAATCTAGAAGAGAACAGAAGAGAAGAGAACAACTGATGAGTTGAGTGCTGTCATGCTGTGACAGTGTGACGTGTTCTCCTTGTCTTTGTTCCCCTCGCCAACGACGACGCATCGACGCGACGGATCTATCACCCTGCGTAATGTTACGCATGCTTTTGTCTCTTTCGTTCCTCCCACCCCCATCTCCCCACTCCGTGCGCGGAGGGGACGGGGTCCATCCTCCCTCTGCCCCAGGAGGGGCGGCTCCACCACCTCCTGCTCTGCCCAGATTTTCATTAGGAGAGGGGAGACTCCTCTCTGTGGCTAGCTCTAACAGCTAGCCGACATACTGTCCATCGAGTTCAACGCCATGTACACCTTCACAATACATAATATCTACATACGCATCGCAATTAATACCAACAAGTTAATATTAATATTGATAAATTCCAAACTTGACCTCAATTCCTACTATGACAATATAAAATATGTTTGTTAAGTGATAAAACTTTTAATGAAAATTTTTTAATATAAACATTATTGAAACAAAAGAAAACAATACAATATAATAGAGACAATAATGATAGTAAAAATACGAGGCAAAACTAATATTATTATATTTGAAAAATTATTGAAAAATAGTCATACTACTACTTTTATCTTTGTGCTATTAACTCTAAATATAATTTATGGTCATTCAATACTCCAGCAGTCAATGCTGAGTACAGCAGTCATGGTGATTAAATTAATTAAATAATGCGACACGTCCCTCTTCTGAGCCCAATGTTTATGCATCAAGTTGCACCTAATCATGAACTGCACAGATGGTGCGGCGATCATTGCTGTTGCCTTATTATGATGAGTGGGTAAAATCATGGCTAGCTTACTAGAATTTTCAGTTTTCTCTTTTAATTTCTCTTTTCAAAAGCCTTTTCCACAATCAGAGGGGAACCACATGAATTTCGCCAGCCTAAGCTATGGTGTAAAAGACCGAAAAATCTGCCCCTGCACGGTAGACCAACTGACAAGCGTAAAAGGCCCATGAAATCACCCACCATTACAGACTGAAAATGCAATGAAAGCTCATCAATTGCATGAACACAGGTAAGGCGCAATTAAAGATGTCCCCATTCGCTCAAGACAGCGATGGATGAGATGGCCTGATAGGAGTGGCACATCTACAACCTTTGGACCCATCTGATATATGGTGAGGATTGATGATGGGTCAAATGCTCTTTGTGTGAAGAGATATAGTCCACCATCTTCCAGACCTTTTTAATGCATCAGTTTCATGATCGACCCGAGTTGAGAAAAATCCTTCTGGCCCTACCAGCTTTCATCATCTAGCTATCAATATATACCATTGCCAACACAATTATTCTCCAAGCATACGCCATGCTTTTTATGATATCATTGGTTTAGGAAAATAAGCTATTAAAGAAAAATAATGATAGCGACATGTAATTTTATGCTACATAGCATGATATGTGCTTGATGTACAAGTGCGCCTCTGGATGAAAAAGTGGCATGTGTCAAATCAACTCAAGTAATTATAATGAAAATCCTGATTGTTTATAAGATTGATCTAACCACCAGCTGGTCAAGGCTATTTTTCTTTGTTTAATTATTCCTATAAAATTTGATAAGAAAATTATTTCTATAAATTAAAGTAATAAAATTTTGGATGAAGAATTTTCAGTGTAAAATTTTTTTAAATGAGAGAAAACAATATGATATGATAAGAGTAATGATGATGAATGAAAAGAATAAAGTTAAAATAGATAGGTTACTTGTAGGAGTAGTTGTATAAAAATGATTGATAAGTATGGTGATTATATAAAAAGATGTGAAGAAAAAATTTAAAGATAAAATAGTTGTGGAAAGTAAAAATTTTATATATTAAAATTTTTTCCCCTAAAAACTTTATGTTTAGCCCAACATACCTAAAATTTGAAAGTACAAAAAATTTACTAATGAATTCAAGTAAGAATGAGTGTAATGCAAGGATTGAATTTTATAGGGTGTCTATGAAGAACCTAAAGTAAATCGATTATATGGCATTATATGAGATTTTAGTGGAATCAAGTTTTGAAAGAAAATAGGCAACAAGAAAGGGAATGAGATAAAAATTCCACATGATAAAACATAGACTTCTATTCAAGATATTTGCAAGATCAATCCTTTTTAACAAGACAATTATACTTACCCTAATATATTTATTAGAATATTTAAATCATTTTTATCAAAGTATATTGATAGGGTTGTTCTTTTCGAAATATGTAAATTTGCATTTAAAATTAAAAAATGCTTAGATATGTGTATGCTGTATCTATTTTTTTTAATTATAAATGATGTATTTTTTGAGTTAATGCATGTGTATTTTTTAATTACAAATGATGTGTCTATTTAAGTCCGGTTCCATGTAACCTCCTTAATTTTTAAAATGCTAATGATTGATATAAAATTCAATCTATTCATTATGTTTAACATTACTTGTTTAGCTATAAGACTAATGGCATGTTTCAGACAGATAAAACTTTTAGAAAAAAATTTTAGCATAAAAGTTTTTAAAGTAGACAAAAATAATGTAATATGATAGAGTAATAATGAAGAGTACAAATATTAAAGTTAAAATATATAAGTTAGTTATATGTATAAGGTCACATTTGCTTAAAAATAAATATATTTGTGTACATTAGGAAAATAATTATATATATTAGAATTTAATAACATTTTATAGAATCATTTATCAACATAATAGTAATATTTTAGATGTTGAGCATATTACTTTAAAATTGATATTTAACATTAAACTATTTTATTATTTCAATTTTACACATTTCTAGATAGGTCATGCACAATTATAATAAATAAATGAAAAGGTTTCCATGATAATATAAATAATACTAAATACAATAAATGAAATAAAGTTTTTATCAACTATCAAAATATTAAAAATGGTATGAATTACATAAAAAGAGGGTTTCCTATAAGCATAGTCCTTTAAAATATTAGAATAAAATAAATTAACTTGTACAAATATGAATTTGTAGTGCCGGAAATACTTTCATTTTCCAAATTTTAAATTCTAATTTTTTAGCCCATACAAGTCTTTCGTTAAAATAATTATTAAATAAGTGCCAAAAAAATAATCATTAAATTATTCATCTAATGATTCGAATTTCATGCAACCTTCCTAGTGGGCCCAAAACAAAGAATCATTAAATTATTCATCTAATGATTCGAATTTCATGCAACCTTCCTAGTGGGCCCAAAACAAAGAATTGGAGAACAACATATTTCAACAGGATCTGTTCTACTGAATCATTAACTACCATTTTTTGCTAGTGATAAGAGTGTGACGATAAAAGCATTTATAATAGAGAAATTGACTAATTCTCTCATTGATGTATTATGAGCCAATAATCTTACATAGATAGAAATATAACTATATGTTCTACTGTTTAAGATAAGGAAATTATATTGGAGCTGAGTGAAGTTATGTTAACACAATGGAAACCTAGCACAACTCATCATGATGCTACGTTTTAACTAATTAAATTCGAGTTCAGCACTTTCACCTAATGCCATTAGTTGACTCACCCATTTTCACTTTTTAAGCAATTGAGTAGGTTGCGAAGAAGGACATTAATGGCTTGTCAGAGCATGCTTTGTGGGTACGAAAGTGAGGGAGAAGTGCTCGATAAATCCATCTTTCAATGGAGCAAATCACAATCCAACATATGAATAATTTAAACGCCATAAAGAACCTGTTTTGTCTTTTAAAGCATGGAGCACGTACAAAACAATCCACGCATGCAGACATATTATCTTTGCAGGTCACGTCTCCAAATATATGCCTTGCACCAACAAAGAATCAGTACTGTAGGTGAGTTTGGCAAAATATAAGTGGAAATTAATGGAGATAGAAATGCAATTTCAGTCAAAAATTAATGGATATAATATATGTATTGACTACATGTACCATGGTAATAATAATGATAATAAAATATACATTCTTCCAATGGCATTTATATTTTCATTATTGATCATTTTCATGATTATTTAATGCCGACATGATGACATTAGATGTTTCTGCATGCAACAGCCCCTCATGATGAAAAAGGACTCGCACTCGCTCAAATTTTATAAAATGGTAGGCCTTCTTATGGAAAATTAAAATTCTCCCTAGGTAATATGAGATGAAAGGAAGAGGGTAAAAGAGGCGAAAAGCTATATATATATATATATGTTGATGTACCAACTAATTACCTAAAATTACCTTACTTTATTGATTATTGTATACTTATAATATGTTTGGCAAAAAGGAGGGTGCAAAAGACGTTTAAACGCTTTTTTCATCACCCCTTTTTATATTCGTGAAACGTAATATCTAATTATTAGCTAAAGTTTTCTTACTTTATTCAATCATTACTTATAATATATTTTAAAGGGTGTTGATCTCATATGGTCATTTTTTTCTATTTCTTTGTAAATGTGTGGAACCTACATAAAGCTTTCTTATTAAATTTGACGACCTTTTGCATTTTTAAAAATCAGAAAAGAGTATATATAAATGGAAAATAAAATTTTAAAAAAATTATCAAAATTCGTTGCTTTAAGGATTTAGATAATACCCACATATTTATAAAAAATAATATTTTTCTGTTGCTCGTACTGCGCCACCGTTTGAGATTGACACCTGATTGTAAAAGTATTTATTTTGTCTATTATCCTACTAATTTTAATATTATCGTCTTTTATGCATTGTCCGACATAACTAAACATAGGTCCTTGCGGTAATAATAAAAATGGAAAAATGTTAAAAATAAAACAATAAAATGAATTAACTGAAAATAATGACTAAAAATAAAATGAACAAAGATAATACCTATAAATTCTTATAGAAAAAGTTACATAAAAAAAGTTGTTATATAAAAAGAGAGAAAATTTTCCTCATACTCACAACGTTTCATTTTTAATTCCCCAAGCGCCTACATAGTTACTCTTAGTCAAAACTGACGTTAACTGTATATGAAAATGTCAATTTTATTGCCATCATGTAAATAAATATGAAATAACTTCATGGTCCATTTTTATTATAATTTTCTTAAAAAATACATCAGATCTATTTTACAAAAAACATGATAGAAATTTTGTTTGAAATTTTTTTACAAATAATGTGAGGGCAAAATCAACATTTTTGCATGTAGTTAACATTTATTTTCAAGAATTAATGGTGAAATCTTGTGGGTCTAAAAGGAATAACAGCTAAATATTATGAGAATGAAGAGAATTTTCTCGTAAAAAATGAAAAAACGACTAAAGTATAAATGACAATAATGACGTAAAAAATTATTAAGCAACCAAAATGTTAAATCACATTACTAATTATGAAAAAATAGTAGACAATGGGCATAAAAATAGTGATAAATATGATATTCAGATTGAATTTTTATTACACTTCATAAATTAAAATTAAAATTAAATTTAAATTTAATTACAAGGTATATTCGTACTTGGTGGAATCCATTTGCAATGGATTTGGATTTCTTCTCCCATTTTCAATATAAACTCTAATTTCATCTATTATTAAGATATATTACCTCAAATTCCAACATGATGACGGATAAAACTTATTATCTAAAAAAATAATTTAAAAATTCCACCAACATTTTGTGACCCACTTAACAACTGCTGCACCCCGTAGAAGTGCTGTCACATGCCATGTTTTCTATTTTCGGCGGTTGCCCCAATCCAACTCCATCTGTAGGGGTACATTCTTCCTTTCAATTTGATGGGAAGCAATCAAGCGCCAGGATTCCCTGCCATGCATGGGGCTCCCTGATCTCCTCCGTCACATATCGTACGATCCGGACCGTTCATTTGGTGTAAATGGCAAGGTGGGCATCATCCCAAAACGTGAGGGGTTGTATGCGACGCAGCGCATTTGATCCGAACGAAACGATAGGACCACGGGCAACCTTATCATTAAAGCTACCATATGGCTTCAATAATTGCCAAATTCTAACTCTATGTCCTGCGGGACCACCAAACTTTATACACATCCATCAACAACAATGCTGCCTTATCCTCCCATATCTTCACCCGTACGAAAAATCGGGTCCGTCCATCACCCAAAGATAATCACACCATAGTAAATATTTACAAATTTTATGATTTTCATTATGTTCAACATTTGGGTCCATCCGTTGCGGGATGTATATGGGTTGTGGGAGAAATACTGATTACGAAGGACTGAAAGGCCATTTGCATGGCGCAGACGCTGCATGGAGGCGAGGATTGCATGTGGGGAATTTGGGTACAATGGCTGGAGATGTGCATTTGGAGGAGAAAGGGTTCGGTGCTCCGGGGCCCGGTCTTTGTCGTTGATCCGACTTCCGAGTCCGTCCGTCCTTCTCTTTGACCGTCTTTTCGCCCACCGTCGGAAATGGAGAGAATCGTGTGATCGCGATCGTCCGTGAATAAATACCTGGGGCTTACTCCGTATGCTGGCGGATTAGGGAAACGGTACTCTTCTTCGTGTCGTGTGCTTTTTATTACACGTCTCGATCCGAGTCGTTGAAATTTTTTTAAAACTTTCGTGGATGAGTGTGTGCATTACGGATGACGCTGTCATGTTGTTATAGGTTAGAGTTGTCTCAATTGGAACAGTTGGATCGGGTTTCTAACATTGTTCGTTCTTGGCCCTGAATGATGAACGGTTCGGATCTCCAGAATGACTTATCATCCAAGATCAGTTATCAAGTTGTCTTCTCTACTCATAGATGAATAGCTAGAATCATGGTCTCGCGGGTGTCGCTGTAGGTGAAACATTGACAACCATGGAAAATAGTTGAAAAATAGCTTTGATTACAGAAGGGCAAAAAGAAAATTATCTCATCGGGTTGATTTTTATATATATTTTTTAAAGCAATAATTAAAACTTTGATACGCGTATCTCAATTTTTTATTTTTATCCTCTTTATTGGAAAAATCCCTATTTGGCTTTTTTTAAAAATGCACTTTCTTTTTTGATGAAACAAGAATGCAATTTTTAAGAATGCACTCGGATACAAAGAAAATGTAAAGGAATATCCAGCCACGTGTATATATAATAATTAAAGAAATTTGAATGAAAGGTATAAATTAACAATTGAAAATATAGATATTTATGAAAAATAAAGAAATCGAAGATAGATAAACATCATGTAAAAATACAATAATTAACTTTCACATTCATTAGCTAACTTTTACGTTCTATATTTCTTTTCCTTCATCAATTCCTAAATTTTCTCCTGTTTCATGGTCTTCAATTAAAACTACTTGGGGTTTCTCTCTCAATCAGACGAGTGGGATTTAAAAAAAAAAAAAAAACAGTGAAAAGATAATTGGTAAAATCCAACGGGTGGTAAGGAGGGCACAATCATGAAACGTTTTTATCGAATTGTCACACTCATACCGTATAAATTAATATACAAAGTCATGAATCTCACATAGTTCGCTCCACTGACCCTTTCGACCAATCAGCCAAAACCACATATTACCACCTGGCTCAAAATACATGTCTATTGTCTGGTGGCCCATTCAGCTGTCCAATAATTTGGACCACCTAATCTTCCAATCAACCTGTTTTTCTGATACATGGTCCACAGATATGAGCACCCACAAGGTGGACGGCTCAGATGCAGCCACAAGTAGTTGTTGGATGGTGGAAGGAACACGGGAGGAGGTTGGCATTGAAATTTTCTATTCGAATGCCAATTTCATGAAAATCTGAGTCATACCCACCAGTGACACAATCCCACGTCGAGTGCAAGGCTCGCTAGATATATATGGTGGGGCCAATCTAGAATAGACATGGACATGGTTTGCAGCCTTTAGTTGTTGGTAATTCTTGATTATTTATTTTATTTTATTGGGTGGGTTTTGTTTTTTTGCTTGGTTTGAAAATGAAATCATTTTCCCACAGAGGAGGATTACAGACAAAGGAGGAGAGGTTGGTGGTGTGACCAATAATTAGCAAAGGCCTTGGGAAACAATCAATGCCTTAGATGGACCGCTTTGTAGTGAGAACAAAGGTGGGGATTTTATCAGCGCTTTCCTGCTCCCATCTCTCTCACACGTGCATTCATGGATTTCCCATTCCAAAGCCAACCTCTCGTTCAAAATCCTCACCCATTGTAACCCCCATTTCCATCTATAAATCCCCCATACCTTCTCTCCGCCTTTCCCCGCTTCTCTGACTTCAATTTCCCCACGCTCTATCCACCTCCCATGGAACTTGCATTGTCTGTTGGTGGCGGCGGCCATGACGGGGAGTCAAGAAAGAAAAGACCCGCTTGCAGGATTAATCCTGTTGATGGGATGATCGAACAAGGATTCCTTGGTGAAGATGACACCAAGAATAATACAAGAAGCTGTGCGCCAGTTCAGCTAGACTTGAAGCTTTCTTGCTCCATTGACATGGGTGATTTTGTTGTCTTTCTTCTTTTTAATCATTTGGAGTCGTTCATTTTCTTGTATTAATTTCTTGGAGTGAGATAAAACTCCAAATTCCATGTGTAGAAATATCAAATATGATTTCGGGTCTTTGAGGCGATAGTCACTAGTACAGGTTCAATCATTCATGCAGACGAGGCTGTCATGAAGCTGTCATTGCTTTCGCAGGGCTTAAATTCTTTTTCCATATTCCCAGTTGCTACGGACGTTACTGGAGTAGCAAACGGTAGTAGGCAACAGTAACGGTAGTCAGCAGCTGCAAAAGGTCAGGTGGCGTTTTCTAAAGCTATGAATTTGAACCCAAATGCTGAAATGTTTTGGTTAATGGGTACCACCATCACCTCACCAACCAACCAAAAAGAAAAAAAAAAAAAAAGGTTTTAGTTGGTAAAGAAGCCCACTTTAATGAATTGATTTCTCCTCAAAAACATAATCATTTTTAGGGCGCATTGGAATTCAAGAGACTAGGGGCTATTGGTCCTCTGATGTGAGGACGAGTAGGCTCTTCGCTTGCATCCTTAGTAGTTACGAAAATGACTTATCTGAGAAGAAAAAAGGGTTGAGCATGCATAGAAAAATGAATGTGAGAATATCCAGAAATTCCCATTTTTATTCAACCTATTAAACATTCATTAGATGCTTTTTATTTATGGAATTTTTCCTCGTATCTATTTGCATTGTTGTCCATGCTTCCGGATCAATGGCCATGATCAACTGATCTCTTTTAATTAGCATCCTTATTAGTATCTGATTCTTCAGCATTAGTCTATTGCTATGAGTTTTGGCACTCTTCACGAGACAAAACTAATGATAGACTGAATATTATCCATTGAAACAGGTGATGGTTATGAGGCTGGAAGCTCAAGTGATCAAGTGGCTCATACTCATGGCCACCTGGATGTTAATCAAATTCCGAATATCGACGATCTCGACAATGAGACAGGCCCATCCTCATCCGATTCACGGCACACATTAGCTGGAAGACGTGATTGCGAGGCCGATGTAGAACGAGCTTCTTCAAGATGCAGTGATGAAGATGAAGGTGGTTCTACTAGAAAAAAGCTGAGGCTCTCCAAAGAGCAGTCTTGCTATCTGGAGGAGAGTTTCAAAGAGCATCCCACTCTCAATCCTGTTAGTGAAAAATTAGTCCTAGCATTCAAATAAGACCTGATGGCTTGTGTCATCTTCCACTGAAAGCTCTGGTCTTTTGATTGCAGAAGCAGAAGCTGGCCCTTGCAAAGCAGTTGAATCTTAGACCACGTCAAGTTGAAGTATGGTTTCAGAACAGAAGAGCCAGGTACTAATGCCACTGCGTAGCTTGCAAAATAATCATCATTAAGCACATTATCATAATCGATCATGGGTAATGTTCGTGGAGATTACAAAAAAGATTTACACTTCTGCGCATTTCAAGGTGATCTAATAATTCATTTAGTACTGGGCAAGTGTAAAATGTCGGACCCAATAAAAAAATTTAATGAGTCGAACAGGGCATGGTCCACATGCAAGCAGCCAAAGTAACTTCATGATGTGTTTGGCTGATTTTAATCGACATTCATTAAAGGGGGAAAAAAAAAAGTTGATGCTAGCTTTTAAAAATATAAAGTCACATAAATCTTTTAAGTGATGTCGGAAAATGACGCTTTGAAAGTCATGAATGAACTTTCTAAAAAGCCACTCTGACCTTTAAAGTATGGCCATCGTAACATTCAGCCAGCAGATTATCCAGTACAAAAGCTCCCTCCCATTCCAGATAAGATAAAGCTTTCTGCAGAGTGCCGTGGTCAGTTGCTTCTTTGTTATCCTGATCAGTGCTATGATAGGTTATTTAAGCTGGAGTAATAGGCCTCCTGTCCTGGCTGCTGTTTGTTAACCCTTCCCTGGAATGAGTGGGAAGCAGACTAAGTTTCTTGGAAGTTTGAACCATGTAGAGTGGGAATAGCGACAGATGCAGGCATGGGGGATTGAAACTTGTGGCACTTGTGGGCGCATCTACCAATTGCCATTATTTAATGTGCTCGAGGCTACTTCAAGGGAGGTGTCCCTCTCCACACCTTTGGGATCAGTTTCTTTTTGGGGCAAAGCATTCCGATAACGTCATTTGGTGCCGGTGGTTTTCAGTGTCTGATGTGGGGCCTGTTATAAGATTCGATCATTGTTAATCACAACAATTCTATGTTTTCCCTTATCCTTGAATATATTTTATTTACAATTATCACCTTCCCATCTAAAAAATACCTCTGTTCTGTCCCTACTTTAATCTACCACAAATGTCATCTCTTATGTTCAATCAGTTTATAGTTTTTTTTTTTTTCTCTCTCTCTCCATATATTTCAATCGAGCTTATTTTTCAAATAATTAAATGTGTATTTGCAAGAAATGAAAAAGGTATATGGTGTACTCTGCTTTGGTACAAGATGTTTGTTCGTTTCACACTTTTACTACCACCAACCATCTTAATGAAATTTTCTTGGATTTTGTTTTAGGACTAAGCTGAAGCAGACTGAAGTAGACTGTGAATATCTGAAAAGGTGCTGCGAGTCATTAACAGAGGAGAACCGAAGACTGCACAAGGAGCTTCAAGATCTGAAGGCACTTAAGTCTTCCCACAGCCCTTTCCAGCTGCATGTGCCAGCTACTACTCTCACAATGTGCCCTTCCTGCGAGCGTGTGACCCCAAAAACAGAGTATGTTGGCAAGGCAGGCGGTGGTCCCAACGCCCCCAAATCAAGGTTCTGCCCGTTTTCGCAGCATGCGTCTGCTGCACCTTGACATGGGCTTTTGGCTGCGGCAGTTTCTTCTTCTGCTCTCTCTCTCTCTCTAACGATGACGGGTAGCCTAATGGTGGAAGGCAAATGAGACCTCAGCTTGATTGATGGAACCTCTGACAAGTCTTTGCGAAGTAGACGTGCCGCGATCCGGAGACGAGAGATTTTTGTACGCCGCACCATGAGGATCAACCAGACAATCAGAGAAGCCAATATCATGATGACCCACTTTGTTTTGATATGGCTAAATACCATCAATTGTTACATGGCATTTACCTTCTTTTTTTAATCATAGATATCCACATAGACCCAGTCCCCCCTCAATTTCTTGTATGGCAACATGGTGGTAAATCGGCCTATTCCCTCTTCAATTTCTTGTATGAAAACATAGCAGTACACTTTTCTTCTGATCAGAGTATGTCATCATCAAAAAGGAACTCTGCTCTGCTACTCGATGGGCATCTATGTGATTCATTTACACAATGTTCTGCTGTTGATGGGGATGTAAAACCCTATGCACCATAAATTTGGAAGTAACAAATTGAGTGGATGATACACACTCCCATATCGGAGCGAGGAACACGCTGCCTATGAATCAGACACAAAATATCAGTGCATACGCCCATGATCACCTCTCTCTCTCTCTCTCCCAAACTTGTGACCCGTCAACCTTAAACTACAGTAAAATTCAATGATCGGGCAGAAATGGCTTCCTGCGTCTGAACACAACCATACATTCTCATTGAACTCTGATTTCAAGGCTAGCCTCCAACATGCCAGCATTCGTCATCTCCATGTTGAACAAATGTGGTACAATTAATATGATCCAGCAGGTAAAATTCAAAGCAATCCACCTCCATCAAAGTAAAATTTAACCATACAAACTACAGAGCTTAAACCTTTGTCATTGTTAATTTGCTGGCAAATACCACTAAGACATCTATATGAATATTTGCCTCCAAACAGAAAAGAAAAGTCCCTATAATTATTACTAGGATCTGCCAAATCCAAGACAGCGATCAACATGGTTTGCCACGGATTTGGCAAGGCTGTCAGCTTCCTCTTGTGTGGATGCCTCTGCATAAACACGAACAACATCCTCTGTGCCAGATGGCCTTACAAAAGAACGGCCATGGTGACACTTGGCTGCACATAGTTTCAGAAAGGTTAAGAGTCACAAAATAACCCCCCACTAAAGAGATGAGAAAATGAAAGAACAATAATCCCACACACTAATGAAGTGAGAAAATGGAAGAAGAAGAAGTAGAGAAAAACCAACTAGTGCCACAATCAGAATAGCTAGGATTTTGTAAAAGAACCCAAATAACCCTCTGGAAAAGACTGATAATGGAAGCGACAGCTCATTAAATAACCCCTATATATCACTCTTCTGTCAGTTAAAAATTCTCAACCTTTTTACCAATCAAAGCAAAACTGGCTTTGCAAGCTTGACAGAAAAATAGAGAAATGTGGAGAGTGATAAAAGATCATGTGATGGAATGGAATGAAGCAAAATTTTTAGAAGCATCATAGTTTTCCAAGTTCAGACGAAGCTACCAGGGAAAGTAACTCAGATGGTTCCTGTAAATCTGAGAATGGATGTCAAACATAATGAGCTCTCAGAACAGACTAAAGCCTTTTCGAAAGAAGCTAACTTTCACATAAGAGATGCTATGTTAATAAGGATTATTGGTTTTAAGGAAAAGATTATCTATTATATGTACTTGGCAGAGCAGTTTCCATTAATCTTTTCCATTGTTTTAGAGAGCCGCCAATTTTGACCGGGATATGATTCATTTTATTATCAACTCCAATGATCATGACCACTTTTGTCAGGAGCCATGTGAAACAAGGCAATATATATTTGTTTCCAACCTTGGGAAGAGGTTGCATATGGCGAAGGATCAATGCTGACCACACATACACTCATGGTGAGGAGTTTCTCTATCCATATCAGAAGTGAGACAGCTCCTCATCACAAGTGGAGACTCTCCCTTCTACAATATATAAACATTAGCAATCTAAGTGAACTCACCAACTTCCATGTTGATTGCTTCCTGAAGTCCTAGTGGCTTTACAACAACTGTTTCAGCATTTGCTGTAATAACAGCAGTTCGATCTGCCACTTTTACCTACGAAAAAAATCCAGAAAGCCAGAATTACAGAAAAGGAGGAACAAAGAAGAGGGGGTTTTCTTCATACAGGCCATGAAGCACATCATTCCATGAGACACTGAACATGCTCAATCAATCAACTGAGGCAAGATTAATGAGGGGATGAAATAACAGGGCTTGACAAGAACCACTTACTCAACAATTAACGAGGAAGTACTGCAGATACACTAACTATGAAACCATGTAAGATCACAACTGAACTGGCAGGAATCATGAGGACCCATCATCGTTTTTAACATTCTTGTATCTTCTCCCAGCCAGATTCTAAGGTAGTTTTATAGATTATAAAGAACTGTTGAAGACTTTCAAAATTAGTTTGAAGCGAAATACAGAGTTAACAACATCCATGTGTGAACTAAAGCCAAAATTTCTAGTTATGGGATTGTTTGTTGTCTATTATAAGTCTGACATGAATTGAAATTCAGTGATTGCAACAAAAGGTCCACCCTAGTTCTTGTTAAGAATTCTACTTATGGGATTGTTTGTTCTCTATTATAAGTCTGACATGAATTGAAATTCAGTGATTGCAACAAAAGGTCCACCTTAGTTCTTGTTGAGAATTCTACTTATGGGATTGTTTGTTGTCTATTATAAGTCTGACATGAATTGAAATTCAGTGATTGCAACAAAAGGTCCACCTTATTTCTTGTTGAGAATTCTACTTATGGGATTGTTTGTTGTCTATTATGAGTCTGACATGAATTGAAATTCAGTGATTGCAAAAAAAGGTCCACCTTAGTTCTTGTTGAGAATTCTACTTATGGGATTGTTTGTTGTCTATTATAAGTCTGACATGAATTGAAATTCAGTGATGGCAACAAAAGGTCCTCCTTAGTTCTTGTTAAGAACAAGGACCCAAATGACTCTTGTTTAAAGAAATAACTCTGTGCAAATTTTCATAACTTCAGTCACTGCACAGGTGTCCAGGAACCTGAAGAAACAAGTGATATATATCACCAGTTACTTTATCTTCATAAAGTCACTAAGATTCTAAGGTTAAGTTCCTTACTGTAGATAGTCAAACTGGACCCTGTCCTTTTCCCTTGATATGGACCCACTTAAGAGTTGCAACTTACAAATTAGTCAAGAATCTTGTAAATGACTCTTTATGTTTGAATCAAAAACATTAAAAAAAAAAAAAAAAAAAAAACATGTAGGAAAAAAAAAAGACAAAAAAAGAAAAGGTGACAGACCTTCAACTGCCTGCTTGGGAGATCTTTATAAAGTTCACTCCATCTCCTGCTTGACCATCCCATATATTGTAAAATGGCCTCAACCAGAAGCAACCCACTCAGGGCATCTCCGACTGCTTGATTGATTAATTGACTTACTGCCAATAGCCTCAGAACAGCCTTTTGCTGCTCAGAACCTAAGATTAGCAACAATAAAAGACTTTATTATTGAAAAATCTGGCAAGTAGGTAATAGTATAATACAGATACAGATGAATAACAACGAAATCCTGGGACCATAAACAGACCTTCATCTGTTTCAGCAAGTGCTTTATTTCGTCCCTCCAACCAGCACAAGAAGTCTTCTGAAAACAGAATGGTTCCATGTCCATTTGCCTCAAAGTAGATTCCAATATCATACTCAGCAGCTTTTTCGTGTAAGTACTTCACTCCGGTGGGTGTAAATATAACTTCCAGATCCATCTGTTTAAGGTAATCTGTTGATGCTCCATTTGCATATGCAGTCTGGACAACACCAAGCCTAACTACATAATCATTCTCACCTTTCTCCCCTTTGCTCAGGATATGCAACTGCTCCTTGATAAACAAGGCAAAAAGAGATAAGATCTTATCTCCATCAATAAGTTCGATGCTCCTGCTATTTCTAGATAGAACTTTAAAGTACACCAGCCTATCAGCATCTCCATCCAAACTAGCACACCTGGAACACTAGACCCACCTAAACAATTTAGCGAAACTAAGACTGAAGTCAAGATCAAATGTATACAAGACCCACAAGTTAAGATGAAAAGTGAGAAGCAGAGGGCTAACCTTGTCCCAATATCATTTGGGCCAAACCCATTTGGAACAACCTTCTCCTTCTGTACGAAATCAGCTCCAACACCTTCATTTAGAATTCCTTCACCTTCCTTGCCTGAATTCCTGACCTCAATCACCAAACCCTTCAGTAGCCTCTTTAATGCATCCAGCTTCTTTCCACCTACGCCATTTGATCCATCTACAGTCACTTTTACATCCAAAGGTTCAGTAACCATTTCCTTAGGAACTAAATCCAGCAGGCGCCTGCTCCCATTGTAAATCATGAACCAGTCAATAAGAAATCAATATAAACATGACATTTAACAGTAAAATATAACCAATAAAATCACTTGAAAACTCACCCAAAAGAGTTTGAGAGTTGTGCATAGTAATCGGATTCAAATGCCTTCATGCCATTATTTCTAGATCGAACCATCCAATGGAGTTGGGGGGTTGTTAAAATGCCCATATCAACAGCAACAGCACCAATCACAGCATTGATGCCCTTTTGATACATATTCAGCAATTATTGCACACAATGTATATAACGAAAATGGTAATGCATAGGGAGTCTAGAAAGAGCCTCACTAGTTTTGCAGCTTCAAGGAGAGCTTCTCCGCTGGGTCTGGTGTCTCTACCTAACAGCACCTCCGCTGACTGGTCTCCTCCAAATTTTATGTTCTCCTTCTCCACAAACTGAGCTATCAACTGTTGTAATGATAAGACGTTTAGATGAATCCCCAGCAAAATAAAAATGTGTAGAAATCAAGCAATTTCTGATTTTTTTTTTCCCGATTACTCTTCCCGCAGAAAATGACTTATAAAAAGCGAAAAAAAATGAAAGAAATCCAATTTCCACGTCGTCCGCAGGGCATCCAAAATGGTTTAATCATTTCTCAGAATCAAGAATTCCATGCAATACCTGAACCAGATCCTCGGGATCGCCGGCATTTGCAATGGCATCGGCGAACGGCTCCCACTCCTGGGTCATCATGCCGCCGTGCGGGTCGGCGATCTTGACTCCATTGTCGGACGCTTGATTGTGGGAGGCCGTCACTATCAACCCGACGACCAACCGGGTCTTCAACGATCGGAGAGCGGCGAGGATCCCGACGCGGAAGACCGTCGATCCAAGGATAGCAGCATCAGCCCTAAATCCGGCCGTTCCATAAGAGAACTTCACTCCTGCAGAGAGACGGGGAAAAACAGAGAACTGAGAGAGAGATCTCCTGTTGGAGATTTCTGATTGTTTTGGGAAAAGCACCGACCTTGAGGGGGCGGAAATCGAGAAGCGAATTCGAGAAGTATCGATCTCTGTTTCTCATCTTCCATGGCTACCACTCCCCTCTGGCAAAAATCCGAGCTTTTTTGAGCTTGAGATCAGAGCACCGACCTTCGAGTTGCCGCAGAACTATTGGTGTTTTTTTTTTTTTTTGATTGGTCTATTGGTGTTGGCCCCCAGTCTTTTTATGAATTTTCCTAATCTGCTAACTTTTTCAACAGTTAAGTTTGTAAAAATCCTCATTTATGAACTTCATATGCCTGATCGACTTTGGTTAAATTTAATAGCCCCGTTTATATCGTGCCCTAGTTCATCTTAACGGAAAATATATTAAAATTGAACAAGTTGTTGGCCGGGGCTATTAAAATTGATTAGAAAATAAAAGGAGAGTTCTGTTTTTTTTTCAAATAAAATTGATTAGAAAGTGAAAAGAGAGAGATCAAAAATGAGCCCTAAAAATATATTGCTTCCGGACTGGAGTGAAGCACATATCTCTGTTGCTCCTTTTCATCAAAGAAGATTTTAGGGCTTATTCGGTATTATCGGAGGGGAAGGAAAGGAACGGGATTCCCATCCAACGAAACTTTTACTTACACATTTCTAACACCACTTTTGGCATTCACGATACAGACTTTTCAAGCACTACACTTTTTACATATATCTAACACCAACTTTTAGTGTTCACGATACACACAACAATCACTTCTGATCGTTCATCCCATTTCATAATCGCCATCCATTTACCCATTTCATCCAGGAGTGCATTGAGACACTTGCACTGAGTGCTTAATGAACGATACTGGTTCAATTGTTTTTCCGCACACGTTCTGAGGAAGTGATACTGTTTTGGGAGGAAACCCACTTAAGGTTTTGACCAATGTTTTAAAACACCCAACCTGTTAATTCAAATCTTCTATGCTTCGTTATGAAGAAAAAAAATCTTATGTGCTTCGGATACGAGACAATCAGACAATAAGGAAAGAGAGAGATTGTTTGTAATTCGATTGGATGAACGAACATTATAAAATGAACTTCTTTTCGAGTTTTCTATCAGACAAGAAATAGCAACTGCATCACTTCTCTAAGAAAGAGAAAACAAAACAACATCCGCTAATCTTAGATTGATCAACGACAGACAGTGTGCGCAGTAGCAAAAGCGGGAAGAAAACGTGGGGAAACCATGGTTTCAGCCCCAACACGGATTCCAAAGTCCAATCTCTCACTTGTCTTCACTGCGTGACAAACAGTTCTCACTCAGCGCCTGCAGTGGAAATCTCTTGTCCAATGACTGCATCCACACGCAAACCCAGAAAAAATGTTAAAGCAGTGAGAACAGGCAATTGCTGATAACTGAATGTTAGGCAGAGAGAACAACAGAAGAGTATGAATTTAACTATTACCTCTTTATTGTTCATTTCGCTGATTCTTTCTTTCACCATTCTCTTCAGCTGCCCCATGCTCTTCTTCTTCAGTGACTTCTGCCGGCTGTCCTCACCCTTATTCACATCTTCAACCAAGGCAGTCTTCTTCACCTTCCTCGAGCTCCCATACTCCCTACCTTCTTTTCTGGCGCTTTCAGTGCCATCATTCTTATTATTCTCCTTGTTCGTCGTATCCTCAAAAATCCTGCTCTTCGTTGCTGTCTTCTTATTTGACAGGCTCAGACTCAGAGCCTTATTGCTCTTACTTCCCGACACTTTGCAGGGATCAGATGCGCCGCCGACTACGTTCGACCTCTGATTCACCGGAGTCCTGCACAGAACCACATGATTGAACACCTCGGGAAGATGGTCAGGGTTCGCAGAAAACGATTGATCAGCACCATTATCAGTTGTCGGGGCTGTTTCAATCTCCCCAAATGAGATGTTTGTTTCAGTCTCCTCAGCCATACTGCTGCTGCCTCCCTCCACTTGACATGGGGGGCTTAGATCATCGCCATCTGTTGTGTCCTCAAGTGGAAGAACTTCATCAGAAGAGAAATCCAAGGCGTTTTCCGCACCCAGATGAAGTCCAGCATCAACATCCGACTCTTCAGATTCTTCAGAATCACCATCTGACTCTTCGGATTCTTTAGCTGAAGCTTTCAAGCCAATGTCCTGCTCAGCCAAGGTGCCGGCATCAACATCCGACTCTTCAGATTCTTCAGAATCACCATCTGACTCTTCGGATTCTTTAGCTGAAGCTTTCAAGCC
>JAXCLR010000073.1:3581274-3612142 GCA_035584095.1 Annona squamosa
AATGTCCTGCTCAGCCAAGGTGCCAGCATCAACATCCGACTCTTCGGATTCTTCAGCTGAAGCTTTCAAGCCAACATCCAACTCGTCGGATTCTTCAGCATCATAATCTGACTCTTCGGATTCTTCGGCTGAAGCTTTCAAGCCAATATCCCGCTCAGCAGCATCTTTATCACAAACTTCAGGCACTGGAATCAGACATCCCTTGATCGCTTTGCTCGATTTTCCGTCGTCTTCGGTGCCTTCCTCTTCCACATCTGGATTGCCTTTCAGCGTTAGATTCTGCTGAAGACGCAAGGCCAATAACTCCAGATTGGCATCCTCTGCTTGCTGGAGACGAACGATAACACCATCATCCTCAGGAACCTTATCAACTATGCTTACAGTTAGCATGCCCTGATCAGTGTCATCGCCACCCTCATCGTCATCATCCCATTCTTTCCGCATCGGAATCTCCTCTGCAGCTTCACAAGAATTCCCACCTTCAATGATACTGTTCAGATTATCCGCGGCTGTGATGGCGATAGTATCCAGCTCGCTGCCGTCAATCTCCGCATCGGACAAAACGGCTGGAGGATGAGGATGAGGAGATGCCTCAACATTTTCTTGATTGCCATTAGAAGCGGCTTCCACGGCAATAACAACTTCTTTGTTTTCTATCTTGGATGACTCGGTGGGATCTTCTTCATACTCTTGGCTTTCCAATGCAGTTTTTGGCAGCCCCAAATCTTCTTCAATAGATTCTTGGTCTCCTTGATTGAAGCCTTCTGTTGGAGGAGGCGATTCGAGAACCGCGGCAACGGCTACATCGCCAAAATCAGGACTATCTTCTCTGGGAATAACAGGGGCTGCATCCGCACCAGCAGCAGTTGGATCTTGATCAAGATCCTTGCAAACATGCTCGGCCGATGCTCCTGAGAACAACCACCATTCAAAAAATAAAAAATAAAAAATTGAATGTCCCTGACCTCACAAGTTAGATTCCAAACAAGTCATGGTTTTGCAAAAAAATAATAATAATAATAATAATAATTTTTAAAAAATCATGGTTTCATGCGCTTGAAAGAAACCCCAAAGAACGAATCGTTTACCTGTCTCTCCTTCATTTTGAACATCGGATTTCTCAGCCCCATCGTTCGGTTCCTTCTCAGATTCTTCAGATAGAGCCATTATCTTCACAGCTTCTTTCCGTCGTCTGCTCTTCGTGATCGTTGGTGGGGCTTCTTGCAATAACTTGCCAGACAACCTCGTCGATCTCCTCGTGCTGTAAGTTCTCAAGCCAACATCCACGGGTTTTTCGTTCTCCTCCTTTGCATCCCTGTCTTGGCTTTCCACACCGCGCCGGGCAGAAGCACCCGTCGTCCTCTTCCGGCCATTTCGCGTTGCGGGGGTCTTGGGAACTTCCGATCCGTTATCGTCTCTTTCTTCATCCTGTTCTTCGCATATTTTTCTTCTCACATTCGACTCCTTTGCAGCCATACCGCGCCGAGTCGTCACAGAAGACGGCATCGTTGTCTCTTCTGGTTCTTTCAGTGCGCTTTCGTTAATGGGCTTTCTGCGGGTGGATGTTCTTCCGCCCGTGGGCGGAACATTCACCGATCTCAGATACTCCGCCGTGGGAGATTGTTGGGAGACATCCGCCACACTTTCAGTCATGAGGTCCAATACAATGTCTTCGATTCCTTCCACCTGATGATCATCAATGGCAATCAAAGAAGACACTAACAAGTTCAACAAATCGAAATATGAGCGCTGAAAGATCGAAAACGAAAAGGAGGAAATGGTGCCCACCAGTTCGAGAGCTTGGAGAGCATCTGCCATGGCGGCATTGGTCATGTTCGCCCTGATGTTGTTCTTCTTACAGAGCGTCTGAAGATCTTTTCTTGAAAGAGCGTGGAAGTCCATCTCTGTTGCTTTGGAGATCTTGGAATTGGATTTCGCAGATGGAGCGAGGGAGTTCTTCATGGGAGGAAAAAGGAAATGCGTGAAGGTATATAGGGAGCGAGAGGAAGACGTTGGGCGTAGTTTGAGAATCCGACCGTTGGAGCTGGGATTTTGAATTTTGATTATGGTGCGAAATCTAAGGCGTGAAGCCAAGGGAGGTTGACACGTGTGTAACGAGATACGATACGTGGGAGCGGGAAAAAGACGCGTACGAAGCAGTCCACGGCAGGTCGCCAGGCCAGATCGAGAGCTTCGAACGAAAGCACAAGGATGAAAAATCACAACCGTCAAAGAAATGCCTTTTCGCATGCAAAAGTGGGTCCACCAATATTTGATCTTTTGTTTTCTAAGCTTCATAATTGCATAAAATTGTTAAAGTTATCTTTTTGGACCGTTATAATATCCAATTTTTAGCTGTGTTTATTTTTAGAAATTAATTACAATTATTACGGTTAGTGTTGACAAAATGAAAACTTGTGGGGGTTAACAAATGTATCTTGATTGGATTCAATCATTCTTCTCTGCAAGTTGGCCCGTAGCTTACTCGGGCCAAAAAACCCCAGGCCCGCCAAACGCAAGGCCTTCTCCTCACTGCTTCCCAAGCCCGTTTGGTTCTAGATGGATCATCTCGGCAGCATTTAACAATACTGGGAGGGGAAAAATTTTTCAAAAAATTCATATTTTTTTCCAACTTTTTTGTATATTCCACTCATTTTTCTTACAATTATTCCATTTTATTTCAAATTTAATCCTATTATTTTATATTAATCACACGAATTTTCAAAATATTCTCTTTTATATTTTCCACACCATCCCCAAATTCTATTAAAGAGTTAATTTTGCAACTCAAAAGACTTTTCAAACTAAGGGTGTATTTAGTTGGGAGTAAAAGTTTTTAATGAAAAGTTTAAGGTAAAAGTCCTCAAATTAATAGAAAATGATTTGATATGACAGAAATAATTGTAAGGTATAAAGAGAATAAAATTAAAATGCATAAGTTAGTTATATAAGTAGTTTGAGTTAGAAAATGTGAAAAAAATAATCAAAAATATAATAATTATGAAAAGTAAAAAAAAATTTATTAAAAAGTTTAGGTTAACGCTCTAAAACTTTTTACTCTCCACAGCTACTCTATTTTTAATGATTTTTTTCACATATTCTTATATAACTGTTATACTTTTCAATCATTTTTATACAATTAACTTATCTATTTTAACTTTATTTTTTTTATTTCTCATCCTTACCCTATTATAACACATTATTTTTTTATTTAAAAAATTTTATATCAAAAATTTTTCATCTAAAATTTTATTACTTTTCAGATACACTCAAATTATTACATTACCAAGCATAACTTTAGTTTAAAAAGTTTTATAGTTAAACAAATGTACCCTTACATAATTTCTTTTTTTTATAAAATGATCTATATTTTAAAAAAGAGAAACGCTGGTCTAGTTTTTAGATAGTAACGGAAATGGTAGTGAAACTTAGAATATGTTTCAAACCGTATAAAATTCTCGAATTGAATTCGAATTTAAGATAAAAATGTAATAATCAGTATTAGAAATGAGTAAAGTTGTATTAAAAATTGAAAAAATTGTCTTAAAAATTAAAAAAATTATAATAATAATGATAATACAGATTCAATCCAATAATCTTTTATATATAACTTGAAACAGACGCTTATTCTATTATATACTTCTCGCAAATTGACATGGCAGAAGGAAAATAAAATGCAGAAGTAAAGGTACCCAGTACCCACCCACTGGAAATTAGTCGGTCAAATAATGACGCTAGAAGCAGACAAAGAAGGACAGCTCAGCTAGGGTGGTAGACTTGACTGCTGACTTAGCAAGTCATGCGGGGACTTTGGTTGTATGCTCCCGGGATCATGCAGCGGTGTATGCTCCCGCGCGCATACACCTTTTTTTTTTATTTGTTTGAAAATTTTTTTATAAACTTATTAGCCCAAGTGTATTTAATGTATGTATCAATTTATACCATTTTTGGAGATTTTTAGATATTTATTTTTTATTTTTGAAAATCAGTGGCATTTTAGTAATTTAAAATTACCTAAAATATCACTGATTTTCAAAAATAAAAAGTAAATATCTAAAATACTCCAAAAATGATAAAAATTTACCCAAAGATTAAATACACTTGGGCTAACAAGTTTATAAAAAAACTTTCAAAAAAAATTAAAAAAATAAGTATATGCACCTGAGAGCATGCAGCGCGAGCATACAACCGAAGTCTCAAACCCGTTCAATGGAAGATTGTCTGAAGAAGTAGGAATACTGATTTTTGGAGATATTTGTGAAAATTAAATACTCTCCCAATTAATTTGGTGTTTAATTGAGTAGTCTAATTGATCTAAAAGGTCAATGCTTGCTTAAATCTTGATAGTTAAAAAAAAAAAAAAAAAACGAATTTTACTATCGTCAGGAATTTTCAAGGCTCAACAGCCAGTGCTCTATTATCAAGTAGCAAGACCGGATCAGATTCCTCATCTTGACCCACCTGCCAAAAAATCTATTTAAAACCCCGCATTCGAAAATCTCACTCCATCCATCCATCCATCCATCCATGGCTCTAGCTGAAGAGCTGCCTATTCCTTTCCTCTTCTCCTCTTACAAGTCATCCCCCGTTTCTTCTTATCCCAACGCTGCTTCGACATTATTTCATGCACATGCATCAATCGATCCTCGATATATACAGGTGCTTCGAGGCCTTTTTTTTTTCACATATATACTAAATTTCATTTTTTGAATATACATGTTTTTATAATTTCAAAAATCAATAGTTTTCACCCTCATTTAGTGTTAAATAGGGTTGGGAACTACTAAATGTTGATTTTTTTGAAGTTATAAAAAATATATAAATTTAAAAAATGATAAATTTTAATTTATTTATAAAAATATATGTGAGCTTAAACAAAATGAATATATATACACACACGAAGGCTTATTGCATATATATATATATATAGACCAGTAATATGCTAATATCTGCCCTTTATTAGCTGAGAGGAATTTCATTAATGTAAAGCATCTCTCTGCCTCTCTTTCGTAGCCATTGATGTCATCGCTGCAATGCCGTTGCTGGCGACGAAAGAGATGGTAGAGAGAAGCTTTACATTACTGCAACTCTTCTAATTAGTTAATAGTTCTTGCACAAGAGGGATATATATAGCAGAAATGCAGATTGGCACAGGTATATGGTGGCAAGAGATTGTTGGCAAGCTTTTTGGTGTATCAAATCCTTTTTTTTTTTTTTTTGTGAATTTATCAAATTTGTTTGATTGCGTAGAGATGTTAAGATTCGTTGGATGTGGAACAAGAATTATATGTATCTTCCATATACTATTGTTCGATTTGTGGCGTGTTTTGTAATTTAGTGAAGATTTGTTGGGTGTGAAATTCATATTATATATTTATCCTGTTCATGTCTTTTACTCTTTTTCTTTTTCCCCCTTTTCCGAATTCCATCATGATTTGTGCTGCATGTGTATCAAGTATCATACACATCCCGAGCATCAGAAAAGCATACTTGGCCATGGCAAGGTGAAGAGAGAAAAAGTGGGTTCTGGAGTTTTTCCTTGGAAGTACGGAGGCAGGTGCTCTTTTCAAATTAAAATACACGCACGCAGTGGGTTTGTTTTACAATTTGTATCCATTGAAATAAATAAATTATGGGTTCTTTCGTTAAGATGTTACAAAAATGAGAAAAAAAAATTGGACAAATAGGAAGTAAAGAGTTAATAAAAAATATTTCATAATGTTGTTTTGCTGCAATTAATTATCTAGTTATAAATAATAATTGGTTGCTTTTGAGTGGTAATGTTTGGTTAAATATACTCATTTTATGTTAAATGCAATTAAATTATGTTTAAAGCAGCCAATAAAATTTAGTTAACAACAATAAAAAAATTTGTTACAATTAATATAAGATTTGGTTGCATTTGATCAAATGTCGTCAGAGTTTTAGCTGCATTTGATCAAACATATCCAAATTAAAATTTTAGATGCAAAAAAGTTGCCCATATATACTAAATTTTTAATGGAAAATAGTTGTATAAAAAAATATATAAATTTCGAATATAAGATAAATCATAGAAAATTAGAACAATTAGAGAATTAAGATGTTAATCACATTAAAAGGTATGCAAAAAGGAGTAAGAAATTTTTTTATATTTTACATATCTTTTAATATGATTTAAAATCTTAATTATCTATTTAAAAGGAATATTTAAAAGTTTTGACCCGATATTTAAAATTTTGAAATGGCGGGATAGTTTTAAAAATAGCAGGATGAATATATATATCAATTAAATAATTTCAAAAGTATTTATTTGAAAAACCTAACCTATTCACTATATATTTTGAATTTGACCGGAGTGAAACAATTCTTTTTCTCTACCGAATATCAGAACAATACATAAAGTTATGCTTGACTATAACTCTTTCATAAAATGGTGGAATTATAGCAAATCTAACCTCATGAGATCTGGGCTTTTTGGATTGGCAATTTTCGTGCAGTCAGTAGTCAAGTGTAATCCAAAAAGGGGTAAAACTTGGATATTAAAACATTGTTTTACCAAACATACATACAGTCTATAGATCTCACCATCATGAGAATCAAGTCCCGTCTCCTGCAGATGCCATTGAGAGGTCGCTGCTCTGGCAAAATTTAAAAAAAAAAAAAAAAACCGGAGGCATTCATTGCATAAGTCAGTCCATCATACCCTCAACATTACAAGAATACACATTAATAACAATCCACCCTACCCTGGCCGCAATAAAATAAAATAACAACAATATCAAAGATGAATGATGCAAGATAAATACCTTTAATCAGGCTAAGCGATCATAAAAGTTCATCAGGAAAGCATATCTAAGTTTTTGGTCTTCGAGAGACATATCATCTGATATATGCTTGTATTTTACATCTTTTTTGCTCACGAAACCCTAACAAAGAAGAGAAGCAGCGCCAAGCTTCTCTCTAGCTACCATCTCTATGTCTCTTTTGCATGTATGTAAATGTGTGTATATACATACGAGAATTCATCATATGCAGATGGACTACACTGTATTATGGTGCAGTCTGCTGCAAAATGAGCTCTACATATACTAAAATATAATAATATTTTATACAATCATTTATTCATATAAAAATTATACTTTAAATGGTTTAGATATTGAAAATATTATTTTAAATTTGATATTCATATTAAACTATTTTGTTACGTTGATTTTGTACCATTTTAAGATAAGACACACACACATGTTGAATTTGGATGAAAATTGGTATGCTTATCCAATGAATAATTCTAAATATAATTAGTAGAGTATATTTCTTATTCTTGATCAAGGGGGCCTCATAGTGCATGAATTGAACTATAATTATGTTACTTTCCTAATGCACTTGAATAAATTCTTGTATATATATAATGATATATTTTTTTTAGATTGATGAAAGCATGTATGTATATTTTATCCTTGCTTTCTTTGAATCGTCCTTAATTCCATGCAAGAACCAAGATGGGATTGGCAAGAATGAAAGAAAGGTAAAAGTAGATATTCAAAGAGATAGAGAGAAGCTTGACCTGAGGTTCTTCTTAGTTAGGTTGTCCTGTGCAAAAGGATCAATGAATGCAGAGATCTCTAATCATGAAGAAGAGAAGAATTAAGAAGAAAAAGCACTAGCAACAACGGTAGAAAAAGAAGAAAAAAAAAATAATAAGGGATGATGCAAGCGCCATTAATTGCTTCTTGGCTAGCAGAAGATAACCTTTTATTTAAGAAGAGCCAAATAAAAGTGGACTCATGTAATCTCTTCAAAATCTAAGATTTGATCTTTGACGAAAAATCTAATCCATTCATTGTGGTTAATATCATTTGTTTATCTAGAAGATCAAGTTTCATCCCAACCAAGTATGTTTATGAGCCACATTTATTTAAAAATGTATATATTTATGTATAAATTATGAAAAATGCTAAAATATTAATTTTAAAGTAGCATTTTTGACATTGAAACCATCGAAAATATCATTTCTATGTAAATAAATGATTTTATAAAATATTATTACATTTTAATGCATATGTAAATAGATCTAAATGTTTTTCATAATTTACACATGAATATATATATATTTGAACAAATGTAGTTCATAAACATACTTGATTGGGAAGAAACTTTGTATCATAGATAAACAAATGATGTTAGATACAATGAATGGATTAGATTTTTCATTAATGATCAAAATCCTAAATTTTAAAGGTTTATATGAGTCTACTTCTATATATAAGAGTTGTTTCAGTGCAATACAAATACACCAGAACAGCGGTACATTTGCCCAAAAATAGGCCCCACAGATTTTAGAATGCAATGAAACTTTATACAATCATTAAAAAAATCACTTTATAATTGTTATTTACATTAAATTATTTTATTACATTAAATTTGTACAATTTTCAAATATGATCCATACACATATCTGATTGGGATGGAAATTGTTATGCTAATAGAATACATGGTTCTAAATAGAATGAGTGGAGTAGATTATAATTTTATAATCATGTGAAACTCATTTTGGCACAACTGCATTGCTGTTACTGTGCAGTTACGGTGCATCTAAATATTCGAGTGCAACTTTACTACACCACAATTATGGTGCAATTATCTCAAAATGAGCCTTATATAATCATAAAATTATAATCTACTCCACCCATTGTATTTAAAATTATGTATTTTATTCTCATCCTAGTTTCCATCCCAATTGGATATGTGTATAGATTCCATCTGAAAATGGTATAAATTCAGCATAATAAAATAGTTTAATGTAAATAACAATTTTAAAGTTATTTTTTTCTCATGTAAATCATTTACTATAAAATTTATATATAGATAAATATTTGTATAAAGTATCAATACATACAAGTACGTGTGGGGTTCATTTTGAACCAAATGTACTATTAATTATGGTGTAGCTTCACTACACAACAAACATTCTCATATATATATATGTGTGTGTGGAAAATATTCAAGTGCAGCGCCACTGCACTGTAATTTCAGTGCAATAGCCCTGAAATGGGCCCCATATGATGATAAAATCATAATCTACACCATCCATTATATTTAGAATAATGTGTTGTATTACCATATCAATTTTCATCCCAATCGGATATGCGTATGGACCCCATTTGAAAATGATACAAATTCAACGTAATAAAATAGTTTGATTAAATAACAACTTTAATGTGGTTTTTTCAACATGTAAATCATTTGCTATACAATTTATATATAGATAAATGATTGCATCAAGTTTCATTACATTCTAATATGTGTGGGGCTCATTTTTGGACAAATATACAGCTGTTCCGGTGTAGTGGAGCCATACCGAAACAGCTCCTTACATATATAAATGGTACATTTGCTCATTTTTGGGCCCCACATATATTGGAATGCAATAAAACTTTATACAATCATTTATTCATATATAATTTTATGACAAATGGTTTATATGTTGAAAAAATTACTTTAAAATTATTATTTACATCAAACTATTTTACTACGTTGAATTTGTATTATTTTCAAATGAGGTCTATACGCATATCCACTTTGGATGAAAATTAATATAGTATTAGATGCATTATTGTAAATACAATTAGTGAAGTAGATTTTAGTTTTATTAACATGTGGGGCCCATTTCTGCGCCACTGCACTATAATTACTGTGCCTCACTTACAATGCAGTGGCGTTGCACTTGAAAATTTCTTATATGCATGGGATCCGACCCTGTGCAGATGGACTGCACTGTAATATAGTGTAGTCTACTGTAAAATGGGCTCCACACATATTAAATTGTAATGAAACTTTATATAATTATTTATCCGTATAAAAATCATACTTTAGAGTGTTTAGATATTAAAAATATTATTTTAAACTTAATATTTATATTAAATTATTTTATTAAGTTAATTTTGCACCATTTTAAGACAGGGACCATGGATTTGAATGAAAATTGTTATGCTAATAAAGTGAATAATTCTAAATACAATGCGTGGGGTGGATTTCCCATTCATGATGATGTGAGGCCCACAGCGAAGATTTTCCTATATATATATAAGTTTTTTTTTCAGCTACAAGCAATGCATGCCTTGGTTTTTGGGCCAAGATCAACGGAATCTTAAAATAGAGCAGCCATCGAACTGGCCCTCCAAAATTTTTATTATTATTAATGACTACTTAATCTGATTTTATTTAAGGATCTTTCGCTTGAACCCATATCTAATAATTAAAGTAATCGTGTGAAAAAGAGTAAGTGAGAGACTTAAAAGCTCATTGAATCACTCAAAATGATGGTCAATATGTGTACATCTCGCTCCTCAGTATACATATTTTGATATAATTTAATATTTTACTTTTTTATTAGTATCTTTATATTTTAATTTTTATATCATTATATATAACCAATGTTATCAAAATTAGATGGAATTTTCTACAGATTGTCCCATTAATTAGTTTCCATTTTTACCCGTTAAACTGGATGAACCGCCTAATTGGAAGACATAACCAATTTCTGTCCAACCAGTTCAATCCGAATTTGATGATATTAATATAATTACTTTATCTATTTTTTTTTCTCTTTTTACTCCTACTATTACTCAAATTATATCAAGTCACTCGCTTTACTTTATCAAAATTCTTTTTATTTCAACTTTTTCTACGCTCTTTCTAAAGTGATGGAGGGTGTGGTCGATTATGGGTAAAAATAGTGAGGAACAAAATTATGGTTATAAAAAAAAATTTTGAACGGGGAAAAACTTTTAAAAGTCAGAAAAGAATGCAATGTAATGGCTGCCATCGTGGTAAACCCAACTGCCTCAATATTACTAGGATTGTGCATGTACTTAATTGCAATATTAGTTGTCATATTATATAAATTTTAATAAAAAGTGAGTAATAATTAATAGTAAAAAGAATAAAAATAAAACAAATAAGACAACTACATAAAAAATGTAAAAAATTAATAATATGCAGGATAATTAGGTTACTGAGATGTCAAAACTTGCGTAGGAAAAGGTGGAATAAATCGAGAGTAATGGCTTGTACTACTGCATTAATTATTAAAAAGTGAAACGTACTTGCTTGACTTGCACAGTCAATGGCAACTAGTAGTGAACAAAGTTTTTAAAACCGATCCGGTCGCTAAACCAATTTTGTGACCAGTTTCCAATTTTTCCTGTTCAACCGGATTGAACCGGTGGTCGAACTGTGAGTAGACCGGTAACAATAACGAACTGAGACGTGACCGATTCATGGTCCGACCATCCGGATGGAAGTCTTCAAAACACTGGTAGTGACAGCGGGCGAAGTGCTAGCTAGGCCTCCTTGACTTTTATCAGTTGAACTAATATCTAAGGGTGTGTTTGTCAATCGACGTAAGGTGTCAAGTTAAAATTTTTTAATTTTTTAATTTTTTATTTTTTACAACTATTATATTTTTTAATTATTTCTTCACACTTTTCTATACAATTATTTTACTTTTTAATTATTTTTATACAACTATCTATATAACTAACTCATTTATTTTAACTTTATCCTCTTTACTACTAATTATTATCACTATCATATCACATCATTTAACAACTTTTATTCTCCAAAATTTTTCATTAAAAGTTGTATTCATTACCAAACATACCTTAAACATGCAGTGGGAAAGAGACGAGAATGCAAACTGCAGCCAAAAAAATCTTTAAAAAATTATATATGAACACATTCAAAAATAGTAGAACTCGGTTTATATGTTAAATATATTTAAATAAATAATATAAAGAAAAAAGTAAAAAATAGTTTAAATGAATTTTTTGATGCGGGCCAAACGAGTCATTCTTAGCTCAAGCTAACCAAATTATTTTTCTTTATTGTAAACTTTTTATAATTCATTTTAAATATTTTATATAACACTAAACGGATTATGGTAGCATAGCTTAGGTAGATGAAAGGTCTTGGAAGGATAACGGCCAATGCAAAGAAACAAAGAAGAAGGGTGCCTTCGGTAATACGATTAAGGAAAAAGTGAAAAGTGAGGAGGAAATTTTTTTGAAAAATGTAAAAATAGTATAATATGATAAGTATAAAATTGAAATAAAATAGGACGGATGTGTGAAAAATAATTATAATATAAAAAGTAAAAATAAAAAAACTAAAATAGTTAGGTAATTAAAATGTAAAATATATGTGAGGAGAGAGGCACTTACGTAAGCAGGGACGACTGGCCACTTCTTGGAAGAAAAAGAGAAAGGCCTTATCTCTTTCCAATTCTCCGCTGGCCATGTGCATGTGATGATATATGAAAAATCAAGATCGCCCAACCACTGCCTTTTGGAGAATTGGGATTCAACATGTTCCACGCCCTTTTTGGCTATTTGGGTAGGCAGGATTGCATATCATTGATTACTTTTTAATAATCTACAAGGACAACTAGTTACTTCCAAATTTTCGAGGTTAATGCATGCCAGCTTTAGCTAAAGCGGACAAGCCGATTCTCAACAAGTTTCTAAATAGGGTAATTACATCAGAGTTTGGGCCTCTTACCAACGGGGATAAAATAAGGATAGAATGGAATCTTTTATTTTAAACATTATTTTTTCATTCCTAAAATTAATATATTTTTTATTTCTCATATAATCTTTCTTACTTCTCATGCAATTTTATTTATTTTCACTACGCGACGACATTTTTTCTGTCTAACATCTTTCTCGCATTCAAATCATAAACCGAGGTGGGCAAAAAGTTTTTCTTTCTATAAAGTTTTATCTAGATTGCTACTTATGCTTTCTTTTTCTTTTTTTCAAAAATCAAAAGGAAGAGCCATCTAAATGAAACCCACACTTTTATAAAAGATAAAAGAAAATTTTTTTGCCACATACAAATCAGTCCATTTAGGGAGAGCCGTATATGATGCCCGTGTAATGATCTGATGCAACACTCCATGTCTATTTACTCATTTTATTTTTTTTTAATTTTAAAACGTTTTTCTTAAATCTAGATCATCTATAATATTCACCAACCTATATTTGTTTAACTATAAAAATAATATATATTGGAATATTTATCTTATATCTTCAATTTTAAAATTTCAACAGTTTCGTATTTACTCTCATAAGATGATATATTTTTCAAATATATAATTTTCCAATTGAAACAATTTTTGACATCGTAAATAGTTACCCATTAATAAAAATAACAAATGATTTACATTTAAGAAATACCTTTTAAATTTGAAAAAGCAAAGGGGGCGCATGTACGCCTGTGTTGCATTCGATCAATACCCTTTTACAAATTCTTCTTTCTTCTAAAATTATTTATTTTAAAAATACGTATCTTTTATTTTATTAAGCTTCATATTTTAATAATTTGTATCACAAGAAAATTCTTCTCACACACTATTAACCACCTGGCCATCAGGTGTTTTATAAATTCATTTTTCTGTACTCCTTTTAGAATTTTTTTTTAACATCAAATAAAACCATGCATGTACGGAAATTCATCTTTTTTAAGTCTATTGATTTTTTTATATTAAGACGTTAATACAACATCTACACCACTTAAGACATCATTTTACATGGATAAATAATTCTATAAATTATTATTACATTGCCATGTATATTTACGTTGATGCAAGCATTGTTCATGATTGCACATGATTTTATGTATTTTAAGCAAATGCGGACCAACCAAGGATCTAATTTTTTTTTTTCATCAAAAAAAAAAGGATCTAATTTTTGACACTACAGTGAAACAAATAATGATAAATAATATGAGTGGTTGGATTTTGATTTCGCCTTCAAGACCGACCCTATTTTCATCATAGTGCGCCCTAGTATATCCCATCTTTAATATCATAATTATTCCATCAAAAAAATATCATAATTATAAATAGATGTATAATTGTGGTAAAGTTGGATTTTATCAAAATATCAGGATTTGTTTTAAAAAAAAAAAAAGAATAAAAGGAGTACATGATATAGCTTAGTAAAAGTGCGAATTATATATCCACCGATTTTCGATAGTATATGCGTAAATCTAACACAACTGCGAGTACCAGATCGCTTTATGTTCAATATTTTTTTCCATCACTGGTAATGTGCTAATTGGATACTTCAAATAATTTTCTATGTTATTGACATCATCTGCCATCTACCATATACATGGCATGTCTGGATTTTCACCTTTTTCCCCATTGATTTCAACAATCCAAATGCATCTTTCAATGCAGTAACTATTTTGTAATCAATAGCAGTTATGGACAATATAATACAAATTGAGGCAGCAGCAATTGATGCCTCAGAAAAATGGTTATGGCATGTTTATTATATATACATTGAATTGCAGAAACAGAATTCCCCATTTTGAGAATCATTCGCTATACATGTGTAGGGTGAGTCTGCATGTATCTTGTATGTGAGCTCTCCAATCACCCTTGTTCTTACTGTTCTAAAATATTTACCGGACTCCGGGTGCCTGAGATGCAAAACTCATGTCAAAAACTCAACTATATCACCATCCTTGAGTTCTGTTTGTGGCATTGCCAACAGACCATTTACCAAGACCAGTTTTCCTTCCAGACCTACCCTCCTTGCGGCATCAGCGGCAGTGCTTCCAGATGTTAGCCTCATGATGTCACCACGGGGCCAACATATGATGGCCACTTCGCCAAGATTTACAGCCCTAGAAGTGGCTTCATGGTAGACCCGCTCCTCCCACTGCAGCATTGTTCTCAATAGATGCACCTGCCAATCATTGAAGGTTTGTTGGGTGAAACAAACACGAAATGAATTCTCAATTTTTATTCATGTAGACTGACCTTGTTATTGATCCTTGATTCGACTGAGGGAACACTAGAAGACTGAGAGCTTGGCCTCTCAGGTGAGTGTGAATCTGATGGAAGAGAAGCAATCTGTTTCCCTTCAAAGATAGCAGACATGACCCACCAGTATTCAGCTTCCTCTTGCTCTGTCAGATCTATCACTTGGATGAAGGTTGGTAGCATGCGCTGAAACTGATCTTGCTGCACATAAGCCACAAACAAAAATAACGCATTAGCGGAAACTTTCAGCAGAAGTGAGAGTAAGCTTAGTTTCACGATTTAGGTAAAGAGCTAGCCAAGACCCTATGCAACTTCTCTGTGTTTTTTTTTTAAAGTAAATTTCTATGTGCGAACGAGTGGAGGTGTTTTCATCAATAAGATCTGCAACAGTTAAACAGTCGTTGGCCAGTCCAAACCAACCAAAACCACGCCAAACGACAAACTGGAAATCAAGCCAATCCACAGGTCCTATTACTCTCCCAATGCATCCCACATGGGGCTGACCCAAACTCCATACATCCTTCTGAATCAATAAACATTTTCTTTTGAACTCCCAATCCCTTGTGCTTGACAGAAACATTCAAACGGAAGAACTTCTCTGCCAAAATAAATATATACCCTAGTCTGGTTGCCTATTCGAAATATCAAAACATAATATGCAACAACATATTCTACAGTCACTTTATAACAAGCCCTTGTTCAGTGCACTGTCTGACATCCTGTAATTTGAGTAACTCTAATGTGTAAATGTAGATAATCATTATGATGTGCAATGATCAGTTCACACTTTGACTGGTTTAGAGGTTAAGTGAGTTAACGCTCCAAGTGACTTCTAAAGTAATGGATATTTTTCAAGGTCCTTTAGCTCTGTAACTTCAGATGTTTTGGAAGCTCACCTTGTGGTATATCCCATCTCTGCAAAGTGTGTATCTCTCTAGGCAAGTAATCCAATCTCCATGTCCTGGAGCAAACCACCATTGATCAGAAACCTGAGAACCATTTTAATGGTCAGAACAATGGGGCAGCAACTCCATAATAAGAAAGGCCAAAAAGGAGAAGATAGATAAAAAGTTGCACATAGAGAGTTTTTTTTTTTAACAATAGAGTTGACGCTTCTCTAGGAATGAATCACAGTGACGACAAGTAACAGCAAGCCTTCCACTCATGTTCTCAGCAATTTCAGGAGATTCCCTTAGCTCATGTATTTTCTGAAATTCATCCTTGGAATGCCATTGGTTAAAAGAACTGAATGCTTACCAAAACCAAATTTCTTAAAAACAAGGTCTATGGCTTTGTTTGATCCACATTTGTGGGACCAAAATTAATCAGCTTTCTGCAAACGGCCAGTACATTCACCATGTTCTGTAGGAATTTATGTACAGTCAAACGCATCCTATTAGCTCCATATGGAGAATATGTTTCATTTTTTTTTTAAGCTGTTAAAAATTAAAATCCACCAAAATGAAGCTTGGGATTGGCATTCTTCCCATATTTTCCTGGGTTTGTAACTGCATGAAAAATGACTACTGCTAAAAAACCCATCCCTAGACCCTTAGATCAGAAAAACCTGAGATAAACTAGGGAGATTATCAAAACCAGAATTCTCATGTCAGAGAGTTTTGCAAGTAATATGTAGAAGAATTTCATATGTTGAAAGACTGACTTATGAAGACATAGTCAGGTCAACCTTTTTGTAAAGATTTGCATAAGCTTCCCAACGTTTTATCTGAAATGACGATCTTCTGTCAGCCAATGCTTCAGATGCTCCAAGTTCGAAGCTCACAGCCACAAGTAGATCTCTTCCACCATTATTCATACTGCAGAATCAGTCCCATATTTAATTTTTTTTTTGGAAAGAACTACCATGCTTCACAAAATAAATCTGAAAGAAATCAGAGACCTAGATTTAAGCTTCTTTTTTTTCGCAAAAAAAGAAAAAAAAAAAAAGATGCTTTGTAAAATAAAGTTGAACTGAAGGAAGGTTTGACCTGACAATGACAGCAGGAAGTAAATGACTCTCTTGCACTCTAAGGACTGGATGTCCCACTTTTAGGGAACTAAACTTCTGGAATTCATCATCCTGAGTAGAAGTTTCATCAGTCGACCCATCAGATTCATAGCTTGATGCACTTATCCTGGAATCATGTATTGTGCTTGGGTCGGTAACATTGTTCCCTGTTTCTTTATAAAGCCAATGCGCAGCAAGTCCGAATTCTGCGTACTCATGCATCTTCTACATAGTAGAACAGTTAGCCGTCGTCATTGCCTAATCATAGTACAGTAGGACACGGAAAATAATCTGTAGCTTTTATGGATCAAGGGACATATACCTGTGTTCTAATTTGCACCTCTAAAGGTGAGCTATCAGGACCTTGTACAGCAGTATGGAGTGACTGCAAGCAGAAGTAGAAGATTGAGGATCATATGCAATGGACATGTAAAAAACAAGTGCAAACAATGAGTAGAATGTATTCTGAACCAATTGAGAGCTCCAATTGCAAGGACAAGGACAAGATAGTCAATCTAACATCATCAAACTTTGCACACTTTGACAGGTACCATATGACATGTTATTTTGATTTCACGGAATTCAAAGGTAACTCACCTGATAGCCACTAGGCTTTGGATTGACAATGTAATCATCAAATTCACCATCAATAGCGGTCCAAAGCCTGCACAACAAAGGAGAAGCAGAAGGGAACTGTTGTGTCTTAGTTTATTGATCTGATGGGAGCATGCTTTGTGGTTTGGCACCATTCCTAAAACCCAAAAAGGGAAAAATGTGTTCTTCTTCATGTTGAAATGCATCGTACAAAATCCATTTGCAAATTTTTTGAAGGAAAGAATAAACTAGACCTGATATAAAGACATCTAAAAGCATTTTTTGTCACTGAACACCATTTTACCTAACTAGAATAGAAATAAGAAAGAAAGAAAACTACAGATGTTTTAGCACATTTTTCCAAAGGATAAGTAACACTGTCATGGGCCAACACCCAACATCAATAGCTTGAGTGTCTACAATTGATCAAGGTTGCTGGTAGATATGTAAATCAGAAATAACAATAGACACCTATTGTACTGCATTAACTGAAATGCCATGCTAAAAAAGTCATAAGCAATACATATGGAGCAAAAAAGATATATATAATAATGAATATATTCACCTGTGAACAGTGTTGAGAAGGCTGTAGCAACACTTCACTGCATCTCCATGCAGTGTTCCATTCTTATCCCCGACTACAACTCTCAGCGCACGGGCATCATATATTTGCTTGATGCCAACGCCCTTCCGCTTCATCTATTGAAGGAAGGTGGAAATGGATGCATATGAGTAATAGTCACATCATGCCAATAACAAATTCCATACAAATTGAAAGTAATACCACTAGTAAACAATTCCATTGAATCCTGCAAAATTTTACTAAAAAGGCATGGGCATACTTTGCTGTAGATACTATACAAGCTTTTAAGGCGGCTGGATAAAGTTACTTCCATTCCAGGAATATAGCTGCAAGAGAAATTTTCAGAAAACAAGTCAGCTTGATACAAACCAACTGCCGATATCATCCACAGTCCCAACTAATTAGCGAACCAGAAAAGCAAATAAAATTCAAGACAAAGTTTTATGGCAAACAAAGAGGTATGCCAAGATGCGTACGATGTTGATATGAGAAGCTCCCTCTCAAGTGCTTCCTCGCAAATTACAAGAGATTCCAAAGCAATTAATGCATCACTGACAGCCTTGGGTTTTGTGCTGGGCAAATCTGAGTATTTTCTAAGATTATAAAGAGAGTGTGCACGCTTCCTTTTATCAAGTAGCATATCAAATGGTAGTACAGCTTCCAGGAGATCCTGTGTGTAAATGAATTCCAAAAGGTAAAACCTAAATCAAAAAGAGTATACTGCATTACTGCTGCAATAACATTGAAGAAAACTAGTCTACAAGAGTTTGGTTTATAAGCCTAAATTTGAGCTTAATCAACCCAAGAAAAATCAAAATTAGATAACAATATATTTAATATGTAACAATATTTTATCCAAGCATATATTGAAATGATTAGAGATCAAGCTTTGTCCAAACTAAGAAAAGCCTGATAAGGAGCCCATATTATGTTAAGCGAAGCTTGCTAAACTTTAAGCCTGTTTTGTTTATCAAACAAGTGTAGACTTTCGGCTTCAGATTGTCTAATGCTTTCTGAGTGGAGTTGATGCTGCTTGGCTCTTTTACAGCCCTAATTGCAAGAAGACTCGTTATAAACTACTCCAGAGTTTAAAAAATATAACAAAAGTGATATCATAAAGCATGGGAACGTGTCATTTCAATGAAGACAAATAGGGATGATCATTTGAGAAAGAAATTAACCAGGATGGTGTAGAAGTCTGAATAGTGAAAGAATTAAATGGAACAGCACCGACAGTATCTTCAATGAAGGATGGTGATCGCTCATGAATAGGAACGAATTGGCATGGCCTAGAAGTAGACAGTAAATGGAATTTTAAGGCAGTAATATGATCCGTAAACACCAATAACCTGACACTATAATTATAGCACTGTGGCAGTATTTATAGATGATGAACAACAGCAAATAATTATGTTTCTTGTGGGATTTAAAAACCTGTATCAAGAAGCCAGAAATCTTACGTCACCAAGGGGCATTTGGCTGTTGCAACGAGTGAGTGTAGTTTATGAAGTATATTGCATGGCGGTACTAATCAAATATATTGGCAAAAAAACTAGGGGAAGAGGAGGAGGAGCAGATATTGAAAATACTACCACAATTGATGTGACTAAAAAGTAATGTAAATAAACAAATTTGAGAACAAAAAGTGACAGATGATAACATAAAATAGCTACAACATAAACAACTCATGAAAATAGATTCCATACGCATCATTTATTCATGAAGATAAATAAATTGTCTGATCAGTAAGTTTGCGCGACTTCCATAGTGAAGACTACTGATACTCATAACAGAATTAGCATAGAGAATTCCTCACCTTCATGGTTGTTTCATCCTCATAGGTTATTACAGAACCTTCATAGTTAGGAGTTACGCTATTGTCGTGCAAAGGTTTGAGTAAGCCAGCTTTTGCAGGTACACTTCTCATATTTCGTGCCTTGGTGCTAGCATTCCACATGGATGCAAGCTCAGCGCGCATTTGTTGGAAAGTATGAGGCTGTGGAAAGAAAATCAACACTTAAGTTATCTAAGTGACCTACCTATAAATGCGTACAAGACATACGGGGGTCAAAAAAAAAAAAAAAATCAGATATGCTTAAATACACCCGGGTGCACTTACACTCAATTCACTCAAGTGCATTTAACTCATTTTTTATATTTTTTTATATTTTTTATGGAATTGTTAATTTAAGTGTATTTAACATGTTTATCAATTTTATTATTAAATTACTGAAAATGCTACTAATTTTTAAAAGCTTAAAAAAGGACAAATTAATAAATGGATTATATAATTTAGATTAACAATTATATAAAAAAATTTTAAATTAAAAATGAGTATCTGCACCCAGGTGCACCGAAGCTGAGTGCACTCGGGTGTACAGGATCACATCCCAAAAAAAATTAGCAATAGAATGGAAAAGATACATAGATCTCAATAAGCCTAAATAAGGGTCATAAGTTCAAGTCAGCTTCCAGGTGGATTTTGCTGGAACCAACCTCAACCTTTAGCTTTTCTGAATGAGGCTTCAGACTTGTTTTCATATGGACAGCTATATTTTAAACATTTTGAAAAACTATCATTCAGCAGAAATGGGAAAAGATGCATTATGTAGGATTCATAAACATGGGAAACTAAACATAAATGGAAGGTGAGGGTGGAAATTAACAATAATTGGTAATTAGCCAAGGAAACGGAGCAGATGACAAAAGAGAGAGAAGGAACATGAGAAAGAAATAACATCTTGGAATGTAAAGAAGGAAACTCTAGATGAAGTTCTATGAAAACACTTATGAATCAGACAAGCAAAGACACTGCATGATATGAAAAGTGAAAGATTTCAGAGTAGAAATTTAAACAAACATGTGTCCATTGTACTTGACACTAAGATGTAACAATAACCTGCCACAGGTATCAAGTCACTCTAGAAGAATTTCTATTAAAATATTTATGAACCATGGATTTCTATTGTTATATATAAAGGCAGACATTCACATAGGTGCGTTCTATGAAAAGTCAAAGAATACAGAGTAGAAATTTTAAAATAAACATGTCTTGTTGGATGTAGCAATAACCCGTCACAGGTATCAAATCTCTTGTGATTTGTCTTCTTCCATGAGTAACTTATGGCTTAGAAAATAGACTAGTATACCTGAAGAACAGCAAAGCATAGATCTTCTAGTTCAGATTTCAAAGCCCAGACGCCCAATCTAGATGCGAGTGAGCACCAGACTGCTAATGTCTCCTGTGCAACAGCTTGAGCCTTGGCATGTGGAAGTGCATAACTGTAGAAGAAGAACAGAAAATGATTCGTAAAAGCATGCCATTAACCAGTTTAATGCGGCAAATATGATATTTAAGTACTCAATAGTTTGCACTAGCTAACTTTCTAGGCAGCACACAAGGAAGGAAGGTGCGGGAAGACAAGAAAGAACTAAGAAGGTAAAAATTATGTAAAACACAATAATAGGACTCTGCAAAAAACAAGGACATATTCCAAAGGGAAAGTCAAGGGGACCCCAAATAAATATAAATATATATACATCGAACAGCATTTGCTAATGAAGTCGACAAAGGAAAAGGAAAGGGGAATCCATAACAATATAAATTAGAAATTATTCAAATTTTAAAGATCTACTTCTCAATATGAAGGAAAAGATTCTCTCGTAAAAAGATCAGAGAATTCAGAGTGAAACAGCTATGGCTCAAATCCATCAAAGCAAGAGGCAACCAAAATGGATCCAAACTATTTACTTGGAGCTATTATAAGCCTGAGAAATCTGGAGAGCAGATGGGAATGCCTAGATATTCTAAAGTTTGATATGACAGCCAGCATTTTCCCCACTGGAAACTTGTACTGTAATAGAATTCTCAAAAGAAATAAAAGATACAAAAAGAAGAATAGTAGTGAAACTATTTTCAGTTCCTCCAGTGTCTGAAAAGCACTGAAAAGGAGAATGCATTTCAGAACACTAAGGCAAACGCAAGGTTGTTGAGGGAATAAGTATCAAAAAGACTCTCGAAAAAAAAACAAATACTGAAACTATAGGTTTTCACATTATTAGTTCAAACTATTAGTAGATCTAGATATTATTTCCCAGAGGAAGCAGAGAGTATTATGCATCCCCAATGCCGGAAATTTCTAAAAAATATGGATGCCATGAACCAAGACAAGGTCTGGAAGCAGTACATAGTTCTCATGTTGTGCAGACGATCAGCAAGCTTGATAAGGACTACCCGCGGATCATCAACCATGCCCAGGAGCATCACCCGCAGCTTATTCGCCTAACAAACCGTCAAATAGAACCTATGAGAGAAAAAATTGTTGCAATTTTGCAAAAACCTTTTAGATAAATAAAATATTTTGGAAAAGGAGCAAATGCCAATGCCCCAGTGGACACATGCTTCTCAGTTCGACGCCTAAAAATGTACCTCTTCAGGGTGTAGGCTCCCCTCATTTAGATTTGTCCTGCGATGCCTGCGCAATAGCTGAAAAAGAGAATACAAATAAAGTCAGTAATGGCCAGAATGCATGAATCGTCAAGTAGAGATAACCCTCCAACCTTTATAGAGACAGCTTTGCCTCATAAATGAGTTGAACGAAGAACTGGATCAAACCAACTACTAGCGACAATTTTTCAAATTTGTGTAGCCTCTTTTGGCATTGTACAAAAATTGCAGAGAATATTTTTCCATGGTGTTTTATTCAACTCATTTTCTGGAAGCTGCCGGTCAATGTTTCCCTTCTGCTTTCTTTTGTAGGTACATGCAATAGTATGGTCCAACATCAAAGTCAAGAAGAGAAAGGTCAACAACTAGTTCACAGAAAATCATAAAACTTCTCTCCATTCACTTGGGACTAAAAACCCTAAACGTGTGGTACATCAGCCAAGATAATGACAAATTAATCATTTTCTTTTTTGTGTGTGTGGTTAAGAATTAGAACATGTATCAATTCAATTTTATCATCTTCCATCTATTAAAGCACCAAGTTAACATATAAACATCAGACTTAATGCACCTGATTTATATAACTTAATCTTGAAACCCCAGCAACTAGCTTTGCAACATCATTGCCAAATTCTTCTTCTATGCTGTGCAGGTTTTCACGTGTATCATCAATCACATCATGGAGAATCCCAGCAACAACCGTATCTATGGCCTGTTGCACGTTGGAAATAGTTAGTAAACAAACTTATAGAAGATGGATGAATATCTACAGAGACAGCACATGAATCTAAATGCTTGAAGAAATATCGTCATTTTCTGGAATACTGCATCCAGGAAGAAAAACATACTCGTTGTCCACTTGAAGGAACCAACCCAGCCAATATCCTTGCAGTATGTATACAGTGAGTTAGATAAGGATCTCCTGTCTTCCTTAACTGGCCATGATGAGCTTTCTTTGCAAATGCAATGGCCTTCTGAATCTGCTTTCATAGAAGGAAATAAATTATTTGGAAAAAGATTAATTATATTTGCTAGCAAAATAATTAAGGACAATTTCAAGCGCGAGATTGAAAGGAACCAATGCTAAACCTTTTCATCGTTAAAGACAGGATATCCCGTTACATCCACCCCTTCGATTGTATGAGAATCTGCCAGGTATGAACTAGCTTCAGAATAAAATCAACCACATCAATTTACAAAATAAAAAGAAAATGAGCATGATTCGGCAAAACTGGCGAAAGACATAGAATCTTGGGTATTGGTTCCCCAACAAAGCAAGAATCTTGAATTGATTCGGCTGGCTTCCAAATGACCTTTCTGCATTGAACACCAATCTATATTGGAATCAGATCCGAGGAAAACTTGAAATAAGTTGCATTTAAAAGCGGCAAAAAATTTTCAGTTCACAGGGCATGAGAGACCACAACTCAAGAGCAAACCATCTTTATCCGCCCCATCAAATTCAGCTACCTCTTTCAGAAATTGCAACTTATTTCAGTGGGAAATGGAATCCAACCACCTAATTTATTTGAAAACGATCAAAAACTGCATAAGAATTGGAAATTGGAGGCCAATCTTCAAGCAGACGTCACAGATGCTGTTCCCAGTTACAATACAAACGACGAAAAAACCATACCGGGCTGGTCCTCCACTCGTGGCCACAGGAAATCCACCTTCGTAGAAAGGCATGCCCCGGAAGCAATCGCAACCGCCGTAACCGCAACATGAGCAAGCGCTGATGTCACTGCCGAATGAGCTGCGCCACTGCTGTTTGCCGCTGCCGCTGCCGCCGCAATCACATTGCCGGTAGTAATCACGGAGTTCAGGGAAGAGGAGATCGTTGGAATCTTCTGAGGGAGCAGGTCGAGGGCGAGCCGGACTCGGGCGGTGCTGCGGATAGTCCACGGCGGAATTGGGGAGAACTGAAAGGATAGAGCGTGGAAGAGGGTGAACCGGCGATGGATTCTGCGCGCTAGCATCTGACAGTGCCCTAATTCCGCGCAGGAAGAAGAAGAAGACGACATCTTCCACGGAAGAATTTTTTTTTTTTGCCCCACCCTTTTCGGATTACATCGCTGGAAGCGTGAGGAAGGCTGAAAGCCCGGTACTTATAGCGGGAGGCAGAAAGTTAGTTAGAGTGGGAAGTAAGTGTTGCGTCCGCCGCGATTGCTAATTCATTTGTGTTGCCCTCTTCTCTCGTGGTCCATACTATATTTTTGCTTTATTTAAATCCTAAATAATAACACTTGATTTAAGTATAAAGGATTTCATGATGTGGGACGTTTTATTTTTCATTTTATTTATAGTTTTTGTAGAAAGCATGCCTTATAATGCTCTAGCTATCTCATCTACATTTTCATACAAGGTGTGTTTGGCAATTTAGAAAAGTTGTCAAGTTAAAACTTTTCAATCTAAAATTTGTCACTTTTCATAACTATTATTTTTTTAATTATTTTTTACACATCTTTCTATACAACAACCCTACTTTTCAATCATTTCTACACAACTACCAATGCAACTAACTTATTTATTTTAAATTTATTTTCTTTACTCCTCATCATTATCTCTACAATATCACATCATTTTCTACTAATTTGACAACTTTTACGTAAAAAAAATTTTATCAAAAGTTTTACAACTTTCCAAACACACCCATAGTTCAATTTTTAAAATTTAAAAGAGTGTGTTTGGTTTGGCATAAAATTTTTCAATTAAAATTTTTTTCTTTATAACTATCTTTTTTTAATTTTTTTTCACATTTTTATATTACTATCTTGCTTTTCAATCATTTCTACACAACTATCTATATAATCAACTAATCTATTTTAATTTTATACACTTCACTCTTCATTATTATCCTTGTATATCATATCATACAAACCTATCTATTTAACTTTATATACTTTTCTTAAAAAAATTTACATTAAAAACTTTTTATCTAAAAATTTCATCACTTTTCAAACACATCTAAAATAATAATCCTACTATATATGTATCGTATTTCAAATAGATTTCATTACTTTGTTCAATTTGAGTGATATATGACATGCCGATATATATTTTTTCATATAATGAAAATGTTGATATTTATTTATTTTTATTATATTGGTGCTGTAGAGTGTAGAGCCCTCAAGCTTTGGCATACAAGCTAGATTGTGCAACTATAAGACTAAACTTGTGTTTACAAGTTAGATCTAATGTTAATTTTAACATTGGACTTTGATTTCTATAAAAGGTTTTTAATTTTAGGCTTTACTTTTACATAACCGGCTATATAGAAACAATTTCATGTAATTCTTTGTATTTTTAAAATGTTAATAACTAATGTAAAATTTAATTAATTTATTGTATGTAATATCATTTGTTTAGGTAAAAGACTAGATTTTATCCAAATTAAATATGTGTATTAATCACATTTGCTAGAAAATAGATAAATTCATATATAAATTAGAAAAAATATTTAAATTTATTTATATATGTATTGAAATATAATAATAATTTATAATTTCATTATTTATATAGTAGTGATGTTTTAGATAATTTAAATATTCGAAATACTACTTTAAAATTGATATTAAATATGCTTTTGTTTACATATAGAACTTTTTAATTTAAAATATTTCTTTTTTCATATTATCCTACTTTTAATTATTTTATCATATTTTTTTATACAACTAATCTATTTTCAAAAATGTTATATGACTTAAAACTAGCCCTAAGTAAATGGCTTCAGCAGGATGGCTTTGATTAAAGACTTCTATGTTTATTTTTCTAAGGCCTCGGGAACGAAATGAATCCGGTGACATTCGTCTCCATGGACGGAAAAAGGAAACGGCATTTGGCGAGGGATTTGCATTCGCCGTCAAAAACCGTCAAAGAGAAAACGGCGGGAATTGTGTGGCGGGGATTCCGCTATAGTAAGAACGGAAGATGCTCCGGCAACAAAATCTCGTGGTTGTATTGGCGACTCAGTGTACAAGCGAATGAATCCGTCCATTGCAAACTGCATCCGGGCTTCTTTCATGTAATTCGAGATTTTTGAACGGAATTTATATAAAAAATGAAATGATAATATAATGGTATATATTGATAATAAGAAAAGTTGAATTGAAAATTTAAAAAGTTGTTTTAAAAATTAAAAAATAATTCAATTTGAGAATCTTGTATAACTTAAAATAAACCTAAAAGAATCTTCATATACCCCCACGCCGAATCCAAAATTTCAATTCCGCTTCAAGTAAACACCAAAAATGCTCAATTTTTATTGACCATTGCTAAATCATAAATTTTCAATTAGAAATAAAAAATGAGTGTATTGTTTAATCAATAAATGAGTGTGTTTGATAATATAAAAATATATATGGAAAAATTGTTGTAAGAACAAGTTTTTAAAGAACTATAAAAGTCACGTGATAAAACTTTAAAAAATGTGTAAAAATGATATGATAAATAGGTAACAATCATTAGAAAAGGATAGTTGTGGGAAGAATATCTAGAAATATAGTAGCGTGTAAAATATCTAAAAATAAAAGCTAGTTGTATTAAAAAATGTGTAGTAATAGTCCAAAGGAAGATAATGATATGTAAAACTACACACACAAAAATTATGAAAAAGATGATTTTGTTTTACCAAACACGCCTTGAATTTTTTTTCTAAATTTTTGAAAAGAAATTAAGAAAATTTCCAACAGCGATAATTAGAGAAAGGTTGGATTAAATCATCTAAGTTTAGATGCCTAAGCAACTGATATGGTTTGTACAGATTAGTGCGAATAGAAAGTCCAGGTTCAAGTGTTGGGCAGAAGCAATAGTCACATTATCCAATCCATACCATCAAAATTTTAGTTTATTAAATTATATATCCATGTTCAAAATATCTGGAATTATTTTAAACTACTTCCTTTCTCCTTCAAGTCAACTATATTTCCAAATGCAATACAACTTCTTATGATTCAATAGAAACCATCATCAAATCAAATCTAAGTATCGATCGCCAGTCAACAAATTCCAATGCCACTCCAAATAAAACCCCCCAAAGTCCTCAAAGTTCATTAAAGCTCATACCATTCATAAGCATACATACAAAATTTCTAAAGAAGTCCCTCAAATTTTTATATATAAAAAACAAATACAACAACAGCAACAATAACCGCAGATGAGGGTTTTTTTTATTTTCTCCTTCGAATCAATCCTCGCCATAGGCACGGAATCGATAGCGCTCCTCGTAGGGACCGTGGAAGTAGAGGTCGGCCTCAAACCACTTGGGGTAGCGGATGAGGTCGCCGGCGGCGAAGCGCATCGATTTCTTGCTTCCCTCCGGCACCACCTGCACCTCCCCCCGCACGATGTACACCTGCTGGTCCACGTGCCAATCCCATGGCAGCCGGCACTTCCCCCCCGTCTTCCACGTCGACCACCGCGACACCCCCAGCTCCGCCACTCGCTCCTCTGATGCCCCTCGCTCCACTCGTACGTTGTACAGCTCTTCCAGAGGCTTCTCGAACCTCGCCCGAACTCCCACTACTGCTCCTTCTCGGCACCCCCACCCCAACTTCATGGTCGGCCGTGGTCCCGGCCTGGGCCTCGCTTGAACGGAGCTGCTCAAACTCAAGGTCAGAGCGCCGCCGATAGCCATCTGCTCCTGCCGCCCTTCTCGTGGGAAAAGCCTACTTGCCCCCTTTTCTAACCAGGATGAGAGATTTATGACGGCTTTTTACGCTCTGCGCCCTCAGATTTTGCAATTATATCAGTTTAACCGATGAGGCCATAACGATATACAATTTATTAGGGATACTATCTTATTTTACAAGTGCTAAATATATATATATAGATATATATTAAAATATTTTAAAATAAATTCTATTTTAATTGAACTTATTAAAATGAATAGAATTTTGGACTTTTTGTAATAGAGACATGCTTGCTTATGGGATTTAATCTTTTTTAAAAAATTCGCCACGAGTTTTTATTCTTTTTTCACTTGATCTTCACTTATTACACTCAAACCTAACAAATTATTTATTCTTCTACTCATTTCTTTAGATTTTTTAGGGTGTCAGATTTTTTTAGTTCGTTTCATTGCCATAAAGGAGAAAATAGAAGGCATCTCGAACATTTGGTTTTAGGATGTTTAATAAAATGGAGGAGCTTTTTTGTAAATTAGATGCGACATTGGGGTTTGATTTTTATAAAAATGTTGCCTTGGTTTTTTATAATTAAAATGGAGGAGCTATTTGTAAATTAGTTACTACTTTAGGATTTCAGGCGTGTTTTGAGGGGTTAATATGCAGACGCCGAGCGGTTAACAAAATGATTTTAGCCAAGAGTATAGACTATTGTACGCGTGCAACAGATCCATGCCGTTAACCAATTCGACACCCAGGAAATGAGAAAACGATTTGGACGGCTTAGATTCATCTAACCGTTCCTAACAAGAAACCCAGAAGTAGAAAGCCCAAACCTGAAGCTCGGCCCGCACATGAGAATCGCGGAAAAGTCTCCGGAGCGCGCCTTTTTCCCAATCGAAAAAACTTCCTCAAAAAAGGGAAGGACATCTCACGCTTTAAAACGCTCAAAACGCCCAATCTCTCATTCTCTCTCTCCAAAGGTCGAAAAAACGTGAGGCAGATACCAGATGCAACTCCTTCGTTTGAAGGTCTTTCTCGCCCAAATCCCAAAACCTTGCTTTCATGGATTCCTCATCGCCCAACCCACCACCAAAAACCCTCAAGAAAAACAAATCCACCATTTCCTTCATCTACACCAACTCTTGCATCCTCCTAGTCATCACCTTCCAAGCACTTGCGATCCTCAGAACCAGCTCCCCACTTCATCAATCTCAGAGCCCAGATCATGAGTTGGAAAGGTCAAACCCCACATTCCACCCACTTAGGGACCCAACACTACCCCCCTACACACACCCTAACCAGACCTGGTTCATGAGCACCCTCACCGGCCAGAGCCTGGATCGCATGCCTGAGCACTTCATCTTCCCCTCAAATCCCCCACAACAGTTGACCCTCTGCATGAACGGCCATCGAAGATCGTATGCGCTTGTCGCAGCCCCTCCTTCAAATGCTGCATTCCTCCTCCGTGGCCCCACGGTTGTCATCGACAGCTTCTACGACTACAAGAACCCATGGCACAGCCTCAACGTTCTCTCCGTCTTCTTCTCGTGGATGATGGAGTGCCCGGCCAGCGCGTTTCGTGGTGTTCCGAAACGGGGCTGTGGCGACGGGAATTGGGGGATGGATGTCAGAGGTCATGAAGGCCTGTTTGGGCAGAGGCAATGAAGGTTTGAACGGCTTGGAGGGGTTAGGAAGTGCTTGCTTTGAGAAGGCTGTGGTTTTCAGGAGGGGGCTTGGGAAATTGTCTAGTGACAGAAGGCATTGGCTGTTTGAGATGATCAGATGCAAGGCATGGGAGTACTGCAATGCTAAAGCAGCACATGAGGATGTGGGGAGAGTAAAGATTACATTGATTGGGAGAGATGGAAAGAGAGCCTTCAGAAACGAAAGCGGGATGAAGTTAGCGATGGAGAGGGAGTCCAGTAAAGTGGGTGGGTGCAGCTTGCAGCTAGTGCATTTGAAGAACATGAGCTTCTGTGATCAGGTACATGAATGATCATCAAACCGTCGTTTCACCTGTTGGATCCTAACGTCCTTCTTTCCCATATGAAATCAGTGCGACTTGGACAACCTTACTGACTGGTTCTGAAATTTTAAGTTCCTCACCTCCACTCTACTTTTTTCACAGTGTTACTTCTTCTCCTGCTTAACATTTCCTTTTCCTCAAACCAAACTTTATTGCCCCAACAAAGCATCCATCAAAAACCTAAAATTTTTCAAGCAAAAATCTCAGCTGTCCACCTAAACATGAACCCAAAATTAATCCCCCGAACAAAACATAACATTAAAAAAATAATTGCACCAGCCGGGAATCGAACCCGGGTCTGTACCGTGGCAGGGTACTATTCTACCACTAGACCACTGGTGCCTGATGTTTATTTTTAAGTTTTAGGTGAATAAAATGCGCAACGCCAAAGTTTTGGCAAGCGCATGGAGCCCAGCTGAGTAAACAAGCTGAGTAACATGATGTTCATGGGCAAAGGAAGCAGTGTGATGGAGATGTTTCCAAAAGGAAGGTTGGAAGGAGCTGGGATTGGGCAATACGTGTTTCAGTGGTTCACCAGCTGGTGCCAGATGAGCTGCAGTGCATGGAGGGATGCAACATCAGATGGTGTAGATTGCCCGGACGCCAGGGACCAGGACCGCAACCGCAACCGCTTCTTTTTTTTTTTTTTGAAGAAAAGGAAGCACCTTATCCCACTACCCTAATCACCTGAAAGGGGGGGGGGATAGGATGATCCAGAAACTTTCATTGCCAAAAAATTGTCTATACAAATCTTTTCCTGTAAAGCTT
>JAXCLR010000073.1:3630465-3642608 GCA_035584095.1 Annona squamosa
TTTTTATTGATTTGACAACTTCTACTCCAAAAACTTTTCATCAAAAGTTTTACCTCCAACCAAACACACCCATAGTAATTTTGGACGTCGTCAACCACCGGGGAATTTTGAAAAGAGTGGGCGGCAAGAGATAAAGCAAGCCCTTATTCACGGGCGCTGGGAGGATTTGAAAAGGGTAGGAGGGGAAAAGCGTTGAACGCCAGTGACGTCGCTAACATTTTTCCTTTAAAAAAAAAAAACAAAATTCGGGTTGAACGGCCCGCTCTGAAAGCGGTTAAAGCCACAGTTAGACGGGTCAGTCGAGTCCAACCCATAACCGGGTGGATCGGCCTGTCAAGGTGACGGTTCCCTTTAGTCCGATCTGAATGTCATCCCTCCAATACTGTCGCGCTTCTCCGGATTATGATCTTACGCTCTCGGGAGCGTTGAGCCTCAATGCTCCCGAGAGCAAGGGGGCGCATATACCTATTTTGCTCCCTGGAGCATTATAGTTTTTTGTACTTAAAAGGAAAAGCAAAAAACTGTAAAATCAAGAAGCTAAATGTTTCTTTTTATAAATGGACAATTGGCGATTGGAAATGGAAATGAAGGTGCGAATTTTATCTCTTGGTCGATAAAATAATTAAATATTAAATAGTCAAGAAGCGGCAAATGGAAGAAACAGTTGAAATATTAAACGGACAAAAAGAACGAAAATAACATACCGCTGTATAGTATGGCATCAATGGACATTAAAATAAATTAATTTAACACTTTTTAAAATAATGTTGAGAATGGATAAAATAAAAATGTGATTTTCTATCTAGATAAATACGATAAGAGTGGTACATTAGAAGAGAAAATTTCGTCTCTTTTAAATGAGATAAGTTGGCGAAGATTTAATACGATTAAAATGAATAAATAAATAAGACTAAAATAAATAAATTACAATTATCGAATAGAAAATTGTGATTGTTGCTGTAAGCCGTATGAGTTTACTTCTGGTATGTTTATTATTTTTAAAGAAAACGCGTTTTTCCTGCTTGCAGTTAACTTTGGATCTTTACTTTGCCAAAATCAAATCTCAGGTATTATCGGCTGACTCACTCTTCATTAAGGGTTGGAGATTCAAAATTCTCTCCTCTCGACTGGGCCTCCATCTCCTGGGCCGGTGGCGTTCTCGTCTCCGGCCCCATTCTCATCGCCCTTGCCTACCATCTCGATCGCGGCCAGACCCAGAATCTCATCTTCGTCGCCTCCACCCTCGTCGGCGGCATCTTCTGCCTGCCCGCCGGCTTCTTCAAATCCTTCTGGCTCTTCACCCCATACACCGCCGCCGTGGTTGCCGCCGCCACTATCGCCGCTGCCATCCACACTCGCCAGCTGGGCCTCATGGTCCGCGGCTTCACCGGGCCCAACATCGGCAAACTCCAATTCCCTGCCCGCCGCGCTACTATCAGCTGGCTCTCCCTCACCTGCACCGCAGCCGGAGCGGTGGGCGCCACCCTCATGGCCGCCTTCACCTACGATATGCTCCGCCGCGGCGACAAGTTCCTCAGCATGTGGATTGTCTCCATCTTCAGCGGCCTTATATGGCTGGCGGGGGCTGCTTTCGTGGTGGGCATCCGTCCCGCCGACGACGGTCCTCGCCTGATCTCCGGTGGCGCACCGCATGTTCTGCGGTGTTTCCGGTTCCCTCACGCCGTCGGAGGCGTGGTGGGGGTCTTCTTCTCCTCCTTTGCGACAATGTGCATCTTCGTGGGGGCCACCCTTTACATGTTCGGCGAATTGTGCGTGAAGCCCGTCTTTTTCCTTTTCTTCTGGCTCGTCTACTTCGCCTTACCGCTTTTTTCCCTCCCAATGCTCCACCCCCTGCAGCTGTTCATGCGCACCGACGCCGTACGCATGCAGCTCTTCGGCCTCCTTCTCTCCGCCCTTACCTCCGGCGTCGGCTTCTTCTTCCGTCAGGAGACCTGGCGCGAAAGCCATATCATGGTTTTCGCGGTGTTACAGAGCGTGGCGGCGGGCGTGGTGGACGCCTTCGGCCGCGTCCTGCTGCTGGACTGCGCGCCGGCAGGGGAGGAGGGCTCCTTCGCTGCGTGGCACGTGTGGGTGAAGTCCCTCGGCACGTGCGTCGGCTTCGCCGTCGCAGCGGCCTCCTCCAGCAACATGTCGGTGTCGTTCGGAGTTGCCTTCTGCGCCGTCATTGCCGGCGTTGTCGTCTTGATCTTCGGGAACGTGAACAATTTCGATGGGGCAGTCGCTGCGGGTCACGTGACCGCCGGCGCAGAGTTGCCAGCACACGTGCCTGATCGAACGGTGGTGGAGGATTCAAAAGCATCGCACGTATAGAGTCTTCTCTGTTTTGTTCTTCTTCATTTTTTCCTTCTTTTTTTTTTTTTTTTTTGTTTTTGTTTTTTTAGCCGTTATTATTTGGGCGCTTTTTAACTGCAGTGCGTTGGGAGGGAAACCAGGCGCATATTGTTTGTATCTTGTGAAAGTGGGGACGTGTGAAGATTGATTACCGTAGATTGTGTGGTCCAGCTTAATGAAATTGATCATTTTAATTGAAAGACACTGATTTGTAATATTGCCATGATAACGGCAAAATTTTAGGAGATCCCAGGCCTTTTGCCATGTGGAATGAGGTATTGTGATGTTTTATATTTTATACTTTTGGGAAATTTTCATTCATTTTCACTGTAATTGTTTGTATACTCATATATTTTTAATAATCTCTTATATATCTATAGGTTTTCTTAAACATTTCTCTTTTATTCACGTTAGTAGAGGTCTATTAGTATCTATTATTAACTTGCATGTAAAATGTCTAAGTAATGGTTTACCTAAATGCTTCTGTTTTCAAAAAATCAAAAAATATGTTTGTGAAAAAGAAAACACTTAATGCATATGTTAGATACATTTATATTAATGATTTGCAAAAAAATTTTAAATATGAGTTTTCGCACCCAGGTACATTTAAGCTCAGTATACTTGGGTGTAACAGATAACAACCCAAAATGTAATTTGCGCAAAGTTAAAGCATTAAATAAGTTAACTATATATCTTACTTTTTATATTTTACTTATTTATTTTAATCATTTTTTATGTCTTTTCTCATTTCATTTTTGCTTTGCTCCTTAAATTGGCATAATAGTAAAATCAAAATAAAATGAACGTGCATAGAAATGAGCATAAAATTTTTAGTGTTGTTAATTTGAGACAAATACTATTTAAGAATATATAATATTAAAATATAATTAGGCAGTGAGATATATTTACATCCATAAAGTGATATATATATATATATATAAAATTATAATAATATGACTAGGAAGTAATTTTTAGCCACATAGGTAACAACAAGGAATAGAGTTTGTTGTGATAAAAACATGCAAGAGATAGGGGAATACTTTCCTATAATATTGTCATCTCTTTTTTCCTAGATTTGCTAATTAATTTAAGGGTAAATTAAATATATACCCATATAGTTTAACCGAAATTACAGATATACCGATATTGTTTCACGAATTATATATTACCCCATATAGTTTTACAAAAATGTAGATAACTTCATGTCCATAGTTTTTGTCAAATGTAAGGACGTGAAACGTCAGTGAATTATTTGGTTTTCAAAAATACCCTTCTTCCATGCCTTGTTAGTAGCTTCACCCTCCCCCCTCCTTAGTGCCACCTCTAAGCTCAACCCTAAGCCTCGATTCAGAATGAACTTAACAACATCAATACGATTGTGATGGAGAGGTTACCAATAACAACGACACGTAGAAGAAGTTGCCCAGCGGTGACGACTTCCTTCCCACCCTCTCCGGGTTGAACGTAGCCAAAATACAGACGATTTTGGTGACGATAGTTGCCCTGTGAAGGCTAGTGTCCTCTGAATACTTGGTCACCTCAAAAGCTTATTTAAGAACAAGAGTTCACATATTAACATGTTTCCAACGCTCCTCTAATGGGCCAATTTCATTTGCAATGATGCACATCTAGATTTTGATCGCCGTGTTGGGATATCGCTTGCCCAAGAAGGCCTATAGAGCCTCTTTGGAGTTCACAAGGTTCGGGAGGCATTCGTTCTTCACTATTTCACCAAAAATGAGCAAATGCAGTTTCCTATTCTTGATCAGAAACTACAGTAGAACATTTTATATGACTATATTAGGTAACGCGCCGTAAAGGCTATTTCATCAAAGAAATGACTCGCCATCTTGTGAGGATTCCTATACGACTGTAGCACAATCATATAAATGTACATCTGGGTGTTGGAAAAGTAGCCTTCTACACCCTCAATCTCCTTCCAGCGCTTAAGAGCGTTGTCAGCATCACTACACTTAAAGTGCTCCTCAAACGCGTGCTTTAAGTGCTTTTGCCTGGTTAGCATTGGTTCTCCTTCATGATCAGGATGAAATCCAGGGCGTCGCGAGGTTCACCAAACCCCAGAGTAACGTGTTTAAGACCAAATCATACATTCTTTTGACCTTCTAGCAAAATGGCACATGTGTCCATGTGTAGGCGTATCTTACCACAACTAGTTGTAAGAATTCTTGTGCCTTAACAGAGCAAATGGCGCTGAGAAGTGAATTGAGGGTGACTGCATCACAAGGGCAACCATACTGGTCCATCATTTTGAAAGCCGAGATGTCCTCATTGATGTGGCCAGTAGCGACGTAGCTGCCAAAGGCAGAGGTAAATGCAGCGAGGGAGAGGAGGTTTTTAGAGTGGACTAAAAATAGCCAAGCTGAAAGCCCTTTGGAGGCCTGGAAATTGTTATTTGATTTCACTACCATAGATTATACCTATGCTACAATAAGAATACAATATTTTACTTGAAAGAAATATTTAATTGCAATTTGAGACTAGAGTTCCCGTATGATGTCTTTTGTGAATGGCTTGTTTGTTGCAATTGATTTTGAACATTCACTCTCAACAGATAACTACAACTCCAAGGACTTGATGGCATTCCACATGGTGTTGACGTGGTAGTTCTTGCCGAGGAGGTCGATGACAAGATTTTAGGAGTATGGGGAATTGCTGTCGGAGATGTGTGAGTAGCCCATTCGGAAGATCCTAACAATGACATCGGGGAAGGAGTAGGAGGGCTCGAGGATATTTTTCAATGTCTCCAGTGGAGAGGTGGAGGCCTATATTGGAGAGGAGCTTTTCTAGGGAGCCATTGGTGGCGATAGATAGAAAGTCCTACCTATAGTGATTGCATGGTTGGTGATTATTTAGTGATTGCATGGTTGGTGATTATTTTTGGAAGCACCTGCTTTCTGTCCAATGTCGGTTGGATTCTCATCTCTTCTAGGATGCGTTGAGGACTAATGTGGAAGACAAAACGATAGGGTATTTTTGTCAATTTTGAAATATCTTAACAATAGCTAGTGAGAAAGTGAACTCGTGGGAGTTATCTACAATTTCTGTAAAACTACGTGGGGTAATATGTAATTTGTAAAATTATATGGGTATATTTGTAATTTTAGATAAACTATGTGGGTACATATGCAAATTATCCTTAATTTAAATGCAATCTAGTTGAATGTCACTCATCTATATGCACTTGTTTATATAATTTGATATACTAAAGGGTATGGGGAATATTTTTATACTATATTGTCATCTCATGTTGAGCCACTTCAATGACAAGCTTAATTGTGGCCCTCTTAAATTTTTTCACTCGTTTATATACAACTTTTTATATAATTTGACATATTAATTAATTATTTTATTTTTTATTATTACCTTTACATTTTACTTATTTTTAACATTTTTAGTTGGTTATCATATTTATTTTAACTATATTTTAGTTGTCCATAATCATTATCCTTATCATATTACATCAAAAGCTTGATTATACACATTCTAATATATTTCAAGTTGAAATACAACATTCAATTATTTTTAGAATTAGTTATATTTTTTAATTTTCACCTTAAATATATTTTCTTAAGTGCATTAAATTTATGTACCAAAATTTGTCCTTTTTACACATTTATTTCTTATTTTAAAAAATTCAATTTATAAGCAATGAAAAATGACTTAAATGCCCTTAAAATTAATATTTTTAAATAAAAATAAATAAGTAAAAGTATTGTAAAATGGTAGAACTTAGTATATAAATTAAATACGCTTAGAAAAATATATTTATGAAGAAAAATAAAATAAACAGATATTGTATTCTAGCTTAAAATATACCATGATATATGTAACCATACTTCATCACATCACTATCATATTTTTGTTTCATTATCACATACTCGCATTTACTATTTTCTTATTTCCAAGCTTAGTGATCTTTTCAAACCGATATGAGATCACTAGATTTCACATTGGTCTAAATACATATTTTTTATTTTTTTGAATTTTTTTATAAATTGTTAATCTAATTGTATTTGATCTATGAACTAAGTTTTATCATTTTTAATATTTGTATATATTTATTTTGGATTTCAAAATACTCTTATCTTAAAAATCTAAAATAAATATATAAATATATCCAAAAATAATAAAAATTTGGTTTATAAATTAAACATAACTAAATTAACGTGTTTATAAAAAAAATTCAAAAAAATAAAAAAAATGTTTTTGGCAGACTGGTATGAAAAAATCCGGGCTCTATTTCCAAGTGGCTCCTCCAATGTAAAATGTAAGAGGGTTATGATATTATGATCTTGTTAGCCAGAGTAGCATGAGATCGTAATTCTTTTTTAGAGGTACTGATTAGTAGTGTGCATGACACGGACATAGATTACCTTGTTCGTTCCTCAACCAAGCTGAGATTATACTAACATGCACATGAAAGAGGAGACCTCACGGTTGGTGCATGGATCACCAGAAAGGATAACAAATGGCATAATAGACTCTGAGGGGATGGGAAAAAACAATAAGGATAACAAACGACATAATAAACTCAAAATGAGGTGGGAGATCACAGGTAAGGATAGCAGTGGAATAATAGACTTTATTCGGTAACAACAAAAAGTTGTCAATTTAAAATTTTTCACTCTCCACAACTATTCAAAATTTTTAATTATTTATTTACATTTTTTATATAATTATCATACTTTTCAATCTTTTCTACACAACTATCAACACAAAAACCTATCTATTTCAACTTTATCTTATTTATTTTTCATCATTACTCCTATCATATTACATTATTTGACAATTTCTCATCTATATAATTTTTCATCAAAAGTTTTATCAATTACCAAATACATTCTCAAACACACCTTAAAATGAGGCGGGAGATCACAGAAGTTAAGGATAACAAATGACATAATGGACTCCAAAATGAGCCGGGAGATCGCAGAAGTTAAGGATAACAAATGGCATAATGGACTCCAAAATGAGCCGGGAGATCGCAGAAATTAAGGATAACAAATGGCAAAATAGATAATGAGCATGTTTTTCTCCAAAATATCTCGTTGATAAGAGTGAGATCGACAACGCAGTATGTATGTTACCCAATATGACACTTTGAGACATCAAATCTGGACCGCTCGAAAAAAAATCTATAATTATATTTGTGATAAAAAAAATCTATAATTATATTGTTTGCGGCGTGCAAAATTTTGCCTTTTCTAACTCCGGCAATTCCCAAACAAAAACAAAATAAAATAGTCGATTAAAAAACTCCGGCAATTTGTAATTTTATATGTCGACGCCCACGTGACGCACGTTTCACGATTCATTCATAATCTATTTTCCGAGTTTTTTTTGAATATTTAATTTAGGGACTGATCCACGCCGCACGGGGGAGGCGTGCTATACGACGGATCAGCCCGGGATATATATTTTCTTAAAATTTTGTAAATAAGATTTCAGGTGTTGTTTTTAGAATTTTTAAAGTTATGTACGTATGTTGTTTTTGAATGGTCGAAAATAAAAAATGGAAATTACACGCGCCGTAATTCCATCTTGTGCGTGGAATTTTCTATTTTTTATTTTTTAAAATCGAAAAAACCTATTTATTTTAGACGACTACAGATGTTCTGAAAAAAAAAAGCTTGGGAATATTTATCTTTAGGGCCATAGTCTTCTTTAAAAAAACATTAAAAATATGCATGGAGCTAATCCAGCGGTATCCAACAACCCCCATTTTTTTTTTTAATACAAGACAATGCTTTTCTTGTGACCAAGTGTTAGCACTTTAACACAATTGATTCACGTTCTTGCCTTAGTGGCGAGAAGTCAAGAGTTCAGCTATGGTTAACAGCGACACTACAAAACTTTTTCAACTAAAATTCTTACTCAAAACATTTCACATTCTTGCCTTAGTGACGAAAAGTCAAAAGTTCAACTATGGTTAACAGCGACACTACAAAACTTCTTCAACTAAAATTCTTACCCAAAACATTTCATGTTATTGCCTTAGTGACGAGAAGTCAAGAGTTTAACAATGGTTAACAGCGACACTACAAAACTTTTTTAACTAAAATTCTTACCCAAAAAATTTCACGTTATTGCCTTAGTGGCGAGAAGTCCAAAGTTCAACTATGGTTAACAGCGACACTACAAAACTGTTTCAACTAAAATTCTTACCCAACCATAGTTAACAGCGACACTACAAAACTTTTTCAATTAAAATTCTTACCAAAAACATTTCAAGTTCTTGCCTTAGTGGCGATAAATCCAATGTTCAACTATGGTTAACAGCGGAACCACAGTACTTTTCAACTAAAATTCTTCAATCCAAAACATTTCACATTCTATAATTATCCTATTTTTAAAATATTTTTTTTACATCTTTCCATACAACAATTATACTTTTAAATTATTTTTACATAACTATATAGATAGTTGACCTATATATTTTAACTTGATTCACTTTACTCATTATTATTACTCCTACAATTTTATAACATTTTTTACTAATTCAAAAATTTTTACACAAAAAATTCTATTGAAAATTTTATAATTTTCCAAACATGTCATAATTATGAATTTGACTCTGATGGTCAAGTTAAACAGACAAAATAGTGAGAATAATAAAAATAAAAATGATAAACTATTTAAAATCTAAAACAAATCAATTTTTTATGCTTGGGATTTACTTTAACTTAAAAGATTATTTTTCATATTTATTTTCAATTAAAATATTTACTTCATTGTTGTAATTATGCGTAATTTAGTAAAATAAATAAAAATATTAAGTATTCTATCTTATGGGTTGTAAACAAGTGATATGGGTTAAATGTATTGGATAATTGGGTTAAGAAGTGTTAAATCTATGGCAAACCCATTTTCTAAATGAGTTAAATAGGTCATATAAACGTTTTAATAAGTTAAAAGGTCTCGATTCTAATTCGCCTCAAATTAGGTTTGGTCGTTCAGGTCATGGGTTCACCATAAAATAGACTTTATCTCTAGTTATTTTATTGAGTTGCAAAAAAAGCATAATGTTTCAATGCATTAGGGATGTAAAATTCATTTTTAAAATTTTTTTAATTTTGATAAAACTTTTAATTTAAATATATTTAATTTATAATCTAATTTTTATCATATTTGAAGATGTGTATATATTCTACTTTTAACGTACAATTTTATTTTAGTCAGTTAAAAATTATTAAAATATCTTTTATTTTTAAAATTTATTAAAATATTTTTAATTTTAAAAATTAAAAAACATATACACATTTTTATAAAATGATAAAACTTAACACATAAGTCAAATGCATACAGATTAACAGTTTTATAAAAAATATATATTCAAAAAGTTAAAAAAAAAATTGCTTGTGGGTGGTGCATTGAAACATGGAAGGTATCAGTTGGTTTCTAAATGGAACCATAAAAAAAGTCATTTCAGCCGACGTTCTCGTCCGAATCCAAGCCACAAAGAGGAATCAATTATCGGGACTAGATTATATTAAGTAACTTGAAAATTTTGTACAACGTCTAACAAGACAGTGATATTTGATTACTGTAAACGTTGACTGGCCGATAATTGTCATTTGCAGAAAAACCAGTGGTATTGACTGGTCGATATACTTTTTTTATTCCTTTTTAAACATTCAATTACCGGCATATCTGGCTACACCTCAAAATTTAAACCAAATTTTTGACTTTAAAATTTTCGTACTTCATATAATTATCGTATTTTTTATTATTTTTTTACATTTTCTTGTACATCATCATATTTTTCAGTCATTTCTACACAATCCCCTGTACAATTAATATATGTATTTTACATTTTTTCTTTAATCATCACTGTTACCTTATCATGTTACATTATTTCTTTAACTATGTATATATAGATATATTCACGTGTAATTATGGTGCAGTGTACTGCAAACTTGGCCATACAATCATTTATTCATATAAGATTATAATTTAGATGGTTTAGACATTGAAAATAACATTTTAAAATTGAATTTATATTAGACTATTTTTTACATTGATATTGAACATTTTGAGATGGGGCTCACATATATGTTTAATTTGTATACAAATTTGTATGTTAATAAAATGAATAATTTTAAATACAATAAATGAGACAGGTGTCATATTCATGATTAAGTAGACCCCATTTTGCATAAATTGACGATGCATCCATATGCACTAGGTTAATCTCTATATATAAGACATATTACTGTGTAGATGAACCACATCGTAATTATGATACAATCTACTGCAAAATAAGCTATAACCATATTAGAATGTTTTCATACTTTACACAATTGCTTATTTATATATAAAAAACATACTTTAAATATTTAGATGTTGAAAATACCATTTTAAAATCTATATTTACATTAAACTATTTTGTCGTGTTGATTTTAAATTATTTTAATATAAGGCCTATATACATGTTAAATCTAGATGAAAATTAGTACACCAATAAAAGTAAATAATTCTAAATATAATGGATATAGTACAAGTCCTATTCATGATTAAATTTGTAGCATAATTCATAAAGTGCACGGTGCACTCGCATAACCTGGATAAATTTTTTATATATGAAAAATTGAAAATTGTGAAAAAAATAAAAATATAGGGGTAATGATTAAAAGTAGAGGATAGTTGTATAGGAAAATATACAGAAATAATTAAAAAATAAAGTAGTTATATAGAAAAATATGTTTAAATGATTGAAAAGTAGAGTAATATTACTATAAAATAATTTTTTTTAGAATTTTTCTCCACGTAGCTACCAAACACACCCATATGCTCAAAGCCTACAAATTTTAGCCGTCGGCTAGTTTTAATTAATACTATTTTGAAAGTAATCTCATGTGAAAATCATGTAATGTTGCTGGGGTGCAACTAGGTTCGGGTTGTACTGAACATATCGAGTTTATGTGAACATAAGTCCTAACCCTTATATTAAAATTTGAATTCGGGTCGAGTTTGGACCGGGTTGACATTGGTTTTTGGTCTTAGTTTTCGGTTGAAATTTAGGTCACTATCAAACCAAAAAAAGTTGAAATCGCTGATAATGAATTTTGAAAATATTATTATATTTGCACATGAATAATTTACACGTGAATATATTTAAATGACCTATGATATATTTGATTTTGATAAAAGTTGATTTTTTTAATTAAAAGAAAACTCTAAATACAATGAACACAATAAATTCACACATAGCAATTAAGGCAGGAAAAATAAATGAGATTACCTTAAATCACTATTTAACGCGCAATTATCTTATAGTTAATTAGTATATATGCAACAATTTTAAAGATTTACTATATTTATAATTATTTGCAAATAAAGTTAATGTATATATAATATATTTGATTTTTATGGACAAATGTATATACATTTAGGTCTTAAAATAAATATTTTATAATTTAATTAGTTTATGATTATATCGAATAACTTTTATGATAATTATCGTGGAATACTTAATGCATAAATAAATATAATTGTTTTAATAAATTAGAAAAAATACGGGGTTTGGATTGGGTTGATGCAAATCCGCTATTGATTTCGGATTTTTTGAGGTTGGGTTGAACCCGTGTCTAGTTTGAAAATAATTGTAAAAAATAAAATTCAAACTTAGTTTTGAATTCATACCAAGTTGCAACCTGAATGTTGCCATACACCACCCTTAAAAAAAGGAAAAAAATCAATACGCCAAGTTCAGTCCTATCCACACTCGCGAATATCCATCTAAACAAGAAGCTCGAGACGCGGAATTCCGT
>JAXCLR010000073.1:3642622-3658922 GCA_035584095.1 Annona squamosa
CCGAGGGTCAGCAGGTAATCCCACGTTGGTCACGTTTCCGCTCCGAATCCAACCGATGGCGTCATCGTCTCCGTGGGCCGCCGCTTCAGCAGAAGGAGACGCGTGCAGTTGCAGGTGCGCAGCGCGCATCCTATGCACGATCGCAGTCCACGTGCGTCCGCTTCGCTGGCGTCTCCTTGGTACATCCTGCGCATGACTTGCAGCCCAGTTGAGTCGCTTCACCGGCCAGTCTGGCCTTTTTATCCTTTCCCGCTCTGGGATTTCAACGCCCCCAACGTGCCGAATTTCCGTCCGTAAAATTTTCTTCCTCGCTAGTGAAATTACGTTGAAATTCATAATTTTGGCCGAGTTTCTGTTGAATTTCATTTCTGTAGCTAACTCGTGCTGCTCTCCGTTCGCTGCTTCATCAGTAACTCCCCATTTCTAGAGGTCTTTGATACCTAAAACCGAGAAACCTCTGACAAGAGATTGAAGCTTCGGAGATTTAGGATCGGATTTTTGATTGTTCTTGTATCGCTTCCACATGGCGTCGGAGGCTGTTGATCCGGAGCAGCCTAAGCTGTCGTTTTTTGCAAGGGGTTCTAGCAATGAGGTTAGTTTGCTACTGTTGTTGATGATGCTTGTAGACTCGTCTGTTTGGTTTTGCACTGCAGTTTGGGTAATTTCGTCTGTTTCGATTTTTGGTGTTGGTGGTGGATTAGGGAGCGAAGAATTCTTCTGGTGAAATCGATGCTGCGAGGGAACCCCTCATCAAACATATTAGCGAAGATTATTCTGTCAAAGCTGCGATTTTTCCGTGAGTATTCTTTCCAATTTGTAATTTTCCGACGTGGGTCTGAATGATCCGGTCTCTTCAGAAGCAGTTGGTAGATGGGTGGAAATTGGATTTTCGATCTGGTGAAGTCGATGGGGTAGAAGGATTGGTGTAGCAGATACAAATACCTGAGATATGATCATGCTTACTGTTTTCCACCTCAATCATGATGTTTGTATATCAATGAACAAACGGATACAAAAGAAACGTCTCTTGCTCCTCCTTTTTAGCTGTTGACTGATAACGTTCTGTATTCACATGCTGTAGGTTTCTGTTCCCAGCATTTGGAGGGCTGCTGTATGGCTATGACATAGGTGCCACATCTGGTGCCACCATTTCCATCGAGGTATGGTATGATTTGAAATTAGCTTGTGGGGTTGGTTGTATGATCATTGGCGTGTCCGAAAGTAGTGTTATTTATTTACTGCATTTGGAAATTTCTTTTTACTATCCCATTGACATGGAACATTGAAACTAACTAGTTCTAATGAAGTTTCCTATGCAACTTTTGAGTTTCAAAATCTTCTGCTGCAGTCTTTTCTCTTTATCTGATAGTATTCTCTAAGAAATTTAATTCTTTGCAGTCATCCACTCTGAGTGGAATAACATGGTACAACTTATCCTCTCTGGAAATTGGGCTTGTGGTGAGTTGATGATCTCATCTCCGTATTTTTATCACATAGATTCATGATAAGATGGCATCCTGTGTAGATTTTTTAAGATCTTCAACCGATTGTGAATTGCTTATTCTTTTACCATCTGTTCACCGTCTCTGCCTTACATGTTTTAAATTTTTGTAGGTTAGTGGTTCATTATATGGGGCATTGATTGGCTCTTGTCTTGCATTCACTGTTGCTGATTTTTTAGGTTGGCAAATCTCTACCTTACATGTTTTTCCACTTCAACATTTTTCATTTACGTGCTTACTTTTTTTTTGTTTTTGTTTTTGGTATGAACTAAATGTTGAAATTCTCATTTGAAGGCAGACGCAGGGAGTTAATTCTTTCCTCTGTGCTATACTTCGTCGGAGCTTTGTTAACAGCACTAGCGCCCAACTTCCCTGTTATGGTGGTTGGACGCTTGTTGTATGGCATTGGAATTGGATTGGTAATTTACTTTACCCGTCTGGCCGCTGGCACTTGTGCCATTTTAATTTCTGTTTCATTTTAGTAAATGGACATACAATTTACGGCACCACCTTTATGTCATGGGAACTCCATTTTCAGTTGGTACTCTCTATCTTGTAAGCACCGCTGCCATTTATTGAAGGCTTCCAATCTTACGACAGGGAGAGGAATAAATTGTTGAAGTCTTATGATTTCCAATTGAGAAACTAGCAATTAAGATTCTGTTACTCTAGGGGTAAAGGACAGACTCAATTTGCTCTAAATGCATACTTAACTTTGAAAAGTGAAGTACTGTTAATTTGAGCGAATGCAGGGTATTCTTTTGTTCATTTGATCATGCATATAGAATTAGAAAAATGGGTTCCGATCCAGTGCACTCAGTTGTACTGGGCTTTCCATGCACCCTGGTGTAAAATTCATTTTTTTTTTCCAGATCTTTTTAATAAAATTGATAGTTTAGATGTGTTTAACCTATGCAACAAATTTGACCATTTTGGGAGTTGTGTGCATATGTTCATTCTGGATTTTTTTAACACAAGTGTATTATAGTAATTTTGATATGTGTCCATAGTATCCTTGTATTTAAAAATAAAAAATTTACATCTTCAAAAATGGTAAAATTTGCTTTATTGGTTAAATACACATAGGTTAACAATATTAAAAAAAAAATGTAGGTGGTCTATTGCACTGGATGTACCGGATTGGGATCCTAGAATTATACACTAGAAAAAATAATGAAAACTTATATCAGGACTTGATTCCTAATGGGAGGCATTCATAAGGTTTTTTTTTTTGGTTTTGTTTTGGTCTGTGTCACATATAATCATATGCCATTTTCCTTCCCTTTCAGGCAATGCATGCTGCTCCAATGTACATTGCCGAGACTGCTGCCTCACAGATACGAGGCAGGCTGATCTCTCTCAAGGAATTCTTTATAGTCCTTGGAATGCTTGTGAGTATCTCAACCATCATACCATACTGATCACTAGTTTTACCAACAAATTGGACTTTCAAATACTGAGGTTTTACAGTTATCATGCAGTTAGGTTATGTTGCAGGCAGCCTTTATGTGAGTTTAGTTTCTGGATGGCGCTATATGTATGGAAGCAGTGTGCCCCTCTCACTGATTATGGGGTTTGGAATGTGGTGGTTGCCAGCATCACCTCGATGGCTGCTTCTGTGTGCGATACAGGGACAAGGAAATATGCAGGATGCGCGACAAGGTGCTACACATTGTCTTTGTCGACTGAGGGGTAAACCTATTGATGACTCAGCTTCAGAACAAATAAATGAAATTTTGGCTGAGATTTCTTATGTTAGTCGAGAGAAGGAGGCTTCTTTTTGGGAAATCTTCCAAGGAAAGTGTCTGAAAGCTCTTACAATTGGTGCTGGATTAGTTTTCTTTCAGCAGGTATCAGTCCAGGCTGATTGATGCTGGATATTTATTTATTTCTGTTACTTGAGATATCATGCTAACTGGAAACCTGTTTTTCTTGGAATGGTCAATGCCTGTTGTTCCAATGGCAGGTTACTGGACAACCAAGTGTGTTATATTATGCTGCCACTATTCTTCAGGTCTGCCTCTATTGATGTCTGATCACTTGAGATATTCTGATATTGGAAATGATACTAAGCTTTCAAATTTAGTCACCTTTATCCTCATTTGAAAATTTGTGGGCAGAGTGCAGGGTTTTCTGCAGCATCTGATGCTACTAGAGTCTCAATTCTTATTGGCTTGCTAAAGGTAGATGTTCCATTTTCAGATAAAATAATTATCTGTGGTGATTTTGAACTAAAAACTGCATTTAAGGGGCATAAGTTGAAATTCATAAAGAATTTTTTTGCTGTCCTAAGATGTGATTTGATAATGGTTCTGAAGTAATTTTTTTGGAGCACTGGGAACTATTTGCAGAATAAGCTACTTGCATCATGTAGCATTTACTTTTCTGCATATAATTTATTGAACACATCGCCCAAACCTTGTAAAATGTTGGCTTTAATTGTACTTATAAATATCCTTTCTTTTGGAAAAGTCAAATTCTTAAATGTAGTTTCTTTTGCGTCCTACTAGTTATCTTTCTTCCTATTTACATTATCTGGCTGTTTACGTCCACAATTTGTAGAGATGTATTTGTTGTCCAGGATTTATTTTCTGATTGTGTTACATCTGCTTGCACCCCAGAAAAAGAAAAGAGGGGGACCAAGCCACTGTATTTTTTAGGAATGAATGTGAAGCAGCTTGTCTGAATGCTTGGTCTTGAAACTAGAAACAGAGAGTTGGTTCATTTTCAAATTTCTCACATTCTATTTCATTTCAGCTGATTATGACAGGTGTAGCTGTTCTTGTAGTTGATAGGCTTGGCAGAAGGCCTTTACTCGTAGGAGGTGTAAGCGGCATTGTAAGTTTCTTATATCTTAATAAAGAATTGCATTTTGGAATTGTTGAGATCAATTATTAATCTAAAAATAACCTCCATGTACGTTTAATTTGGGTGATGCCCTTGGGTTGAAGGCTCAGGGCATCTGGCTTGGCCGTTTGCAATCCTTACGAAAGAACTTTCGTTAGGGCTGTGTACTGATATAAATCAGCATTAGAACTATAATAACTGCTCAGGATGGTAGAATGGGAAAGGAATGGAATGAAGAGATTGGATGAAAAAGTGTTTTTGTGTATTGAGACGTAAGAAATTATATCGAGAATGGGAAAAACAGCATTGAAAATTGAAAAAGTTAGGTTGCCATGTAGTGAAAACAGGAAAGTTTTTTGGGAATAGAATTTCTTTTTTTTTTTTTTTTTTGGAATGGGAAATTTCATTTCATCCCCATCCCATCCATCGATATTGAATTCAGGTGTTATGCCATTCTTCAAATGGTTTTCTCACTACATGAAGATTCAATTTCTTGTTTGTAACAGGCAGTATCTCTTTTCCTGTTGTCGTCGTACTACACATTTTTAAAGGATGCTCCAGCTGTGGCTGTTGTGGCGCTGTTGGTGTATGTGGGATCCTATCAGGTGCAATAGATTCTATTTAAGATTTTCTTATGCTTGATGCTCATTTTTTAGATGCTGTTCTTCATAGTTCTGTGGTTGTTTATGTAATTAATCTGATATACTCTTGGCAATCCTCTTAGCACACCGAATCCTCCTCTCTTGAAATATTGATTCTGTTTGCTTTTGGGATTTCTGGTAACTTTTATGCTTTTGGGATTTCCTGGGACGTATTTTTCCCTAACTTCTCATCATTTTTGTGGCCTTCCTTCTCACCTCTCTGTGAGAGTGGGAGGGAGGGAGGGAGGGCATCAGTGAATTCTTTGGCTCTTGTGCAATGAATATCATATATGCCCAAGGGATGTTGAATGCTCCAGTTTTTTAACGTATCTTGCATACCCATAAGATACCAAAGGCTTCAGTTTTTCTCTGTTCCATTTTTGTTGTTTATGCTTCCCATCTTCTCTGAAAGGGAGGGAGGGTGTCAGTGAATTACATGTGCCCAAGGGATGTTGAATCCTCCGGCTATTTAACATATCTTGCTTATCCGCAAGATAGAAGACTCCAGCTTTTATCTCTGTTCTATTTTTGTCGCTTATGCTTCCTACTTTCTCTGAGAGGAAACATCATCAGCTGTCAACTTGTTTGTGTGTCTCTTTCATACCTCTCATATCAAAGTCCTTGGCAGTGTTAGCTTATTCTTTTGTTTCTGTCATGATCAGTAATAGAGGAGGTTATTTCCCACAAAGGGAATTCTGTCATCTGTTGTTGACTCTGTTCTTCTAAGTTGTTTGTTCCTTCTTATTCTTCTTTCTGACACATCTGCTGTTTTTCCACCAATGTTGAACATCTATACATTTCATTTATCTCTCTGATAACTTCAGATAGTTTTTTCTGGCTGTTATATCTAAGTTAGAGTTCTAGATACTGAGAGCACTTTGGGGTGCACTCCACAAAATATATTGCAATTTTGGACATCTGAATTTGGATTATAAACACTCAATACGCTGGGGGTATGATCAACTATTTGTGGATTAGTTGATTTGTTGTCTTTTGTTAGAAACTGATGCTCATGATTTGCGTTGGTTGTATAAACCATATACAGAGACTCCATAATTCCTGTAAACTATACGTTTTGATAGAAGTATTGTGTTTGTTTTCAGAGAGGTGACTTGACCAATGTCTGTTCCTTATCTTATTAGTTCTGTTTGATAGTTAAGTTAATGATAATAGAAAATGTTGTATATTTTGATGTTGCAACTCACTTTTATGAGTCTTGCTTTGCAGTTATCCTTTGGTCCCATTGGTTGGCTGATGATTTCAGAAATTTTCCCTCTCCGCCTTCGGCCCTTATCTTATTAGTTCTGTTTGATAGTTAAGTTAATGATAATAGAAAATGTTGTATATTTTGATGTTGCAACTCACTTTTATGAGTCTTGCTTTGCAGTTATCCTTTGGTCCCATTGGTTGGCTGATGATTTCAGAAATTTTCCCTCTCCGCCTTCGGGGGCGTGGACTGAGTATTGCAGTGCTTGTCAATTTTGCCTCAAATGCATTGGTGACTTTTGCTTTCTCCCCACTGGCGGTAACTATCTTCCTGGCCACATTTTTGTCCTTCCTTGCCATCTTTGGTTACTCTTGTCGTAGTTTGGAATCGTTGCATTCGTTATTTTTCACCAAAAAAAAAAGCCAGAAGAAAAGTTTATGCTCTGTTATCCTTAGAATGAGAATTGTATCTATTAAGAAACAACTCTGAATCAGGGTAACTAAAATAACATTTCACTGTTATAGGCTGAAATTAGTTGTGAATTTGTCATGCCTTTGAATCATTTCGAGAACTTCTGAAATATGGCATGTCTTGCCATTTGTTACTTTCCTTCTGCTATTATTTTCTCTATCTACATCTCGGCACATTGCCCAAAAATGTTCACAATTTTTCCTTACAATTGCAGGCATTAGTTGGCACTGGCATCCTATTCGCTGGTTTTGGAGTCATTGCTATACTCTCTCTGGTCTTCATATTCTTCTTTGTGCCAGAGACAAAAGGGCTCACTCTTGAGGAAATTGAAGCCAAGATTCTTTAGAGCCCCACTCTTTCAAGGATTTCAATTTTTGAGTGGAAATCTTCTCCCCCGCGTGTACGCTTATATCACTGCCCATGTTGCAGCAGGAGTGTTGTTATACATGATCTTTGCACGACGTTGTTACTTCTGGGTTGGTTTTTGTGTTTTGTCACTTTGTCCCTGAATATTACCTCATTTCTAAGTGAAATACCAGATATGCGGCTATTTCTTTGTTGTATTGATGTTGATTATGATGTTGTGATTGGATTCAAGTCAAATCAATATATAGTGCACCCTAGCATATCCCTTTAACTATAGTCTCAAGGATCATTACGAGATGAAACTTGTGAGGGCCACAAGAATGATAATAGAAATTCTGAAGACTCTACGTGTCACTTTGAATGTTCTTGTGGATTTTGCAGTTCACAAGAGACTAGTTGGACGTTTGTTTCATTAGGAGTGTAAGATTCCTCAGAAGTTATTCTTTGCTTCTGATCAACCTTGTGAAATTAATGTGTTTCGTCCTCCCATCCTTTGGTCGTCCCGTGCATCTCAACACATCCCCAGTACCAACATAAGGAAATAGATATCGTAAGTTAACTTTCCTCAAGCTAATTAGGTAAGACCAAGTTCCACATGCCCCCATCAATCACTATTAAAGCCTAGGAAAAAACGCAAGTTGATGCTACCTATTAGAATTTCAATCGAGATCGAGTTTTGACTTGTGAATGAGATTTTCCAAATTAAAATTCTAAATAAGTCTTAAAATTTCACTTGAAGTTTGAAAGGTTAACGAGATTTGATTGAGCCGCACAATTGCTACCGAGATGAAATGGGGCACATCATATCGTTAATCCTTATTATGATTAGGTGAGTTGGAAAATCCGGTCCAATTTTGCAACCGGAATATTTTCCCAACAACGTTAATTTGTAAATAGGATATGTTGGCAAAATCCATATTTGATAAGATCTACTTCATCCATTTTAGTTGTTATTATTATTTTTTTTTATGGTTTATATTTACATACATCTCAACACATATTACATTGTAGTTCTGAGACATTCTTACCAACAAGGAGATACATAATTCATCCAAAGAAATCTGGAGACACAGCTCCACTAAAGAATTAGGAAGAACAGCTTCCATCTAGTCCAAGGGAGACAACAGCTCCCACCCTACTTCAAAAGGAGACCATAGCTCCCACACCATTTTTCCGGGCCGAAATCTCAACGTGGGATTCGAACCCACGACCTGCGCTAAGGGGCCCAACACCCCTGCGTGACATTGTTATTATTCATTTAAGTATGATTCTTAATATCATTTTGATAGGAAATCTTTGGGCCTCACGCCTCTGTTTTAACGATTCATATTCAATTTTAGATGGCTCTTCTTTTGTGCTCGAATTTTTTTTTTGTGGAAAAAAAAAATTTATGGGCATGTAATCAAAAAAAATTTTAAACCAAAGTTTTCAATCTAAAAATTCAAATTAAAAATTTTCATACTCCATTACTACCCTATATTTTAATTATTTTTTCATAATTTTTATACAACTATTATACATTTCTATCATTTCTATATATCTACTCATGATTTTCTTTACTCATTATCATTATTCCTATCATACCACTATTTTCTCTCAATTTAAAAACTTTTATACTAAAAAGTTTCCATTTAAAAGTATTATCACTTCTCAAACACATTTTGCATTTGTAACTACATTGTTTGGGTAAAATTACAGGTGGATTCATTATTTCTGTAACATTACAAAACACCCTATTGTTTGCGTGTGTCCTTTCCATTAGGGTTTCACTAACTAACGTTAAATTCTTGGATAAAAATGATGAAGAAAAACTTATTAATATATAGTATAATACATTTTATTATTTTTAACCATTATTTTTATTACAATTGTTGAAAAACCATTGATAATAATAAGTATATCAAAAAAATAAAATATCTATACATAAATATTTTGATAATAGAATAGAATTAATAATCAATTTGTTATTAATATAAGCAATTTGTTATTTTATTAATAAATATAAGCTCCATTAAGGGTTTTCCAAAAGATCTTATGGGCTTGAATGAGGTGTTCATGAGATTAGTTTTTGATATAATATTTTGCATTTATAATATAATTTTTTACATTTATAGTATAATTTTTCTATTCCTAATACACATTGCTATATTTTCATCTCTTTTTTTTTTGTCTTATTAAGCTAAGAGTAAGTGAAAACTTAATGAAACATATGCTTTCAATTTTATTTACGAAAAGTTTTGAAATTTTATGATAATTATATTTCCAAATTTTGCTAAACTACGAAAGTAGGAATAAAAAAATTAACCATTCCCAACTCCCAACTCCCACCTCCGAACTAAGTAATACATTGACTATTTTGGGAAGTGAAAAAAATTTTGGAGGAAAAGATTTTGTTGTAAGTTTTCTTTTTATTGTTATATATTTTTACATCCATCTCAACTAATATTACAATCAACTTTAAAAAGTATTCATTACAAATTTTAACTTATGGAGATACCATGCTCCTCTCTAAATAACTCTGAGACCTATTTGCTCTACCTACTAACCCTCACAAGAAAAAGGAACTTACTACCTACACTCATATAGGATCCATTGGGAAGAGATTTCAACACCCGTCACCCAAAATACTTGTTGCCAATGTTATTATCAACACACACTGCTAATGGTAGGAGTGGAAATTGAGGCGGGTCGGGATGGTCAGGGTGTGCCTAATCTTGACCATTCTTTTTAAAAATCTTATTTGATCCTTATTTTTATATCAGGTCGAGACAAAGTTAGATTGACCCTTATTTTTTTTTAGTAGATCTTGGGACAAATTTCGGGTCTGTATCGGGTCAATGGGTCAGGTAAAAAGGTGGGCCAAGTAAGAATTTTTAAAAAATTTATGAAACTAGATTTATTAAATTTCACTACTATACGCTTGAATTTATTACTTATTCGTCAAAGTAAAATATAAATATTCAAATAAAATATGAATATTAGCAGTGAATAAGGGTTTTTTTTAATGTGAGAGATAAGAAAATGGGTTAGCGGGTAGGTCCGCCCCGACCTAACCCATTAAAAACATCAAAAAAATCTGACTCGCCCCAACCCACTTTTTTTTAAAAAATTAAAAATTCGACCCGCCCCGCCGGGTATGTAATCCCGACCCACCCTGGTATTAAAATAGGGTCCAGCGGGGCGGGTCACAGGTCAACCCGCCACGATTCCCACTCCTAGCTTGTACCCCAAGTCAACCCGCCACAATTCTCACTCATAGCTAGTAGTTAGTGTAAAATTTTTTAAATTGGTGAAAAATAATATAATATGATAGGGATAATAAAAAAAAATAAAATAAAGTTTGATTAGATAGATTAATTGTATGAGTTCCGTCTTTTAAAAAATTGTATGAGTAATTATGCATAAATAATTAAAAATTAGAATTGTTATAAAGAAAGATACAAAAAAGTAATTAAAAATAAAATAATATTAGATTTGAAAAATTTTATATTAAAAAGTTTTAATCTCAAATTTTTTTGTTGCCAAAATGTCCATCAATTACAATGGTAACGGTTCCTTCAGGAAAAAAAAAGAAAAAAAAAAAAAAAACCAATGGTAACGGAGCAATCCCGTCCAATCATGTAAAAGGAGCCCCCCCGAACCGGATCCACATTCAACTTTTGTGAAACCGGTTCCAAATTAACATTGCCAATAACGAAATTAAATAAAGCATTGGAATGGATTTTCGGGACTCTGAGCACCTGCATGCGTCTCAGCTTATCAGGTGTCAGCCCTAGCAGAAAGCTCTCCTCCCTCGTTTTGAAACTGCTAGAACAGAGACTGCAGAGGACAAAACTAGGTCTTGGAAAGAACAGCGTTTGGTTGGAAAATTGGGGATTTTTTGCAGTTGGCCATGGGAAAATTCAGCGTCGTACAGAAGCAGAAGAGAGCTCAAAGCGCAGCGCGGAAGCGGGCGATTCATGGCGATCCCAACACGCGGAAGCTGCAGCAGAAGCCCCAGCCCCTCGCCATCTCCGGCAAACGCAAGCGAAAGCTCTTCAAGAAATGGCGCAGGGTACGGGTAATCCAAAAAAAGGCTCTATCTTCTCCTTTCTTTCATCCCTCTTTCACCCATTTCTCCTTTCTTGGATCTTTTCAGGAGCAGAAGGAGGCGTTGCAAAAGGGTCTCGTCACCATGCAAGATGTGGAGATGGCGATTGCAGACGGTATTTTTTTGTTGGTTTCATTGATTGATTGGATTCGTTTTAACTCTAAATGTACATTTCTAGTTAATGTTTATAAGAAAGAAAATCTGGTCTTGGAGTCCATATATACTCCAACGAGATTTTTTCGACCCCATGGAATTACATTCTTCTTCGTTCTAGTTTGCGGATTCTTAAGACTTTATTGTCTGTTTAAATTGTGTTTTCAATTCATTGTTGCTTTTGGTATGCTCAAATCTTACTAATTTCAGCATTGGCGTGATTCTTTAGTTTTAGTTTTCATTTTACAGAGAGAATATAAACAGCGAAGTTATCGAAAAATCCCTGAAATGATTATAGTATGGGAATTGGTCTTCGAATCCTCGGTTGACGCTCCTAAAGTGTGTGGCCTCTTTGCTCCCGTTAACTGTATATGACATGAATCTTCTTGTGACCAATTTTTGATTTCCTAGTGGAGTGATAAGTAGAAAAAAACTTGCACTAATGGGTTTGTATGTGTGTGTGTGTGGGTGGGTGGATGTCTTTTCATTGGAATGTATTTTCTAAATGACAGCCGATCATATGCCGCACAGGCACTTAGGCTGGCCACAAATCATATTTTTAAAATTTTTTATAAACTTGTTAATATAAGTGTATTCAATTTATAATCTAAGATTTACCATTTTTGAATATGTTTATACATCTTTTTATCTTTAGACCACAAATATCCCTGCGTTTAAAAATAAAGAATTATATAAACATTTCCAAAAATGATAAAACTTAGATTATAGAATAAATGCATCTGATTAACATGTTTATAAAATTTTTTTAAAACTATGTTAAATGGCTGGATGCAATTAGGGCCCAACTGCAGCTGGCCACAAGGGGTTCACCCCTCTTTTTAAATTGCTTGAATTTCAAGGAACACAGAAGCAGTAAGGCCTGTAGGATTTGACAACAATTTATGTAATTAGAAAGGCAAGTTGAATTTATTCTAATAAAAGACATTACATCCATGTTTTCTTAGGATCTCACTTGCATGAGTAAATGGCTTATGATGATGATGATGATTAGAAAAGTAAATTTACACTTGACCAGGGTTCATTCTCTTTATAACGTTGGCAATTTTTTGATCTTTTGATGAGACGATTTGGCTAAACAAGGTTTCTGGATTTCCTGGCTGGCCATTTGATCTGGTGGTTTTCTTGTATTGGTATATTTAATTGGCAGAATTTTTGTGGGTCTAATTTTCTAATTATTTTAATTCAAATCGTGCCATTACTGATCTGAATTGAGTATTTATTGACTGACTTCAATGGTCAGCAAATGTTATCCTGTTACTGTGGATGTTTCCTTTCTCTGAAATCTTGCTAATGCATCATTCTCTTTTATTTCTCTCTTATGGTTTGGTGTGCGACATTTTCTTTCCTCATAGTCATATACCTTCAATAATCCTTCCTTAATTTCAATCATCAAATTTATCATTCTGCACCATTGACCTTATTGATTTCATTTTTATTCACTTGATAGTTGACATTATTATTTTTTAAAGAAAAATTCATTCCATTTTTGATATTTCGCTTTTACCTCCTCCGAGCTTCCAAGTATCCAGATGCAATGGTGACACTTTTGGCTGTGATGCATCCTAAATATCTGTCTGAACCCTGTTTATATCAACCAGTTTGAAGTTTTAGAAACCAACATTGAAAATTTTTATGGGTGGCTTTTTGTGGATCATGTTCTGTTTTAAACAATCCCTGCCCATGGAAACTAAGTAATTTTGAAAAAGAAAAAACTTGAAATATTCTTATGCGAAAAAAGCTTTTCTTATTTGAATTTGTAGTAATGTTGTTTGCATATTGCAGCTGATGCGTGTAAATTGATGATTTCAGGGCCTTCCGAGGATAAAAACAACAAGGTACCTATGAAGTTTCCCATGAAGAAGGGCAAAAAGATGAAAATCAAAAAGTTTAAGGGCAAAGGCAAGTATTGTTCTTAGCACTGGATGGCAGTTCGACTTTCTCTAAGTTTTATCTGTTTTAACACAGTTCTAGTACTCTTCTTCTGTTCAGGCAAGGGTAGGAAGAAAGCCACTAAAGCAACTGAAGATAATAACGCACTGGAGAATTCGGATATTACTTCGGATGTGGTGGCAGCAGTCAATGGGGATGCAATGGTAGAGTGAGTAGGTAGAAAAGCTTCTTCGGTGTCTCCCATCCTCCATCCTGTGCTTGGGTGCATCAATGAGACCCTGGAAATTTGCACCCAATTTCAATGCCCAGCAGAAGCACTGCTTGGCATTGAGGTCTGTTTTTGAAGTACTAGACCTCATGCAGATCGAGTTGTTAGAAGTCCTGTTGGTTTTCCAACCGAAACTAGGTGATGAGCCATGAAAAGAAAAAGAAAGTCCAGGGGCTGTAATTTCTTCTTTCTGATTTCCTTCTCATTTTTCATATGGAGATGAGAAATTTGATGCAGGTTATGTTTGATGGTAGTGAAATATAGGTAAGGTTTACATGTAAACACTAATGCCGTGCCACTTTTTAAGTTGCATGCTAAAACTAACGCTGTGACACCCTTTGAAGCAACGATTTGGTGCAATTGTTGGATCCATTCCTCGGTATCAGATGCAGTGGTTGCTGCACCAGTGACCAGTCTGGAAAGGAATAAATGGCTGCCTGTAATGACATGAATAATCTTGCTGCGTGGCCGCGCTTGTTGTTTGGGACACCCATTTCTATTTCTAGCGCAGCGTTTTTTTTTTTTTTTTTTAATTTTATTTTTATGTAAACGGACACTCTATCCCCTTTCCTCTACAATCGAAGAGGAGGATGGGATAGCGGAGTCCAAGCAAATCATTGTCAAAAAATTATCTGTACACAGTTTTTCGCAGCGTTTTTTGATTCTTTCCTCCGCCGTAGTTTTTTTTTTTTTTTGGGTTTTTTATAAATGTTATAAAGCACCTCTAACCCTCACAGTCCTATTTTTTAAAAAATTCCTGCATTATTAACCATTAATATTATATTTTGACCTATCCAATTTATATTGTTGACTTTCTTATCTAAAATGGTTTGTTAATTATTAGGAATAAAGGAAAATGTTCAATTATAGTACGGTCGGCTGCAAATAGGGCCCAATCAATCATTAAAATTAACGTCTAAGTCAGCCATTATATTGGAAATTAAATGTCCAAGTAATATATCAAATTTCATTCAAATCAAATATGTGCATGACATTAGAAAATGGTACAAAATTAATATAATAAATTAGTCTGATTTAATTATTAATTTTAAAGTTTTATTTCCAAACATCTAAACCATTTAAAGCATAATTCATGTGGGCAAGTGATTATATAAAATACTATTATATTTTAATATGTTTAGGCTTCGTTTTGCAGCACTAGAATGATTTACACGAGTAAAAATAATAAAAGGGTAAATTTGATATATACCAATTTAGTTTCATCGATATTGTAGATATATCCACTTAGTTTCACAAATTGCATATTACCCTTACATAGTTTTACCGAAATTGCGTATTATTCTCACGCTGTTAACTACTGTTAATAACCGTTGTTATACTTTTGAAAAATGACGAAAATGCTTTCATCCATAATTTCACAAAATTGCATATCACCACATGAAGATGAGGATATTTTTGTCATTTTTGAAAATATAATAGCAGATATTAACGGCGTGAGGGTAATACGCAATTTCGGTGAAAGTATGTGAGGGTAATATGTAATTTGTGAAACTACGTGAGTATATCTGCAATATCGATGAAACTATATGGGTATATATGAAATTTACCCATAATAAAAAGATAAAATAGATAGGATTAAAAAAAAATTAGAATGCGGGGAGATGGTGAGTTAGATTATTTGAATTTGGAAACCATAAAATGAATGTTACAGATCAAATGCCAATTCCACGCTTTTTTAAAAGTTTATTACGAGCTTTGGGGTGTTTTGAAGCACGCAAAACGAAATGTATGTAACAGACTCCCAGATGATGCACATTTTAAACCAAAGCTAGGCGAATTCTCTTTAAATCAATAATCAAACTACTTTCGTCGTTGGAATGGATTTATATTGTATGGAATGAAAGGTCCGTTTTGCAATTTCGCACGTATCTTAACAAATAATTTTGTCTATCATTACTAGTTTACTAGGATTTTCGAGTATGGAATATACTATAAGCTTCAAATGTTTATTAGTTGATGTTTAAATCAAATTTTAATCCATCAATTGAGTTTAGAATAATTTATTTTGAGCTTCTTTAAGATGAGTGAGTACATCACAATTTTACTATTTCAGTTTGTAATAGTATTCCCAGAATGATTTTCCCATTGCACAGTAATATGCCTTTATATCTCTTCATTCAATCCTCATCCCATTCCGTTGGATGTGTTTACAGGAAGTGCAAAATCAGCATAATAAATTATTTACTTAAATATAAATTTCAAATTTGTATTTTCAACATTCAAACTAGATAAAGTATTATTCTTGTATGAATAAATAATCATATAAAATATTATTAACTTCTAATATATCTATTAACATATCTAAATATTTTTCTAATTTACGCATAATTATACACATTTTAAAATAGATGACCAATCACGAGTCTGATTGGAATGTTTTCAATATAAGTATTAAAAACTTTCAAATTACACTCCATTTTCCATTCTCGACGTAACTTCATCACACAATAGGCAACAACAATGTTTTATATCTCCCATCTTTAAAAGAGCAAAAACTGTTGGACATATTCTCATTCAATTCTCATCTCAATTTATTAGATACGCTTATGGGACTCAATTGGAAAATGCAAAATAAATATAATAATTATTTGATTAAATATCAGTTTTAAATTTATTTTTTCAACATTTAAATTGTGTAAAATATCATTCTTATTTACATAAGGTAATCATATATAATATTGTTATATTCGGAGCGTAATTCAGTGCACCCGGGTGCACTCAGCCTCAACGCACCTGGGTGCACTGTACCTATTTTTTTTTATTTTTTTTTGAAAATTTTTTCATACAATGGTTAATCTAGATTTATTTAACATATGTATCAAT